>VXBW01006852.1:232029-271932 GCA_013400375.1 Thinocorus orbignyianus
CAGCATCTCCTCAGGCCATGCCCCACAGCATGGCCAAGGAGGCAATGTTCCCGCCCAGGCATATACTTGGACCTCTGACCACCCCAAAACCATTCCTGGTATGTCCAGGTGTGCCCCCCACACTGGCACCCCACACCAAATGGGGGCCCAGCTCAGACGCTTCCCCTCCCTCTCATCTCCTTCCTCCCAACTGTACCTTTCCAGTTGTAACATGATTTGCAGCTTTATGTCGTCTCATTCAGGCAAAACCCCACAGCTGGGCCAGAGAGGGTGTGCAGGGTTTTCCATAGACGTGAAAAAGAGAAGACAAAGCAACTCTTGGAATCAGCAGAACTCATGAAACCTGGTTTCTGGTGGCTTCGTGTCCTGATTCCTTTGCCCTCCTTCCATCACCACTGCGATGATCACAGTGGACAACCTCTCCTCCTGTCCCTCAACAGGATCGACAGCTTACACGCTGTCACTGACTCCAAGCCACGTGCTGGTGGGCCACTGGGAATGGAGTTGTTGGCTGGCCAGTAGAGAAGAGAAGCAGAGCAAACCCACGTTGGTGCTAATGTGAACCTCTCTTCTCATTCATTTTAACACATTTCACAGGCACAGAATGGTTTGGTGGACTCTGTGTCAAGTAGGGTTGACATCGACAGGTGGGTTAAACATTGTGGTGAGGAAGGGGACAAATGAGAGACAGTGTCATTGCTTAGGCTGGGGTATATAATCATAGAATGGTTAGAGTTGGAAGGGACCTTAAAGATCATGCAGTTCCAACCGCCCTGCCATGGGCAAGGACATCTCCCACCAAACCAGGTTGCTCCAAGGCCCATCCAGCCTGGCCTTAAACACTTCCAGGGATGGGGCAGCCAGAACTTCTCTGGGCAACCAGTTCCAGTGTCTCACCACCCTCACAGCAAAGAATTTTTTCCTAATATCTAATCTAAATCTCCCCTCTTCCAATTTAAAACCATTACCCCTTGTCCTATCACTCCACTTCCTGACCAAGAGTCCCTCTCCAGCTCTCCTGGAGCTCCCTTCAGGTCCTGGAAGGCTGCTCTAAGGTCTCCCTGGAGCCTGCTCTTCTCCAGGCTGAACAGCCCCAACTCTCTCAGCCTGTTCTCATAGGAAAGGTGCTCCAGCCCTCAATCAGGGTTACCTGAGCTTAAATTTACAAAAAGGAGACACTTTTGGTTTCATCATGTGAAGAGTTTTCACAGTGTGATGCTCTCGCTGGTCTCTGCGGTGGCTTGTGTAAGAACAGCTTTAGACGCAGGGTGGTCTAGGAGTTGAGGGCTGGCAGGGTGGGAAGGAGACATTCCCTGATAAGCTTTCGCCTTGGAAAGAGCCCTGAAAAAAACGTTCAGCTCAAAGTCCCAGAGAAAAGGACGCCTGCAGGGCCACCCGCACCGCGCTCTGGTCGCTCCCAAGTGGGTGAATTCCTCTGGGGAAAGTGGGGAAAAAAAATAATAATACATACGTGGAGACAAAACCGAGCCCCACCGACCACTCGCGCTGTTTGACATTAAAAAGTGCTGACAGCAGAGAGGGAGGAAAGGGATGGACGAAGGGCCACTTTCATCTCATGACAGTCTCCTGCCAGCCCCAGCCACCGCGTCTCCCTCCTGCACCCCCCCTCCCGGCCCCCTGCTTTCCCTGGGCATTTATTAAATAGGGTCACAGCCCGCCTTACAGTCCCTCCCACAGCCCTGGCAAAATGAAAACACTCACCCATTCCCCGTGNCAAAAGGGCTCCAGGGGGGAGGAAGGTCGGTCTCCCTCTCCCTCCCCGCATTTACATTAATTATCTCATTTAGTTGAAAGAAAAGTCCAAAAATGGAGCTTTCCCTTGGCAATTTATGATGCTGGAGCAATAATTTATGGCTCGATATAACTTGGTTTTGCTCCTTCTTTACACACAGAGATACAGGCACACATACATACACTTAAGGAGACACTAACCTGAATTTATCACGCTAAGTACCTGCCTGCTAAAAGTAAAGGACTGAACATAATTTACAAGGCAGGATGGGGAGGGATTCACATGTAGGGGGGGAAACATTTAGAAGAGTTAATGTTTGAAAGTCGGTCTTTGAAGGCAGGAGGCTCCTCTGGACAGAAAGAGAAAACCTCACTAATTAAAACTGATGTATCAGTTTCAGAAGAAGAATGTGCTGGTAATGAAACTGTGCATGGGGAAACAACAAGAGGCGGCTGGGACGGCTTCGACACCCACCGGGGGAGAAGGTCCCCATCTCAGCTTCAGACCCTGAGGGTCTGAGATCTGATTCCTTGGGGCAGTAGCCAAAACCTCCTGCCCGAGCGGTTGGTCTGATGCGGGACATGCAACGTGGGCGCAGAAAGAAATGTGGGTCATTGGTAGGGTCTGAATCATGGCCATGGCATCCCAGCAATGTGACCCGCTCCTGCTCGGGCTGGAGGAGGAGGGAGGGGACCTTGTTGCCATGGACGTGCTGGCTCGTTGTTTCTGTAGCACCCAAGCACTGTGGATGGCCAAAGGAGAGGACTTGCCTGCCCCAAAATACTGCCCAACAGCAGGGAAGGAGCAGAGGGCACAGAGAAGGATAAGTGACTGGTCAGAGACCACCCCAGCTGCAGATCGATGGTTATGGCCACCATTCCTGCCTTCTCAGCCACCAGTGACCCTCCTTGTGTTGCACCAAGGAAGGGCTTGTGAGCAGAAAACCAAGGCTTGACTTGGAAAGGAATCCCACGTGTTATCCCACCACCAGGGAAACCATCAGCAGACATAATTAATCCCATCTCACGGCTGGGCAAGGCATAGGCAAGCCATGGGCAACCCAGTGGCTCTGCATGGCATCGCTGGGGCACTGGCATCAAGGCCAGTGTTGGCCATCACAGATGACATGAAAGAGGGTTTGGGGCATACCTGTCTTGACGACGCCTGCAGATGTGAATCGAGGGTGAGTGAAGGCAGACCTTGCCCAGATCCTGCTCTGGCTGAAACATTTCATGCTGCCATACTCACGTCTTTCCAGGCTGTACCACCTCCAGGGAAAATGGAAAGGGGAAATCAGACAGGAACATCCAGGCTTCCTCTCTGCATTTTCCAGTGTACCTTCATGAATTTTCTTCTTCCCATCTCTTGGGGATCCTTAAGTGCCTTCCCCAGCCAGTCCTCTTCTCCAAACCTCTGTGACTGGTGTCCAAGGGAGACAGGTGTCCTTCTACACTGTATACAGGAAGATGAAGGCAGTGAAGTCCAAGCAATTAAGTATACGGAGATGAGAAGCCTGAGGAAAGCATCTCAATTGCCAGTGGCACATGAACTTCCCCAGCTTCTCAAGGCACCTCTCTCTTTCAGCAAGGAACTGAGCCATGGGACTCCTCTAGGGATTTAGAGCTGGGTCACATAGCAAGAGCAAAGAAATGCCATTAAATCTGTCAGGTGAGGCCCCTCTGATGGACCTGTGCTTGATTTGCTTGGGCACCAACTCTAACCACTATTAGGCAGAGCCTCTGTCTTTGTATGGGACCAGGTAACACAGTTTCCTCCATATCACTGAATTCTTTCACCCTTACAACCCCCCAAATCCTTAAAACCATTAGGATGGGAGGTAAGTACAGGTATGGAGCAAGGAGGCATGGAATGACCTTTTGTTAAAAAATAAACAAAGAGGATTTGAGAAATGCTCATTTTTCCAAAACTGAGCCTCTCTAAAAAACTGTGCCCAGAGCATCCCTTTAAAGCAGAGGGGGCTCCGTGTCACCCAAACTATGCCAGACAACAGCCCCTGCTCCTCAATCCACCCAGCAAATTCCTAGATCAAACCCAGAAAAGGCCCTGGAAGGTGATTTGTACGTAAAAACCCAACGCCCGCTCCCTTTGGTGGGGAAGATGATCTTTTTCTCATCCCTTTCTCTTCCCACACCAGCTTGTTCACAAACCTTCCAGCAGCTCCCAGCCGTGGCATTAAACAGGTGAGGAGAAGAAGGGTTGGTTGCCTTTTTTTTTCTTTCCTTTTTTTTTTTCCTTTCCGTATTGATTTAGGGACGGTTTCATTTGTAAGCGAAAGGGCAGCTGTCAATAGGCTGCATGATCTAAGGCACCAACCCAGAGAAATCTTCAGCACGTGAGCATCCCATCCTTGGAGCTGGGGAGCAAGGATGGGATGGATTCGGGGCTGTAGAATCGTGGCCAGCAGCCAAAACCGGGTGCTATTCCACGTCGCACCATGAGTCTGTTAAATGGGAGGATGGAATGGGAAAAAGAAGAAGAAGCAGAAGACAAAACACGTCTATTTTCTCTTCCGATGATGTTAGGATTATATTTATAAAACACGAAACAAGACTAATCTTCCTTCCCCTGTTCTTCTCAGGGAGCCCTGTCTACGTTGTCTGTTTTGTTTAGACTCTGCACTCCTCACGAGGGAGATTATCTGTATTTTGTGTCTCCTAAAGCACCGGGCACTTTGATATAGTGGCAATAATCTATAAAATACACAAATAAAAGGATCAGAGCAAGGAAGGCAGGTTGCAGGGTTGCTTCTGCCTGAAGAGAGCAGCAAAAAAATACAGTTAAAAATAACAATGTTTGGTTTGATAATGAAACGTGTGCATGCACGTGTAGGTATAGATGTACATGCATACAGCAAGGAAAGAGAGGCAAGGAGGGAATAAATCCATCAAATCTGTAAGTATGTGGCACCTCAGCATCCTGCAAAGGTCCCTGGGTGAAACCAGAGCCTTCTGATGCTCCGCAAGGCTCAGCAGGAGCACGCAGGATATTAGGAGCAACAAGCCATCAGGGCTGCAATATTGGATCGGGATGGAAGGGAATCCGAAGCAGGGTGTCAGCTCGGATTCTCCTTATCCCCATTCAGGGCAAAGCAGTGGCAGAAAAAGAAAGGAGGAGGGGGACATCTGGGGGCTAATCCCCCATCCCCCAGGGATGCTGCACCCATTCAGGACCCGGGACCCTGCCACTTCCTCGTGGCTCCTGTGCTTTTCTCATCTTCGACACAGGGGTGACAGCTCACCCCTGATGCTGGGGTGCTCCAGGTGGAGGAGAGAGGGGCAGGATGCAGCCCCGTGGCTGGGAGCTGGGTGTCAGGGCAATGGGGGGCTCAGTGGGAGCACTGGGAGCGGAGGGGAAGAAGGGAGGGTGGGATGGGGAAGGCCTATAATCCCCTTGGTAAATCCACGCCTGAACTATAAAAGGATAATCCATGTGCAACCCTGGCCCCACTTATAGGATTTAGCTCTTAGTGTGGAATACTAATATTTGGCTGTTTGTTTACCCCTGTGAACTAATTTGGCAGATTCTTCCGATTCTCACAGGGAGAATTTATTTCGATTTTGATATTACTCAAAGCCTTGGGTCCCGGAGTCATAGGATTATATGCAAAGCTCCGAGCAGACTTTTTTAATCCTTTTTTCTTAAGGAATAACTGTTTGTTGTGGATGCAGCAAAAAGCCTGAAAGCTGGCCTGCTGTTCCACAGCACAATGGCATCAGAAAAGAAGCCACTTGCTAAGTCCTTTTGGTTTTTTTCCTTTCTTTTTTTTTTAAACTGGGTGATGTTTTTGTTTTGTTTTGTTTTGTTTTTTTAAAGCCAGTTTTGCCACTGTGAAAAAAGTCAATGGGGATCAAGCCCATGACTTCTGAAGAGCCCGGGCTCTGCTGGTGGATTCCTGTTGGCTTGTGAGCATCGCCTTGGGAGAGCAGCATCACAGGCAGAAACGAGATCCTCCCCGACTAAAATAACATGCAAACTTTGAGGAAGAAAAGGGCAAGAGAATAAAAAAAAAGGAAAAAAAAAAAAAAGGCACGTGTTAGGATGAGGAATTCAGCCTTCAATTAAAAAGTAACTTTCTAACCTTGGACAATGCAGGGAACGGCTTGAAAATGCGACACACACACCCCCTTAAAAGAAAAAGCCAGTAGAAGAATCCCAGCTATGTTATTTTTATAATCTCTCAGGTTTGAGGGCTTGCTCTTTGATTTTTGAGCAGTAAAGGTTGTTAATGCAAGGGAAGAGGTCTCCTTATTTTTTTTAAGTGAAAAAAGCAGCTTTCGTTGTGAAGCACAAAGAAATGGAAGGGAAATGAAAGTTCTCTCTAAAAGTATTTGCAGTTCTTCCTCTCTCGGTGTCCTGAAAGAAATTCAAGGTTGCAGATGCAATGAAAAGTAGGAGAAGAGCAAGTCAGGGTATTTGCTGAAGAGGTGACTCTCGATTTAGGAAAATATTTAATTTTAAATCTGTGCCCGAGACTGCTTTTTGTTTTCCCCTGAGAAGATTTAAGCACACACCTGAAGTGGAATCACTGCAGAAGGGCTTCACCAAACGAGGGCCTGGAGGAGAAAGCTGGGGGTAAAAGAACAAAATTTATCATGATAAAAAAATTCTCTCCCTTCTTAAAAAAGGAAGCAATGCCTAAAAAAAGAAAACCAACCAAAAAACCAAACCTCCATAAATCAGGCAAACAAGACAGGCAGATGAGAATCGGATCAGACAGCGGAAATGAGGCAAAAATAATTTAAATTACGCACACGTTTGGAAACTTTGCAGGACTTGGGAAGAGAGGGTAAAAATCTCGGTGAATAAATCAGGGCTGTGAGTAAAACCTGTGCTCGTGCTGGAAAAGCTGGGTAGGAACCCTGGGAGTTTGATAGAAGAAAGTTTTCAGAGGAGGAACCTGCTTTATTTTTCCGGTTCTGGGGCTGCCTCATCCCCTGTGCCGAGGAGAGAACAAACTCCTTTCGGGCTCGGCATGGTGGAGCGAGGGCAGGGGGATGCTCGGGCACTCCACAACCCCTCCTCTAATTCCTACCAGCACCCTGAAAAACCCTAACGTGTGCTTAAACACCCGGACCTGCCGTCGTTTTTTAGCTCTCACTGGAAATGCTGACGGCCGGTTCCACCTCCATTACTAGCTGTTAATAATTAACCCGAAATGATGCAGAGATTGGGGAAAATATCTTATAGGTGAGTGGTGTTTCCCCCATTTTGTTCCAATGGGAGGGGAAAGAATGTATTCGGAGAGACAAAGGGGAGGGAGGGTTTGGCTGTCTGATTTTTTTCCAGGGATTTGGACTTATTTCTGTTTCCTCCTCTCTCCCTCTCAGCTTGTTTTCTGGTGACAGGATCGAAAAGCCAAACTAAGGGAATTCCCCCTCAAAATTGGGGAAGATGTGCTACAGCAAGGGTTTGAAGGGAACCGTTTGTTAAGTTTATTAAAGAGATCAAGAGGTGACTCGCTTCCCCGCGTATAAATTTCTTCCCTAAGGAAGAAATATCAGGTGCTAAAAAACTCTTTAATCTGCCAGAGAAAGCCATAGTGAGAGCCAGTGGCTAAATGCTGAAGCCAGACAAGTCCCAATTAAAAAATAAAGCACTGGACCTTTTTTTTTTTTATGTTGTTTTACTTTGTCCGAGGAAGTCAGGGTGATTAACCATCAGAGCAGGCTGTTACGGGAAGCGCCGGAGTCCTCCTTTCTCAACATCTTCGGATCAAGACTTGTATTCTTTTTGGGAAAGAAAAAAAGAAGAAAAAGAAAAGTTATTGTATTTAGTAAAGGGGTAACAGGCTCCATCTGGCCCATGTTATACAGGGAAATTAATAAATTCATTGAAAAGTGTTTTGTGAGCTTAAACTGAACAAACTCTGCGTCCCTCAGTTGATTTAAACACGAAGCTTAAAAAGAATTAATAATAATAAGGAAAGTGAGAATAAAAATCCTCAACAACTGAACAAATACTCTTATTACTGAAAAGAAAAGTAAAATAATAATTAAAAAAAAAAGATGAAAAAATTCTGTAGCAGAGAGGAAGGCTCTGAAAGGATCAAAGCCGATGCCGGGGTGGGGGGACGAGGGGCTCAGGGCCGGTCGGGGCTCTCCCCCAGCGCCCCCGGCCTTTGGGGAAAGAGCTGCTCAGGCTCCATGGAGAATCCTGCCTTGCTGGGTTTCCAGCTGAGCAGCTTTCCCTGCTCAATGGCCGTCCCCGCTGCTTTCACGCAGGGATGTGCTCCAGCTCGGAGGAGAGCAGTTCTGTTTAGATAGCCCCCAATCCTAGCTTTACCTCATCCCTTCCAGCAGAGTCACTGTAATTAAGATTTGTTAAGGTTTGGAAGAAATCTCATTAATCAGATAAGATCTGAACTTTATTTTCTTTTTAAAGACCCAATTTGATCTCTCTTGCTTGTGATAATTGCTCTCCTCTTCTGACATGGGAATTCATTTTCCAGGCACATAAAACACAATAGATTTCCATTGTCAACAGCAGCCACCCCAGGAGAGTTAAAAATATTCCTCCAAAGGCTAAAAAGAGCATCGGGAACAAATCCAGTGGGGTGCAGGGAGCAGGACCACGATATAGGGTGCTGTCAGAGAGAGGTGGGGTGGGAGAAAGAGGTTTTTTGGGTCCTAGAAAGGGGCAGGGTTGCAGCAGGAGCCCCACTGCGACCCTCGATTTGTGGGGTTGAGCTGGGAGCTCCTACCGAGGGACCTCGGGCAGAGAGGAGAAAAGTTGCTGCCACTCCTGGTCCCTGACCCTTTGGAGGAAAAAAGCATCCTTCTGCCGAGTTTATCAGAACCCAGTACTTCAAAGAGCGATCAGAAAAAGCTCCTGGACGGCTGACATTTCACACGAGGCGGCAGCAGGATAAATGACATGGTGTGAAATATACTCCACCACATCAAATCCTATCCATCAGCACGATTCCTGGTTTCTAAATGTCAGGTGTGGAACAGGGGAACTCCTCAGGAACATCTGAACCAGAGGGCAGTTCCCTTCCCCACCACCTGCTCCCCAGCTTTGGGGAAGTCCCTGGCAGGTTCTACCTCCCCATCTGACCCACCATCCCACCAAACGTGGGTGCCAGGCCAGGAGATGTCGATGGATAAGCTGTGCAGCTCTTGGACAGGGCTGGGTGTCGATGTAGCACCTCTTTCCTCAGGGACTGTGGCCCTCAGGAGGGACAGGACAGGGACACATGGCATCCTCCTGCCCCTCCTTCATCCTCAGACCACCAAGCAAGGTGCTGGACTCACCATCTCCCCCCTGCCACCCTGCTGGCACACTGGTCCCTCCATCCTGTCCCTCCTCCCTCATCCCTAACACCACACCATCCCTGATTTCAGCCTGGACCAGGAAATCCCAAGCCCCAGCTGCACCCAGAGGTTGGTGTCTTCAGGCACCCCCCTGCTCTCCTCAGCTGGCACGGGGAGAACACAGCCGGAGCCGCAGTTTTCCAGCACTTCCAGGGGGGACACAATCCTTGTGGTGGCAGCAGCCTCTTGTCACAGCTCAGCCTGGCCACCTTCTGGAGATGCTGAAACTTTGGGGGAGCAGAAGGAGATGGAAGCCACTGCTGGGGGTTTTGTGGCCATCCAGAAATGGGCTATCTGGGGTTGCTGGCTGTGGGTCACCAGGGTGGCCAAAGCAGGGAGAATCCCCCCCTGCCACTAGCCACGGGGAGGCAAAGAGTGGCCACGGCTGGTGCACACAGAGGTGCTAATAGAGACCTAGGGGCGAACGTCCCGGCCCTGCCTGCCTCTC
The DNA here is from genome assembly GCA_013400375.1 of Thinocorus orbignyianus. Classification (NCBI taxonomy): domain Eukaryota; kingdom Metazoa; phylum Chordata; class Aves; order Ciconiiformes; family Thinocoridae; genus Thinocorus; species Thinocorus orbignyianus. The sequence continues at coordinate 241,565 of VXBW01006852.1, forward strand.
TCCTTCTCTTTGCAGAGAGAATCTGCAAACATATTAATCTCATCTCACACACAAACCCTCCGTCCTGATCCCAGAATCCATATATTAGGAGATTTACATAAATTACCAGCTATCAATAGGGCACATGAGGTGCAGGGGTTGAAAGCCAGCACCCTTGCCAAGAAAACGGTACAAGAGGATTGGAAAGGAGGGGAAAGGAGGGGGGCTGGGAGCTCAGGTCTGGGGTGGCAGTGGCTGGTTGTGCCTTCCGGGTCTCTGAGTCACTCGCTGCAGCTGCTGTACCCTGCTTTGTGGCAGAAAAAGCCTCCTCCTCTGCACACACCGTGCTGTGACACCTACCCCCCACGTCTCCCCCCATGAAAGAAGTGCAAGCAGCCCTGTCTGCCCTCCACAGACCAGGTCCATGGCCTGGATGGGGTAGTGGGCGCATAACCAGCAGGAAAAAAAGGGTCAGGAATGAGCTCTTCCCACTGTTTTACCTGGAGCTTTGCATTTGCAGGCCATGCCAGAGCTCACCTTTGCCTCTGCCATCTGGGGAACCAGAGCCATGTGGCTCCATAAGGGAGTTCAGCAGATCCTTGACTCCCTCTTGTTCTTCCCCAAGGGGCTTTGCCTCTGCCAGGTGAGCAAGAAGGTGCCAGCTCGACCACCAAGCCATCATTCTTTCCACTTTGGGGACACCAAAAAGAGCATTCAAGCCCTTTTGAGCCATGAGGAACGTGGGTGATGTTTGGGGAGAGGGTTGTGAGCCATGTAGAGAGGCTTGGTGTGCAGATCAGAGAAAACTGCCCAAACAGACCCCCTTCCAGTGCATTTCCCAGGACATTCTGCCAATGGGAGGTGGGCTGATGGCTGAGCATAAGGAGACCCAGAAGAGCTCCAGCAGGCAACACGGTGAGGCCACACCAGGGCCATGCTAGTTTGCCATCAGCCCTCGTTTCTACCCTCCTGGAGTCTCAGATGTGCAATATAGACCTGAGGTGAGCCCTGGTCCCTAGAGGGGATGGAGATGACTCCTTCCCTGGGCAGGCAGCATGCCTGACCCTCTCCCGCAGCATCTTCTGCACCTTCCAGGAGCAGCTCTGGAACCACCACAACCCCGTCTGTGAAGAACCCCGAGCTGAGGTCCCTTTTGTCACCTGGATGGAGATGCTGCTTCTCCCGCAGTGTTCTGCTGCCCTCGTGGGTCCAACCCGCACATTGCAATCCCGCATCCTTCATCCTTCCCTGCCGAGAGCCCAGGAACAGGTTGCTCCTTCTCTCTATCCCCAGGAGAAGGGGATAAAGGCAGGCAGCTCGCTGGCTTGGGGCTGGACCAGGGGACGAGGGGTAGGGAGCACTCAGAGGGGTCCCAGAGAAGACATCGGGCAGGTCCCAGTCCCAACCCTGCCATGGTGGAGTAGAGGATAGAGGACAAGAACCACCCTGTTACCACAGAGAGGGTCAAGAGCATCACCTCTGCTTTGGAAGAGGCATCATAGGTCATCTGTCCTCCCTCCTTTCCCCTGGAGAGGCAGAGCCCAATGTGTCCATGAGTTGCTGGGGCTGTTCCATGGACAGCTGTGAGTACAGCAAGGTCCTGAAAGCTTCTTCCAAGCCTGAAGTTCTTTCTAGGGTTGGGAAAGACAAAAAAGCAGCCAGCAGAGCAAAGAAAGCAAGCAATGTGAGCTACAGAAAACAGGCCTGTGCTCGATTTACTGCTAGAGAAGCAGATTAAACAGGAGAATTTTTCTTTTGTTTGATGGTAAATGGGGAAAAAACCCCAAAGAACCCAGTAAGAGACGTGAGTAACCAATATTAGTGCTCTCACACACAAGACCTTCTCCCAGCAGCACAACCAGAGTACCCACAGAGCTCAGCAGAGCTGTGTTGGTAGGAAACAACAAGGTACAATGAAAATGTGTGTTGTCACACACCTGTGATGGTACAGCACCTCACAGCAGGCAGCATCCATCCTGCAACTCCAGCGTTCGGGTGGCAGGTACCTGTTCTCATCCACATCCCCAGCACCCGTGTGTACGGTTTAGAAAAGCCAACCCATGTCTGGCACCCGGGTTCCAAAACTGAAGCTGGATCCAGGATCATGCCAGAAATCAGCACTCTGTGCTGGGGGAGAGGGATATTTCCACGGGAAAGCTGCTCTTGTTTAGTTCAGCATTAGGTTTCTCACCTTCCCTGACAGCTCAAGCTTGAAATCCCTGCAGTGGCTTGGGCACCTCTGAAAGCCGAGAGCATCCTCCTCTTTCCAGGGCTCCTGGCACCCGGTCCCTGTCCCCCGTGGGTGTCCCCACCGGGCTCCGCACGGATCGCGGGCTCCACGCTGTGGCCAGAGCGCAGCAGCGCACGGTGGCTTCGGGATGGGGACCGCCACCCCCTGTCACCTCCACGCCACCCCATCCCTTCTCTCACCGTCTTTCCTACCAAGGAAGGTGGTGCTTTTGTCTTGCTCTTCGGAGGGTTGTCTCATTGCTCTGCACTACTTTCAAGCATCTCCACTTTCATCCACGTTGGTGTCCCCAAACCTGGTCACAGCCCAGACACTTCAAAACTCAGCCCCATCAGCTCTGGGATCTCCTCTAGTGGATCTGTAGGAGGGTTCCCCATCTGCTCCCTCGTTCGCTGAATATTTATTTACCTTGAAAAGCAATAGCAATGAGCTGTCAGGTCTTGGGGCTTCCGTATCCCACCGCAGCCACCAGCTTTCATCGGAACCCTCACCCAGGATCATACTGTAGCAACCTGTCCACCCATCCTTGCTCTTGTGTGGGACATTCTGGGACACACCCAGTAGCTATATTTGTCCCAGTGCTTGGAAACAGCTGCTGGTTGCACCCAGGGTGCAAGACCAGTCTTTGATGGTGCCTTCCCAGGACAATATCTAACAAACCAGGAACAACAGACCAGCCTCTTGGATGGAGGAGGCAACACCAGCAACAGGAGGCACCAGGAGCATCTCTACCCTGCTGGGGAAGAAGCAGGAGGTGGTAAATGATGGTAAATCCTGCTGCTGGTTGGGCCAGGCTGACCAGCAAGGTCTGGCTGCTCTTCAGCAAAGGTAGTTGCAGGTCAAATAAACCCCAAAAAATCAGCATCAGCACCTAGAGGTTAAAGGCAACTTGAGTTTGGGGGCCAGGAGAGCGTCCACATTTCCTGGCGCTGACAGAGAAAGCAAAGAACTTACAGTAAATCCAGACAAATTCCAGCAAAAATAAAATAATAATAAAAAAAAAGAGAGATCCAGTGGTGGGTTTTGTACGAAGTGATGGGGGCCTTTCACCTCTGGAGCAAATTCCTCAGAGCAGCGGTAGATTTTCTGTCCCAGTGCCTTCAAACCCTGACAGGAGGCCCTTTGGGAAGGCGGGGTTTAGACAAAAGAAACCAGGAGAATTCCCTCAGTTACCCACAAGTTTACACTGAGTGACTGAACAGCTGCTTCTTGACTTCAAAAAAAATCTCTCCCTGGCTCTGCTCGAGCTGTGTAGCTCTTTCAGGTGTGACAGGCAGACCTGCCCCCAGCACCACAGCCTCCATGCGGGTAGGGACAAGGGGACAGGGACTCAGGTGGCTTCATAATCTGTCACAGGAACAGCCAGCACACGCACTCCATCAACCCTACTGTTTCTAGCTTGCCTATCTGAGCATCAACCACCCGCTACAGCAAGCAAGAGGAGCATTTATCTGCTCTTCTTGGCCTGCAGAATGAGCACCACCAGTTGCCTGTCCCAGAAGAGGACATGAGCCGTGGTACCAGCAGAAGTGACTGTGCCTACTCAAAGAGAGCAGTCTTCTGCTTCACCAGTCAACTACAAAGTCTCTCACGCAATTACTCATGGTCTTTCTCTCCTCCTCTGGTCACAAGCCAGAAGGAAGATCCAGGTGTGACCCTCCAGAGGACCTTCATGAGTGTGATAGAAACTGTTGTGTAACCCCTGGGCACAGAAGCAGCTGCCAGTGCAGGTAGGACCCATTTGCACCTCAGGGCCTGGGGCAGATACCAGTTGTCCACAAGGAACCATGAAACCCCCCGTCTACTAGTTCTCCTCAGAAGTTCCTCACCCTTGCGAGCAGCTCAGCAAAGGCTCTCCCAGGTAAGACCACACTTCCCCAACAACTCCCTGAGGAAACTGGTACACAAGTTCACAAGCACAGGGTCCTGCTTCAGCCCACTGTTCACTCACTCATGGTGAAGAACAACACCATGACTGAAAGCCCATGTAGCACCTCTATGATGCCAGACACTCCAGACCCCTAGCTAGGCAAGCATTCCCTAATCAACACCCCCAAGGAAGTCCAGTCATTGCACATTTAATTTCATTTTCACTTGAATCCCCTCAACCTGGAGGTTTCCCACCTGACAGTGATCTGACTCCAGCTCTTAGGCAGGATGGATTAAGTTACCTCTGATGTATTTGAGATCTGGGGAACTTAAAGCAAACATGGATCACAGCAGAGAGCCTTGAGTAGTCCATAGGTACTGAAGGTGAATTTTCCTGTAGCACTATGCATGTAAGGCTCACAACAGGACTCCAAATCCCTGGAGAGGTTCAAGGCCAGGCTGGATGGGGCTTGGAGCAACCTGGTCTGGTGGTAGGTGTCCTTGCCCTTGGCAGGAGGGTTGGAACTCAATCATCTTTAAGGTCTCTTCCAATCCAAACCATTCTGGTGTTCTCAGCAGAGAGGTGAGGTCAGTAGGCAGACTCTGGGTACCAACATGGTCTAGGATACCTCAGTCTCCAGATCTATATGCAGATGGATGAGATCAAGCAGGTAAAGGGTAGGGATTATTTCTTTTTTGTGGGTTTAGAGCTACAGCAGCACAGAAATACCCAGGGAACAGATGAATCTGAGAACAAGCTACAGTCCGTAGGGAGTTGGCAGGGAAATAGTTCAAGTGAAGGCAGAACCCTTTGAAAGGGACAAGTTTCAAGGAGAACTTCACCTTTGAATTTAAGCACAATGGAATATCCTGTGGGTTTTCTGGGCCATCCTTTGAGAGCTGGCTCCATCTGCACTTAAAGACAGGGAATTCCATAGGTGAGTGTATCTGTGCTCAATAGAGGTAGATGTGCCTCATCAGCAAGCAGGACAGCAGCTCCCCTCTGGTACTTATGGATCACCAAGAGCACAAACGCTATAGAAGTAAACACCACAAGTGCCTAAACCAGGCGGTGACACAAGGCAAGAAATATAATCTTTCCTTCTAACATACCACATTTAAGGAGAGAAGATTTAAAGCAGGAATTTCTTAAATGGACAAAAACATGTAATGTAAATAATTAAATACTAATTGATTAAAAGCTTCTCTCACCATTATTCTCACAAATTCTCTCCAGAGTTGAATACACAAGTGTGGCAGGTACGTTGTCTTACCCAATTTAGTTTATTCTTACTTCATTTGGGTGGTTCTTACTGTCAGTGGTTAGTTCGGGAAGATTTCCCTCCAGAGAGGCTTGGAATTGGCCAGGCTTCCCTGGTCCAAGCTGCCAATACCCCTGAGGTTTCCCATTTGGTGCCCTCTTCACTCCTTCAGAAGCTGGTCCCTCCTGAGCAAGTTCAGCCACCAGAACTAGGACCTCAGGGCAGTCAGTAGAGCAACCAAAGCTACATTCCTCCCAGGACTCAAGCTGCTTTCCCATGTCCCTGGGGAAAGGGATGGCCAGCTGACACTGGCAAAGGTGCATTTCTCTTCCCACTCACCAGTAACCTTCTTCGTGTTGGAAAAAGGGAAGTCAGTATATGGAAGTGTAGTGATACGACAAGGAGTAACAGTTTTTAATTGGAAGAGGGGAGATTTAGATTAGGTCTTAGGAAGAAGTTCTTTGCTGTGAGGGTGGTGAGGCACTGGAACAGGTTGCCCAGGGAAGCTGTGGCTGCCCCATCCCTGGAAGGGTTCAAGGCCAGGTTGGATGGGGCTTGGAGCAACCTGGTGTGGTGGGAGGTGTCCCTGCCCACGTCAGGGGGGTTGGAACTCAATGATCTTAAAGGTCCCTCCCAACTCTGACCATTCTATGAAAGAGAAGAAAACCNGCCAATACCCCTGAGGTTTCCCATTTGGTGCCCTCTTCACTCCTTCAGAAGCTGGTCCCTCCTGAGCAAGTTCAGCCACCAGAACTAGGACCTCAGGGCAGTCAGTAGAGCAACCAAAACTACATTCCTCCCAGGACTCAAGCTGCTTTCCCATGTCCCTGGGGAAAGGGATGGCCAGCTGACACTGGCAAAGGTGCATTTCTCTTCCCACTCACCAGTAACCTTCTTCGTGTTGGAAAAAGGGAAGTCAGTACATGGAAGTGTAGTGATAGGACAAGTGGCAATAATTTTAAATTGGAAGAGGGGAGACGTAAATTAGATATTAGGAAGAAATTATTTCCTGTGAGGGTGGTGAGACACTGGGAGAGAAGCTGTGGCTGCCCCATCCCTGGAAGGGTTCAAGGCCAGGTTGGATGGGGCTTGGAGCAACCTGGTGTGGTGGGAGGTGTCCCTGCCCACGTCAGGGGGGTTGGAACTCAATGATCTTAAAGGTCCCTCCCAACTCTGACCATTCTATGAAAGAGAAGAAAACCACCTTTCTGCTACTTCTGTCACTCAACAAAAATCACTTTCTACACTGGGCTGACAAGTCTTTGTTCACTGGAAGCAGCAGGATCAAAACAAGAAGTTTGGAGATGGACAACTGGCTCTGGCATTGAAGTCCCATGGTGTTAGACATAGAGCTGGCAAGAACAGCTCCAGCAGACAACCGAGCTCTTTGGCAAGGGGCAAAATAATTGCCCCTAGGGAGAATCTGCAATAGCTGGGAAGGTGTTACCCTGGGCAGCAATAAACAGATGGAGTCTGGAGGCCCATGAGGTAAACCAGATCCAGCTCTTCCTTTTTGGGAGGCCAAAGCCAGCCATTCACCTGCAGTGCCACCATGGCTCCCAACCCAAGCAAGGTCTGATCCACCTTTCCCATCAGTTCTGCCTCATCGACCGCAGGCAACCTCTTCCAAACGCTGCTCTAAACAGCAGGCTCTTGGAGGTGGCACCAGTAAGGTCCACAGGCCACCTCCTGGCCCTCTCCTCTCCAAGCACGGCCACCTTGCCATGCAAGGGAAGCCTTTAGCAGCTCTCTTGAGTCGAGAGACAGGGCTTGTTGAGCTTGGCTGAGTAATCCCAGCCGCTCCCATCACTGCAGCTGCATGCATCCTCGTTCTCCCAACCCAAGGATCGCTGCCTCGCTGAATCACCCCATTAAATTGCTAATATCTTATTGTTCTTTAAGATTTCGAAACTTGCTGCGAAACGTTTACAGATAATTTTTTTTTTGCCTGCAGTCACTGTGCCTAATGCCCAGTCATTGAGTGCCATATGTGTTTATATGCACTGCAATTTTCCACTTGATTACATTTTACCACAAACACTTTCATCCACTCCGCAAAGACAGCGGCAACACATCCATAACGTTCCGAGCAGCCCAGACAGACAGAGCCCAGACACGAATGTCTCCGCCAGGCCCAGGGCACCTCAGAATGTGAGGTGCCTAAGTTCAACCCACCCAACCTCTGGTTCCAAAGTCCCCAAGGGCACAAGCGCCACTGTCACACCTAAAGGAACATGAGAAGTTAGCTTCATGTTCCAGCTTTCCCAGTAAGCACTGGGTGCTGCTCCTAAGTTTGGAACAGCTGCACAACATGGAGATGTTTTCAATAACCAAGGATATCTCAGATTTTCCAGGAGACAGGGGATGACCCAAGCCAATGTGAGGATGCTCAGCACCTGGACCCGAAGATGCAGAAATCCATAGGGACCCCAACCGCAAAGACCAGTTCTGAAGTTAGATCCTCCACCCCTGAAAGCAGGAGGGAGTTCTTGTCCTGGGCATAGTCCAGCTTGTCCACAGTGAGGACCAGAGCTCCCGGTTGCAACACCTCCCCATTTGCAACCAGGCCAGTCACCTATTACCCTGCAGACAAGATCCACTCCTGACTGAGGACAAGGTTCCCCATAACTGGGCTTGAGGCCACCATGGGTCTGGAAGGCCATGGACCAGTTGGAGGGCCATGAAGATGCTCAGAGAGCTGGAGCACCTCTGCTGTGAGGACAGGCTGAGAGAGTTGGGCGGTGTTCAGACTGAAGAAAAGAAGGCTCTAGAAAGACCTTAGAACCCCTTCCAGCACCTAAAGGGGCTCCAGGAGAGATGGGAAGGGACTCTTGATCAGGGAGTAGAATGATAGGATGAGGGGTAACTCTTTTAAACTGAATGTGGGAAATTTAGATTAGATATTAGAAAGAAATTCTTTGCTGTGAGAATTGATTGTAGAATAGTTGGGGTTGAAAGAGAGATCATTAGTTCAGCCTCCAGCTTAAAACACATGCAGTCAGGTTGCTCAGAGCCACGGCCAGTCAGATTAATATTTCTAAGGATAGAGACACCACCACCTCTTTGGGCAAGAAAAGTTGAATTTAATAGATGAAAGCAACAGTAAGAACCTACTGCTGCAAACTCTCAGGCTCCTTTGGCCTTGTAAAGAGTGAAGGAGAGGCAGACAGCATCATGTTCTGCTTTGCTGCTCATGGCTTGGGAGGGCAGAGGCACAAATTTTGTCTCCGCAGCACTATGTTGATTTAAAGCATTGAGTGCACACAACAGGCAGGAACCTTCAAAGGCCTAGACCTCACTAGGGCTGTTGATGATTTAAAATAGGCTTTCTGAGACAGCCAGCATTAACGGCATTGGTTGGACTGTAACTTCTGAAGATTTCGCACAGCCTCTTTGAAAACTCCCAGCACTGAGACAAACTCTGTAAGACCTCTGCCATGTTCCCTTCTTCTGTTATATAGAATCATAGAATGGTTCAGGTTGGAAGGGACCTTAAAGATCATCCAGTTCCATCCCTCTGCCCTGGGCAGGGTCACCTCCTGCCAGACCAGGTTGCTCAAAGCCCCATCCAGCCTGGCCTGGAAGAATATGTTCAAGAAAGAAACCTATTACTGGGTGTAAACTGCCCAGAAACAGACCATTTTCTGCTGCTAACGAATGCCCAGTCTTCAACCAAACATAACTACCTCAAACTGGAGAAGAGGCACTGAAGTCATTAGTGGTCACCAGCCTGGAACCACAAAGCCAGCATTCCTCACCCTGGACGCAGGAGCCTAGGAAGCCTGCAGAAAAAGCAAGCCAGATCAGTGAGTCTAGCTGCCCAAAAAGGGGCCACCACTGTTCTGCCAAGCATTTACAGCCTCTCCTTCAACAACAGTGCTTAGCACCACCAGCACAAAATCAATACCGCCTTGAGAGAAACGCTAGCTTAGAGAACCTCAGCAGCGACCTTGGCAGAGGTCACTCCCAAGACATGGGCCAGCATGTCTCTCAGAGGTGGTCCACACTGCCTTTTTGCCTGCTGGAGAGTGCCTGTTAACTCCTCTTTAGCTCAAGTCTTCCAGAGATCTCATGCAGAGTCAGCCCATAAGGGGCGAAGATGTTTATTCCAGATGAGCTCCCTGGAGCTCATGGACTTAAGCTGTTATCAGCTTTTAGGTCTCTCTTCCATCTGCCCATCTTGAAGATCTGGAAAAATCTTACTCTAGGGCGTTTCATCCAGGATGAGCCTGTTCGCTGTCTTCTAGCCTCAGCTCAGGGCTTATTTACTGGTTTAATAGAGCGAGAGACAGGAAAGAATCCCTGGTTACTATAGCCAGTCTCCCCACCTTACAACATCTGACCACCTTATGCACGATTATAGAATCAGAGAATTGCCTGGGCTGGAAGGGACCTTTCAGGTCAAGTCCAAGCATCAACCCAACACTGAAAAACTTTGAAATTAACTCACCTTTCTAAGCACCACATCTACCTGTCTTTGAAATCCCATCTAGGGATGGTGACTCCACCACTTCCCTGGGCAGCCCATTCTAAGGCTTAATAACCCTTTCAGTGTGAACATTTTCCCTAATTTCCAACCTAAACCTCCTGTGGCACAACTAGAGGTCATTTCCTCTTGTCCCATCACCTGTGACTTGGGAGAAGAGACCGATTCCCCTGGCTACACCCTCCTTTCATGGAGTTGTAGAGAGCAAGGTCACCCCTCAGCCTCCTTTTCTCCAGGCTGAATACCCCCAGCTTCCTCAGCCGCTCCATCACATCTCATCACATTCCATCTGGCTTCTGTGTAACATCTTCAACTTCTTTTCCTTCTTCACTATCTTCTCCACTTCTTCCAGGGTTAACCACAATCCATTCTTCTGCATAAAGGGTCTCTAGACATCCCCAGAGGCCCCTGGTAGAACGGTTACTCCTGGGCCTCTCCTTCCCACCATGAAAATTAGTTGTTTTCATGCTAAGAGGAGAAAGAATAACCCTAGAGGTATGGCAACCCTGGGTCCAATGCCAAGGGGAAGGAGAATGCTGTAAAGCTTGATTAGAGCAGATAAAAAATTCCCTTGGGAACATCACACACCCTGACCCACCCTGTTTTCATCCTGGTTAGGTGGCAGAGTGTTTGCAACATACCACATCCAGAGAGCTATCCCACCTGATGGTGAATGGAAGGCATCCTCCTGACAACACAGCAAGTCCAGGAGAACCATGGTGGAGAACCACGGTGGAGGCTTGGAGGCACCTTCCTTCCTGCCCCAAGACAAAGGGGAGTTTCCCAGGAAGGCTACATCCATTTCCCAGGTTCCCACATCCACCTGCAGGATCCCTCCCATTCTTTTTTCCCCCCTTGATGATCCTCACCTGCTCTTTGCTCTTCTCCAACAGCTTTTCCTCTGTTGGAGGCTGATATTTCTTCCCGGCTGCCTTTGCACCAAGGTTTTTGGGGGAGCCTGGGGAGATGGAAGGAGCAACACATGACACACATTCAAGTTAGAGTGAAATGACATATTCATCACAGCTAAAGGGGGAGGGAAGGGAAGGGGGGACATGTGGCACCCCAACTGGATGCTGCCCCACTGCCCATTTCCCCAGCTGGCTCTGCTGGAGTTTTCCACCCCCCTCCCTACGTTTCTGGTGGTGTCACTCCAAGCGAAGTGGCTGGTCTGATTGGCGAAAGAACACGAGGGGTGTCAGAGAAGGTGCTCACAGACATTTCTTGGCCGCCTGAAGGAAAGAAAGGCCATCGCCGAGCCTGTCAAAATGATTAATCGCTTACAGGGAACGAGGGGGAGGAGGGAGAGGGAGGGAAAAGGAAGGGGAGGAAGGAGGAGAGAAAGACAGATGGGATGGGGAGAGCTATAAACAAACAGCAAAAGCAGGAGACCCAGGATTGCCTCTGTGCTGGGGAGGAGGTGGAAGGCAGGAGCCTCGGGCTGGCTGTGCTCAGAGTGAACTGGTGGCAGATGAGTGGGTCCTTCACAGAGCCCTGAACCCCAACTTGGAGATCCCCACCCCTGCTCACCCACCACCACCCCTGAAGCGAGGCTCAGAGAGCACTAAGGTCTGCCCTGCCAGAGCCGTGTCAGCCCTGACAGCCCGAGTGACACGGCCCCGCGACTCCCCAGCCCCACAAATCTCTACAGTTCACACAAACTGACAGACCAGAAGCTTATTACCTCAAATGCCAAGGTCTCACTGCCCCGTGCCCTCCAGCTCCACAGCCTGTAGTCGCTGGTGTTCAACCAAAAAACCCAGCAGCACCAGTAATTTTTTGCTACCTCAAGTCTTTTACCCCAGTGGAAAGGAGCAGCTTCTTAGAGACCATCAAAGGTCCTTGCAGAGGAACTTGGAGCAGCCCAGCTTGGGCAGAACCAGTCCATCACCCGTGGTACTAAGCTCTCCCACAGAAACTCTCTCCTTGGTTGCTGTTAAAATCCCCATACCCTCTCCGTGGTCATGGGCACTGTCCTTTCCTAGAAGCAAAATGCTTTGACCTCACTCCTTTAGCTGCTTTCAGCTCGGGCAGAGTCTTCACACAGCTCGTTGCACAGTGCCAGGGGTGCTGAAGCAGCTCAGGGAGCACAGAACACACAGAAGATCTTCTAACAACCAACCTACATATAGGATACCATACATTCTCCTCCCTTCCTGGCTTTTCACAGAGTTTCAAGTCACATCCAGTGGTGAATCCCAACCATCCGGGAAAAAAACACAACTGAAACTCCAAGATGAAAGTGGTAGCCGTGGCTCCTGCCACCCCAGCATGGTGATGTTTCCTGCAGCAAGGGCCATACCCTGACATTACAAAGTCTTTGTCGGGGTTCACAGCAATTTTGTGGGGTGAACTCTGATGGCCACCCCCCCCCCCTCCATCACCACAGGTTGCTTTATCATCCACAAACAGCAGGAGATGCACTCCTTCCAAATTGAATAATAAAATAATTAGAATGTGAATAAGATGCCCTCTCCTTAAATGGTTAAGACGGGGTAAGAGTCACTACCTGAGACATCTCCCCACTCCAAGAAATTGGACCAGTGATTCTCCCAACTTCTCTCCTGATGAACATTGGATGAAGAGCCCCCTTAGATCCTGTCCTGAGATCTGCTGTTTTCTCTTTTGAGTTCCTGTAGTGAATACTGTCAGCCAAAGGAAGAGGCTGACCATCCAGGCTGGTGTTACTCATTTGAGCTGCGGACAAGGCAACATGGCTTTAACTCTCCCCTTTGGAGGTACCTGCTCTGATTTCCAGCCACAGAAATAATGACACTGAGGGAGACCCCCGTCTCAAGTGAATGACCCAGCCTTGCAAAGACAAGGAGAGGCCGCTGAAATCAATGAATCCAGTAAGCTCAGGTCCTGAGATGCACCAACCAACCTTACACAGAATCATAGAATGGTTTGGGTTGGAAGGAACCTTAAAGATCGTCCAGTCCCAACCCCCTGCCCTGGGCAGGGACACCTCCCACCAGAGCAGGTTGCTCCAAGCCCCATCCAGCCTGGCCTTGAACCCCTCCAGGGATGGGGCATGTCCCACAAATGGTCTGTCAACCCTCCTGCCAAGGAGGGATGCTGATCTCATCAGAGGCAGCATAAACTACACCGGAATATTTCACCTGAGAAGACTGTCACTGACAGCTGTGTGAAAAGTAACACAGGTACCCATAATTTGATCAAAATCTAAAAAAGTCCCAACAAATGCCTCTACTGGAGTGTGCACAGCCAGATGATGAGCTAAAGCCAGCAGCTGTCAGACACAGAGGGGTCACAACCGCCTTCTTTTATTTACCTGTCACGCAGCCCATCGTGTTCCTTCCTGCTCTTGTAAGAAGTGACATTATCAGGAAAAGAGCCTGGAACTGCTCACACATCACTTTTCCTAATCTTCCTCAACATCAGTCAAGTCCCACACCAGCTCTCCTCCACACCAGAGGTTGCACACAAGGTGTGGGTGAAGGAGACGGCCTTAATTTAAGTTGTGTCTATGTTTTTAAAACAATTTAAGAAGTCGTTTCAGTGGGTTTTAGTTTTTTTTCTGGGAGTTTGCAGCCAGGCGCTGAGAAGGAAGGGCACGGCATCGATGAGGCAAGGAGAGGGCTACAAAAATGAGTCCCCTCCTTTACCAAGGAGGTCGCTGAGAATCCCTGGAGAGCACGGGAAGGACTTTCCATCCCCTAGCCATGCCAAGACCCTTGCCTGCTGCTCCACAACCAGGCGGAGGGGGCTTGGAAGAGCAACGGTAGCAACGGAGCCTGAAGAAGAGAAGGCTCCAGGGAAACTTCAGAGCCCCTTCCAGTCCCTAGAGGGCCTGCAGCAGAGATGGGGAGGGACTCTTCATCAGGGAGTGCAGCCACAGGACAAGGGGGAAGGGTTTTAAATTGGAAGAGGGGAGATTTAGGTTGGATCTTGGGAAGAAATTCTTTGCTGTGAGGGCGGTGAGGCACTGGAACAGGTTGCCCAGAGAAGCTGTGGCTGCCCCATCCCTGGAGGGGTTCAAGGCCAGGCTGGATGGAGCTTGGAGCAACCTGGTGTGGTGGGAGGTGTCCCTGCCCAGGGCAGGGGGGTTGGAACTGGATGGATGATCTTTAAGGTCCCTTCCAACCCAAACCATTCTACGACTCTATGGACTTGGCAGTGGCTCCAGTGGCTGCCTCCATTGTTTGCAGGATATTCTCCCCCCTCCCTTCCCTCCTTCTAACAAAGATTCTGATTAATGATCGCTCATTCCTAATTGTCAAATTTCTTTTCCTTCATCCTGTGTCTAATCACCAGTGACAGAAGCCATTACGCAAATGAGAGCAGACGACTTCCCCACAACTGTTCTCGTTGGTAAAAAGCCTTGTAATTTAAAGCTCTGATTTGTAGAGGAAAAGCTGCGTTTCCCCAAGGCGTCCGGGCATCTGTTCCACTTACACTCCAAGAGCCTCCACTTCCGCTCCCTCCTCCCCCCACCCCCCCCCAATTAGTCCTCCGCTGGCAACAAATATTTGACTTTGCAAGGCAGTAATTAGAACTTACTTTGCATATGTTTGTCACGGTAACAGCGCCTCTTCCCCTTCCCTTCTGGGCAGCGAGGAGGTAGGAAAAGCACCCAGGGAAGATGGGGACTTCACGCCTTCCCAGGACTTTGATGGGAGGTGATGTCTCCGAAAGAGGAACGGGAGATGAAGAGCATAAACCAGAGTGCAAGGAAGCTCCCCACACATGTGGGGCACAGGGGAGGTTTAGAGAAAAGCTCTTTGAAAAAAAAAAAAAAAAAATGCAAAGGTGGAAATTCCTGTTGCCATCGCTGCTCCGCCTCCATGGTTGGGATGCCAGCATGGGTTGACCATCCGTCAACACGGAGGACTCCCAAGAGATGGTGAAGACCTTGGGTCCACCATCCCCATTCCAGGACTTTAAAGAGCCATTGGCTGCACTCAAGGTTGGTTCGTCCATTGGGAAGAACTGCTGTAAAGAATTAAAAGAATGATGTGGCGTTGGAAGGAACCTCTGGAGATCTAGTCCAACCCTGCTGCCAGAGCAGGTCCTTCTAGGACAGGTTGCACAGGAAGGTGTCCAGGAGGGTTTGAATGTCTCCAAAGATGGAGACTCCACCACCTCTCTGGGCAGCCTGTTCCAGGGCTCTGCCACCCTCAAAGTGAAGAAGTTCCTCCTCATGTTTAGATGGAACTTCCCACGTTCAAGTTTGTGCCCATTCCCTCTTGTCCTGTCACTGAGCACCACTGAAAAAAGCCTGGCCCCATCCTCCTGACACCCACCCTTGAAGTATTTATAGGTTTTTAACACTTAGGGTCTCCTCCTTCACCTCCATCTGTGTTGGGACAGTCCCTGCATCACAGCTGTATCTTGTATCTCCTCAACCCTGGCCCTCATCCTGGCCCACTGGTGTTGCCTTGGACCTGCTTTATCACTCCAAACAGGGAAACAGGGGAAACAGAAGAAAGGTATTATGGAAGCTAAGGTAATAAAAGTGAAAAATCTCAGAGCCTGATCTGGTTCTCAAACGACAAGGTTCTCCTGCCTCAGTTTCCTCTGCTTCTCTGCACAACCAGAGATGTTTATGAGCTCTGTGGTGCCCGCCATGCACGACACCCAAGAAGGATCAGCTGTAACAGACCATTAAGTTCAGTGGAACAGAAGAAAGGTGTGTTCAGAGACCATGAGCCAGCAGGGAAGGGCGACCACCTTCCTTCATCCACTTCCTACTCCCTCCACATCCACCCTGTCCCCCCAAGGGGCTGAGGAGAGAATGCCAACCGTGGTACCCCAGGCTCAAATCACTGCATTTCTCTCCCTCCACCACCCCCAACATCCCTAATCGCTATTGAGCTCTTCCCCATTTCACTACCCATTAGAAATGTGTTCTGATTTAACCAATATTCCCCTGATGGTTAGATGTCAACAGTTAATATCACCATAAAATAACCCATGTCTTTATTAGGTAGAAAAGACTCTACCCCCCCAAGCCTGCTAACGTGCAGCAGAGGAACACAGAGGAAGCTTTTCCCTCAAAATCTCCTTGACCAAAGTCTGAATCGGATAAAGGACCAAATGGAAAACAGGCAATCCCAAAGGATAAACAATGGTTAGAACTCATCAGACCCCAAGGTGTAGTTTGCTCCACCATCCCATCGGTGACCAGAGCACGGTGACAACCTTGAGGTCAGGCTCCGACAAAAGGAAAGGCAGGCGGTTCCGTTGTTCAACATCGGTTGTATTTAAGAACTACACTTCAGAAGGTACCGTGTGTTTGTCACGCCCCACCCCTTGCACACACACCCCCAGCAGAGAACACACACAGCTTCCCAATACCATGGCGAGGGGCATTTGAAAGCACAAGGTGAAAAGGAGAAGGAAAGGGGAAGGGAAGGGGGGAGTCAGTCCATCAGTGCATCGTAAATGAGCTTTCACGAAGTCAAGTGCAGCAAAACCTGTTCAGACACTTCAGAAGTTAGACCTTTGGCAAATAAAGGAAAAAAAAAATAAAAATAATAATAGGATCCTAAAGTTCTGTTAAGTACCATTCTCTCTCCACATGGGACATGAACTCCCACCCTGAGCTTTCAAGAGTTGATGGTGTCTAACAGGTAGCACTGGAGACTACCGTGTGCTAAACAGCACAGAGATGGGATTTCATTTGAGCATCTTTCAACCAAGGGCCTGTGCCCACAACTCCCAGGAAGGCCTTGCTTTTGACCAGGGTCAGCAGCTCAGCCTTCTTCCCCACCTGCCCAAAGGCTGAGCATCAATAATTATCCAGCTGAGTGACCTTCGTCTGGATCAAACCCCACCTCAGGAGAGTCTGCACCAAGTAACTTGGCAGTCACGCTACCCAGAGACACAGATTTCTTAAACAAGGACCCTGCGGCTGCCCATCACGCTTCATCTGTTCCAATCTGTGAAGAAACCAGAAAACTCACCCCTAGGATGTCCCATTTGAGAAGCTTTTCACCTCTCTGCAAGACAAACTCACCACAAGTGGTGCATCAGCCAACCAGGCCAAAGATGGGACCCCAGGCCAAAGATGGGACCCTTCTTGAGCAGCATGTTCTCAATGTTTTTCTCCAAATCCCACGTCAAAACAAGCCCCAAAGAACAAGGAGAGGGGAAAACACTGGGAAGCCTCAACAGGACAAGTTCCCCACTATTCTCTGGGATGAGATACATGGGCTATGAAACGTTTTTTCCACCTCTAGCTCTTGGGAACCTTCACAACCGCATCAAATACACAAGACCTTTGCATGCCACCTCCCAAAACCAGGACCAGCTGTGCAGAACACCTCAGGGAATAAAAAGCCAACCTCTACGTAAGCCTTAATTAAGGCTTTTGCATGGAAAAGGAGGAAAGCAAATTAATTTTCAGGGTGAGGACCCTTAAACAGAGGCTTGTCTGGTTCCTATGCCCTGGTCTTGTCACTTCCCAACCTGCCACGTCAAGTCCTGGAACACAAAAAGGACCAAGATATAAATTTAACCACATTTCAACAGAAAGCCCTGACCTCTCTCACGTTGACTGTACAAGGAAGGGAACCACAGGCCGGCATGGATTTCACTGATGGACAGGAGCCACACAACATCACCCAATCCATGCACAGCCACACACATACACACTTGAATTCTTGCAGTTTTGGTAAAAAGGGCACTTTCCCTGTGTTAGTCTGAGGAACCAGCACCCCTGCTGGAAAGAAGGGAGGCTCTGTACCTATCTGACACTGCGTTTTGACTGGCTAGCTCGGCACCCGTGGGGATTTTCATTTAAAAATCATGGCTTAATGATTCAAAACTTGGTATTTATGCATCTCCCTTCATAACGCTCCGTCCCCTTTTAACCACACTGCAGCTTCAGAGGAGCAGGGAAGAAGCCTTTGCTCCCCGGAGGAAGCTGTCAGGAAGGAGGTTTATCTAGACTCCTACTACACAGATGCTGTTTGGAGAGCACAGGATTCGGCGCTCACACGCTCGATGAATTCACTCTGATCTCTACCCTGCACTAAGTCCAAAGAACAGATGTTTTAAGATGAAGAAACTGAATTATTTGTCCAGTTGCTCGTTACACACAGGCCATCTCACATGTTTGTTTCCATTATATGAAAAGGTGTCAAGAGTTAAGCACGGACAGGTCCTCTAACAACAGAGGACTTTGAAACCTATCACTTCCCATCTCATATCCACTGCAGGCAGACACATAAACCCAGCCAGGAAAAAACCCAAACTCCATGAGACCGAGGAAACAAGATCACTCCTGGTTTCTCCTCCAAGCTCTTCTTCAAACGCCTGAAAATCCTGAAGCAACAAATCCGAGTGCCAGAAGCCATGCTCCTTGTCGTGGCAAACAGGGCAGAGGGAGGGGAAAAAAAAACAAGTTAGTGAGCATGAATCCAGCTTCCAGTAAGTGCAGACTCTCTCTCGGGAGGTTCGGTTAGGTGAGAGTGGAGGATGAATGGGGTACTAATGGTTTTTTGCAGTTCCAGTAGCCCCCTTTTCTTGTAGTGGGGCAGGGATGGGCCAGGAAACCCATGAGTCTGTTAAGTGCTGCGTGCAATACTAGCGCTCAGTATCTTCCATTGCTTGTGAACAAAGCAGCTCCAACATCAGTCACCCGGGCAGCCAGGCATTAGTCATACCGTCCCTTAATCATCATATTCAACAAGGGACCCACCTGTTCAAAGCAAAAAAACAAAGTCAGGTTGTTAGCTGGGGACAGTGACATGGAAATGGCAGCTGCCAGGTCCTGCTCCCTTTGCCTCACACCACTGAAAGGACTCAACAGCCCAGGGCGGAGGATCTCAGCGCAAAAACTGAGCCTAAGGTTGCACTGAACCAGTTTTGAGCTATTTTCTACATAAAACATTGTAAGCACATCCTCAGATACCCATCCCAAATTGCAGGGTTCTCTGCCAACATCCAGCTTTAGCTGTCACCAAACGGTATCTGTCTGAAACTTCTTCCACTTCACATCCTAAATTTGTGATTTCTCAGTAGATACTACTAAAAGGAGCCAGCAGTCATCAGGGGTGGCTTTTTGCAGGGCAGAGAAGGAACATTCTTACTCATGGAATTCTCCCTGGTCCTTGGGGTCACTTGGAAGGAAGGCCAGGACTGATGATTTTTAATAAGGTTCTGTTTCCAGTCAAGACCGCTCCCGTTTCCACTTCAGGGAAGTTCAGCATGAGATGGCAGTAAGATAATCATGGAATGGTTTGGGTTGAAAGGACCTTAAAGATCATTTAGTTCCAACCCCAATAATCTCAGGGGAGAAGCATGACCTCACATGAGCATGCTAAAGAGGAGCTCCTGTACAGCAGTACAGGTTCCAGATGACCAAAACATTTTTATTCGTGTCCAGTATTTCCACTTTCAGAGCAGCAGGAGATCTCCAAGAGCATACCCTTAGTCCTTCAATCTTCTTTTTTGGAATACCAGTTGGATAAAATTGGAAAGAATTCAGAAATGACTGAGACATGCATTAAGGGGGAAACACATGACACATAAGAAAAGATTTCTCTTATTTAAAAGATTTGGATTCAAC
Organism: Thinocorus orbignyianus; assembly: GCA_013400375.1. Taxonomy (NCBI): domain Eukaryota; kingdom Metazoa; phylum Chordata; class Aves; order Ciconiiformes; family Thinocoridae; genus Thinocorus; species Thinocorus orbignyianus. The sequence goes on from VXBW01006852.1 coordinate 260,947, forward strand.
CAGTAAACCAGTTTCATTTTGGGAGCAAATGCTGGATATTGTTGCTGCAGAGAAGACTAAGGAGAGTTTGGGAGCAAAGTCAAAATAATCCTTCCCCCCAATTGCTCCATTGTTTGTAATGGTCCTCTCCAGTACTAGAATTTAAAGAGCTTGCCTTTTTGTACCCAAAGGACCTTCTGAAGACAGCAGGAAGCACCAGTCATAGCAAGAGAACAACCTTGCTTTCTCCTACCCTCATTGAGACCCCTGCAGAACATCACCAGAGATGCCACCAGAGAGTTGGCATCTCCAGTTTTGTATTAAGCCATAACAAGTTCAACAGCAGTGACTATATGGGTCTTTTTTTGTACCTCCTGTGGATTTCCTAAGGCTTCTCCCAACATCTTCTCAATGTTCCTCATTATTGCGACTTTCTGATGAGCCTTTAATGGATATTCAATCCTCTTTGGGGTTGGGGCACCCTGAAAAGAAAAATATCAAAAAATAGCTCATTGCATGCTTGCTGAATTGGCAGATTATTCCACCTTCTCCCACCCACCCAGTTGTCACACACCACTCCAAAGGAAGAAAGCAGCTTTCAGCTTTAACTCAAAGGATTTGCTGCAATGAAGTTTTCAGATGGATATTAGTGGGGGTTGACAATCTACCTGAAAACAAATCCTCTGGGATAGAGCTACCCAAGCTGCACAGAAAGCAGCTGCACTCACCTTGTACCAGAAGTTCACAGTGATGGTAATGCCCCCATTCAGGAGAGATTCAATGTGGTGCCACCTGCATGAAAACCACACGAAAGAAATGATTGCTGTAGTTTACAGTGAAATACCTTGGATGGATGAGCTCAGGCTGCACTAGACAAGCCTTGCTCTACACCTCCATCATCAGAAACCTCAGAACTTCTGGAAAGCTCTCCTTATTTAAATACAGATCCATTTCTCACACAGGTTAGTGGAGGATGTGCACAATAACGTAGTGTCTGGGAGAACTACCACTCCTGTCCAACAGACAGGAAAGCAGATTGACCCAAAATATTAGAGAAAATATCATACTTGCTGAAGAAGTCAAAACAAAATTCTCTTAAGAGAGAATCCAACGCATTGAGAAGACCTTTTAAATCTCTCTGCTGGTAGCATGCAGTCCCACCATCCTGCTTACCAGTACATGGGTATGTACAGCACATCCCCTGGACCCACCACCGTCTCATAGCCAACCACGCTCCGGAAGTTTGGAAACTTCTCGTAGTCAGGATTGTCAAAGTCCACCTAATGGAAGAAAACATTTAAGAAACTCAGAAGAACTTCCTCCAATGATGGTCCCCATTATTGGCTCTCAATATCAAATCTTACTGATCTTCCCTTCATGGCTTTTACATTCCCATTCGTGTTTTAACTCCACTGAGATTTAGATTAGATCTTAGGAAGAAGTTCTTTCCTGTGAGGGTGGTGAGGCACTGGAACAGGTTGCCCAGAGAAGCTGTGGCTGCCCCACCCCTGGAGGGGTTCAAGGCCAGGCTGGATGGGGCTTGGAGCAACCTGCTCTAGGGAGAGGTGTCCCTGCCCATGGCAGGGGGGTTGGAACTTGATGATCTTTAAGGTCCCTTCCAACTCTGACCATTCTATGATTCTATGATTCTGTAACATGTCCTGCAGTCTTTGTTAAGTACCACCAGTTTAGATCTTAGGAAGAAATTCTTTGTTGTGAGGGTGTTGAGGCACTGGAACAGGTTGCCCAGAGAAGCTGTGGCTGCCCCACCCCTGGAGGGGTTCAAGGCCAGGCTGGATGGGGCTTGGAGCAACCTGCTCTGGTGAGAGGTGTCCCTGCCCAGGGCAGGCGGATTGGAACTGGATGATCTTTAAGGTCCCTTCCAACCTGAAGCATTCTACAATGCTATGATTCCACCTATTTCCAATGAATTCACTGGGTGACATATCCAAACCCAGGTTTTGCAAAAGCTCAGCGAGTTGTATTCATTCAGTGCAGCTTCTTCCCACCTCACACTTCACAAGTGCCTTTTTTTTGTGGCCCAGAGCAAAGAACAGATGCACTGCACTCACCTGGCTCTGTCTGTCACAGGGATGGTGCACGGGGTAAGGGTAGAGGCATTCGAACTGATCAGGAGGGAACAGGATACACCTCTTGTAACCCTTAATCTGAGCAAAGAAGTTCTGCTGCTCATCGTAATGAGCTGGTGTCACATTCCCTACACAGAGGGAAAAAAAAACAAGTGGTAATCAAGACACTCTCACCTACAGGTATGAAAGACAGAAGCCAGTTTTATTCCTTGTAAAGGCAGTAAATACTCTCTCTCATTATCAGAAAGCTAAACAAGGAAATTGACCGCCAGAACGTTACAAACTGATCACTAGATCAGTCAGCCTTTATTGAGCAGTTGCTGTCCCACTTCATTTCCATTCTAAATCCATATTCAGCAACTTATGCTCTAAAGGATTAGGATATTAGGATTTCCATGAAACACCAACAGCAGATGGTGAATGTCAACAGGAAGATTTTTCATAGACCACTGTTTTAGAAGACAAGTTGTGGAATGGACTTTTTAAAAATTATTAGCCTGAAGAAAAGGAGTCTAACAGTCTGATCCTGAAAAAAAAGTCCTAGTTGTTTTGCTCAAAAACAAGTAAACAAATCTCTTTGTCATTGGGGCTCCCAATTGCATCTCTCCAGTCTGCTTAACAGTAATGAAGCTTGACTGTCACCACTGGATCCTAAATTTAATCAGATCTTTAAGTACAGTGGGTCATTTTGTAGCCTCACAACTACAATTCTCAGGCTGTTTGTCAATGCAGATAATTACTCTTCTAGCTTGCCTTTCATATCTATTTTCACTAAAAAGAATTAAGATAACAGTAAACCCTGTAACTTCATTAAATAGATCAATCACATGCTCCTCTAAAGACACTCCCTTCTTCTATCTATTGATTATAGGCCCCCCACTTCACAAAAAAATCTTCATTCCTTGCCCAGTTATCAAGATTGCTTTCTACTAGAACATTCTCCTCTTCAACAGCATAGTAGCACCTCTGTCTTTTAAGGCATCAACCTATGAGTCAGTCTCCAGATAGATTTGGAATTCCACTCTACCCAGATATTTTTAGGATTTACCCATCTTCAGGTTCTCCCCTGCCCTCTAACCTTCCATGAAGAAATTCAGCTCTTAATTGAAAGGGAATTTGTCCCCACAGTGTACCAGCTCAAAGAGGAACAAATGCTTCACATAATCAGCATTCCCTCCTGGGTAGGTGCTGGACATGCTAAGTAAAGGCCAGAAGACTAACTTTGCTCGACTTGCAAACCCTTTTGAATTTTAAATCTACAGCATCTAAAATATTCAAACAGTAAACAGGTCTCAGAATACCGTAAGCAATTCCCGAAAACAAAGCCCTCTTTTCCTCCAGAGGAAACTGCTTACCTTCCATGCCAATAAGAAGCAGGTTAGAAGTCAGTTGACCCCAGCCACGTTTCCCTTGCTGCTTGTTAATCCAGTTCCAGTTGAAGCCAAGGAAATCCACCACAATCTTCCTTCCAACTGTGTCATTCAGGGTTTGCTGCAGATATAGCCTGTATTTTCCCAGAGATAAGGAGAAATCAAGTATTAAGCTTTGTTATGAACATGAAGTCAGATCTCTGTATCTCTTAAGAGTGATTTCAAAACAAAGAGCCATAACTCCTAGAGATTCTGTTTGATCATCGCACACCATAAACATCTGTGGAAGGAAACAATTTCAAAAAGTCCCCAAACTTTGCCAAAAGATTTCCTGGTAGAGAAGGGAAGAGAACTCAGTTCTGCTTGAGCAACTACAAGGAGAAAAGAGAGTTTTAGAGCAAGAACAACCCCTCACAGTGCAGGAGGAGGAGGAAACTGTAAACAGACTGGGCACTATCAAATACCAAACACACTTGTAAATAATCTCCAGATAAATGCCACCACTCTAACTCATCTGTTGTAAGAGTCACTTCTTCTACTAGGAGAGGAAAAACGGTCTCAGAAAACAAAACATGTTTCAGTATCAACTTATTTTAAAGCTGTGTTTACATTTAGACAAAGAGGGGCAGAGGAATCAAACATCTGGATGAATAACTGCAGTATTACAGACTGCTGTCTGCAATCCTGGAAGGAAAACGCCTGTTTAAATCCAAGGACTGCCTTCTCTCTTTTTGGATCTGTGCTGGAAAGAGTGTTGATAACGTAGGGATGTTTTAGTTCCTGCTGAGCAGGGTTCACACAGCACCAAGGCCTTTTCTGCCTCCCCCACAACCCCACCAGTGAGCAGACTGGGGGTACACAACAAACTGGGAGGGGACACAGCTGGGACAGCTGACCCCAACTGACCAAAGGATTATTCCAAACCACATGGCGTCAACCTCAGCAATAAAAAGCTGGGGAAAGAAGGAAATGGAAGGGCATGTTTAGAGTTTTAGAATTTGTATTCCCAAGTAATGACTCCGTGTGAGGAAGCCCTGCTTTCCTGGAGATGGCTGAACACCTGCCTGCCGATGGGAAGCAGTGAATTAATTCCTTGTTTTGCTTCGCTTGTGTGTGCAGCTTTTGCTTTGCTTATTAGGAAAAGCTGAGAGAGCTGGGAATGTTCAGCCTAGAGAAGGCTGCAGGGAGACCCTAGAGCCCCTTCCAGTACCTGAAGGGAGCCTATGGGAGAGCTGGAGAAGGACTCTTTGTCAGAAAGAGGAGCAATAGGAAAAGGTGTAATGGTTTTAAACTAAAAGAGAGGAGGTTTAGACTAGATACTAGAAAGAAATTTTGCTGTGAGGGTGGTGAGGCACTGGAAGAGGCTGCCCAGAGCAGCTGTGGCTGCCCCATCCCTGGAGGGGTTCAAGGCCAGGCTGGATGGGGCTTGGAGCAACCTGCTCTGGTGGGAGGTGTCCCTGCCCAGGGCAGAGGGTTGGAACTCAATCTTCAAGGTCCCTTCCAACTTTAATCATTTGATGATTTTATTAAACTATTTTTATCTCAGCTTATAAGTTTTCTCCCTTTTATGCTTCTGATTCTCTCCCTCACCCCACCAGAGGGGAGCAAGCAAATGGCTCTGTGGTGTTTACCCATCAGCTGGGGTTAAACCACAGCTTTTTAATTAGATAGCTAAGCTCCTTTACCAATACCATAGCCTACCAAAAGAAAGTGATGCTTAAGGCTTTCTCTATCCAAACCCTGTCCCCAGACAGAAGAAAAAATAAAAAGTCTCTGCAGACAATGTGAACAGTCTGATTAACTAACAGTATGACTTTATTTTACCAGGTAACCAGCAGAAAAAGCAGGGCAATAATTAAGAAAAAAAGAAAAAAAAAAGAGAAGTTTGAAGTTTTAATCATCAACACTCCCTGCAGAGAAAGTAACCCCCTACTTAGACCTGGAGAAATGGAAAAAATTTCACGTATCACTTACCTCTCAGCACTCCCTTTCTGTTGTATTTCTTTGAGTCTGTCCACAAACTCAGCAAACTTCATCTCTTCCCTGCTCGACTTGGGTTTGAAATTCTTAAAATTGGCCATTTTCTTCTCATCATAGTACAAAAACTTGTGTGTGCTGGCACTATACACCGAGAAGTCCCCATTGCCAATGTTTTCCTGGAGATAGTCCAGGTCCCACTTCAGAGCAGGATAAACCAGATTTGTATCTGTCAGCACCACCGGCTCCTGGAGAGAAACAGGAAGTTTATTGATTCAAGGACCTCTTGAATTTGAGAGCAAACACCTTCGTTATTTGCAGCCACGCAAGCTCTCTTTGAAAAAGAGGGAATTGGAAAAAGGTATTTACAGTAATCAGACACCTCGATCTGGGGAGAAAAACAAGCATAACACGGTAGGAAGTTTTAAGAGAGCGGTGGCTTGCTCCTGCAGCAAGCTCCTGGTATCAATGGGACAGATTCCACTATCTACTCAGCTAATCTCTCACATGTGAGGTTAGACAAACACTAGCTGGGAACAGTTTTAGGCCTGCTTGGTTCTGCCACGTAGCATTCTGTCTGGTTGCCTCCAGCCTCAGCTATGAAGGAGCCAGTGTTGGCAGAAACCTGCCTCTGAATTCAGGAACCACACTCCTATCTTTACTCAGATGATTCAGATAGCCTTTACCCACGAAAAAAAACGAGATTACTCCAACTCTTCTATACAAAGAAACAAAGAACCATTACAAAAAGACAAAGGACTTTGCTTGCAAACTATAAATAGCAAGCAATGTAAACAACAATGACAGCTGCTCAGCTGCTGTGTTTCCAAGCTGTGCATGCACACCTTCCCTTCCTGCAGGCTTTCTACTAAAAAGAAACACCAACCAAATAACCAACAATCTTACCAGAACTAGATCGAGCTTGTCCAGAACCAACACAAGAGCTGCTATTGCAAAGCAGCCGCCACATCTGCGACTGCTCTCTCTTCAAAAACAACAAAACGCCTGCCCAGGGCTTCACACAACATTTCCGCCCCTTCCATCCGGACAACAAAGCAGCGAAAGCAAACGTTTCCTGCAAGTTTTCACAACTCAGCGCTGCCGTAACGGCAAAAACCGGCCACCACAACGGAGAGAGGCGAGACAGGGGCAACCACCGAGGCCGTGTAAGTAAAGGGAGGGACTCAGGACAACACAGGGAGAGCGCAGCACCCTGTGAGCCGCTCGGCTCTACCCAACCAGGCGGGTAGGGCTGGCAGCCCCCTCCCCGCGAAGCCCAAGCACCTCAGGCCGGTCCGGTCCCGGTCCTGCTGCCCCCCGCACCTCATTCTCGATGAGCTCCTCGGCGCGGGGGTCGCTGTGGCTGAGCCGCGGGATGGGCCGCGTCTCGAAGGAGTAACGGCGGAACTGGGAGTCGCTCCAGCCAGGCCCCGCTCCCGCCGCCACCGCTGGGCCCTCCCGGCAGACCTCGGCCGCCGCCGCCGAGGAGGAGGAGGAGGCCGCCGCCATCGCCGCCGCCACCGCCAAACCCGGAACTAAACAGCCGGAACCAGAAGTTGCCCGCCCACAATAACACCGGAAGGCGGGGACACCATAGAGAGGAGAGGAGAGAGCGGTGGCGGGGCGGGCAGCGCCCCCTAGGGGCGGGAGGTTGGAGGCGGCCTGTGCTAGCCCCTACTTTTTGGGGTTATTAACATTATTAATGCTTAATAACTCTTTCCTAATATCCAATATGAATCTACCCTGGAGAAACTCGAGGCCATTTCCTCCTCCTATTGCCTGTTCCCTGGGAGAAGAGACCAAGCCCCCTGGCTACCCCCTCCTTTCAGGGAGCTGTAGAAAGCCATCAGGTCTACCCCTGGCCTCCTCCAGGCTGAACACCCCCAGCTCCCTCAGCTACTCCTCACCAGACTTGTTCTCCAGAACCCTCACCAGCTCCTTTGCCCTTCTCTGGACCCTCTCCAGCCCCTCAAGGTCCTTCTTGTGGTGGGGGCCCCAAAACTTGACACACACTCGAGGTTGGACCTCACCACTCCCCATTTCAGTGGGACAACCACCTCCTGGGTCCTCCTCACCGCACTGTTCCTGACACAGGCCAGGGTGCTGGTGGCCACCTTGGCCACCTGGGCACACTGCTGGTCCATATTCAGCCATCTGCTCACCAACATCCCCAGGTTCTTCTCCAACAGGCAGCTCCAGCTGTTCTTGCCCAAGCCTTTGGCATTTTGTGAGCTGGGAGTCCACACGGGGCAAAACCCACTGCAGAAACCAGACAGGATCATCTGTGGGGACAGCAAGAAGTCCCACTGGAGGCATCAGCTCTAGAAGAAACGTTGGCCTCTGGCGTTCAGTGATTTTCATCCTGCAGGAGGTAGATTTGCTGTTCCTCCTGCACAGAGCTTTGCCTTCATGAGAGCAAGGCAATCTGTTTTCTCCTGTCCTTCCCGAACTGATTAATGTGCTTAGTTTCTAGAGAAACAAGTGCCCCCTTGCCTTTTAAATCTACAGTGCTACACCTGGATCAGTTAAGAACATTTTTTACAACTTATTTGCAAATGTATTCAGGTACTTAGGAAGCTTGAGCCGCATCTATGGAAGACTCAGGCATTGAGACAGAAAGTAAATGCCCAGCGGTGATGAATCATGGAATGGTTCAGTTTGGAAGGGATCTTAAAGATCATCGAACTCCAAACCCCTGCCCTGGGCAGGGACACCTCCCACCAGAGCAGGTTGCTCCAAGCCCCATCCAGCCTGGCCTTGAACCCCTCCAGGGATGGGGCAGCCACAGCTTCTCTGGGCAACCTGGTCCAGGGTCTCACCACCCTCACAGGAAAGAATTTCTTCCTGAGATCTCATCTCAGTCTCCCCTCTTCCAATTTAAAACCATTACCCCTTGTCCTATGGCTCCAGTCCTTGATCAAGAGTCCCTCCCCATCTCTCCTGTAGCCCTTTTAGCGACTGGAAGGGGCTCTAAGGTCTCCCTGGATCCTTCTGTTCTCCAGGCTGAACACCCCCAACTCTCTCAGCCTGTCCTCACAGCAGAGGGGCTCCAGCTCTCTGAGCATCAAGTCCCCAAAGTGCCTCAGGGTTGGGACAGGCACCCAGTGCTGCTCCACATGAAATGCCAGCAGACTCAGCACTGGACTCCGAGTTACAAACCTTATTAAATAACTAATTGATGTACTGTCCACCTGGTTTTAGGGGACTCGATTGAATTAAGAGATGGTCCCCAAAACCCTATGATGAAGCCTTTCTTTGGGATAAATGAAAGGATCCTATGGTAGCCTGTGACAATGCCCCCGCGGCTCAGATATATTGCGGTGGCTGGTCACCATCTTCATTCAATTAGTAGGTTCACAATTAATGTTGTTATTAGAAGGAATGGCTTTAATGACAAATCGTCCGCGATAGTTTTCGAGCTGCAAAGGTTTATAATGTAGATCGTTATAGAGACATTACCCATTATGGCTGATGTGAATAACTGAAGGAAAATGAGTCCAACTACCGCAGAGTTTACATAATGAAGTAAACTGCAAAATCCTTTAATGCTCCTATCGATTTTATCTACAATAACGTATGGCCCACGCTTGAAGAATAACATCACTAAACTAACAGGCCATTTCAGCTGCTGGCATTTCCCTGGCTCCGGGGAGATAAGACGATGGCGTTGGGGCATTAGCTTTAATAATATTGATACCGATACCGAGAAGGCAATTTGCATAAGGGCACCATCGATCCCATTGAGCATCGACCCAGCTGCTGCCTGGGAGGCTGCTTCGGGGGGGGGGAAGGAAGGGGTGAGATCTACCATAAATTCCTATTACCGGGCTGCAGACGAGGCGAGATATCGCACCGATGCCCTTGCTGCCCATTAGCGCTGGTGTCGATGTTATAATAACAGCGAATGATTAATTAACGCCCCTCGGGGCGAGAGGGGGATTAGAACCCGGGGCCCAGACAGTGGCTGGGCTGGCCACGCCCCCTTGGGGGCCACGCCCACATATATGTTAATGACCCTAAGTCACGCCCCATCATTGGCCGCGCCCCTATATATGTTAATGAATCCATAAGCCACGCCCCCTTTCTGTCCTTGCCGGCCGCCGTCGGCCGCGCCTGCGCAGTGTGTGCAATGGCGGCGCCCGGCCTGCGCTGTGTCCTCTGGCAGCGGGCGGCCGCCCGGGTGCGGGCCATGGGGGCTCCCACCGCCGCCGCCCTGCCCCCTGGGACGCGGGCTGGTGAGCGGGGAAGCCGAAACGGAGGGCGGTGAGGGCGGGGATGGGTGTCTTTTTGCGCGACCTCCCTGCCCCGATCGGGCATGGGCCCACCCGGCCTTGTTGTTCTCCCCCCAGCCTCGGCCATGTCCAAGGATCTCCTTCCCGGGCCCTACCCCCGGACGCCGGAGGAGAGGGCGGCAGCCGCGAAGAAGTACAATATGAGGGTGGAAGACTACGAGCCCTACCCCGACGACGGCTTTGGGTGAGCTGGGGAGTGGTGGTGGGGGGGTGTTGGACCCATCCCCCCGCAGATGGGAGTAGGCCCGGGCCTGTGGGGAGGTGCTGGGGGTCGGTAATCCCTGTTGAACCCCTGGAGATGCTCTTTTGGGAGCTTGGAGCTTTGAGGGCCTTGCAGCAGAGCTTTAAAGCAGGAATAATTAGGATGAGTTGGAGCCCTGTGAATAAAATACTGTATAAATGACTTCACGTGCTGTTGTGCAAAGCTTAGAGGGTTGAACTCAAAGCCATCTCTGGAATAAAACTGCCAGGTGTTTAAATGTGGGGGAATGCTTTGACATGTGCAAGGTGCTAGGTTCTGTATTTCATTTAAGCTTGTATTTTCTTCCAGCTAGTATAGCCCCCAAAGGTCACTTTTACTTACACTGTTATTAAGGTGATGATTGTTGTGCTGGTTGCGTGTGTGCATTTGGAAAACCTGTATGCATTGAGGCTATGAAAACAAAGTAATGCTTGAGTCTTCCACAGACCTGTCCTAGAGCATCTGTGAACTGTATTTTAACTAATACAGACTTCTTTCTATCTTTGGGTTTTTTTTGTCTGTTTCTTACAGGTATGGAGACTATCCCAAGCTCCCCAATAAGTCTCTTCATGAGCGAGACCCCTGGTACCAGTGGGACCAGCAAGACATGAGGCATAACTGGGGAGAGCCGGTAGGGATGCCAGTAGCTCTTCTCAGTGTGATTGCAATGCTCCTGTTACTAAATACTCACGTGCACCTCTTGTTAGTGCTTTCTGTTTAATTCTTTGTGTAATTTCATCCCCAAGGGCAGGTATGAGTTGCCCTTGCAAGTAGGGGCAGTCAGGTGGAGGGAAACTTAGGTTGTGGCCGTGAGGCTAAATATTTTAAAAGTGCTGAGGAATGTAAACAACTTATTATACATATTAGGAGGGAGGCTTTGCAGGAACAGGAAAGTGTTATCCGTTTTCTTTTCTGCTCTGACTCAGTATGAGAACTTAGTTCAGAATCATTTAGCAAAGAAGCCATCATTTAAATAAAGTCCTTTTAGTACAGTGGAAGTAGGTATTATTTATTACTCCAGGGTTGTTTTGGGATAG
>VXBW01006852.1:272035-380774 GCA_013400375.1 Thinocorus orbignyianus
GGGGTTGGAAGTTGATGATCTTTAAGGTCCCTTCCAACTCTGACCGTTCTATGATTCTATGATTATTGTGAAAGGGAACTACAGGCAGAAGCTTAAATGTCTTTCTGCTACAAACAGGGAGGGCATTAGCTTGCAACCAGCCCTGCTCTTGTCATGGAGTAACAGCAGGAGGAGCTCTACCTGGTTTTGAAGAGCCAGCTTCCAAGTGGTAGGTAGTTGCAGTGTTATTTCAAACAAAGAAGCTGCTTCTGTGACTGAACCTCCATAAACGAGGGTACTGATTTATAGCATTCCTTTTCAACGGTGCTGGGGACCCAATCTAAAGCAGAGTGATTATGTATATAAATAAAAGCTGCTGCTGTCCTATAATTAAGCATATTGCCTGGTGTGAGCATGGGAGGGAATTTGGAGCCCTGAGTTTTACTGTAGGTGACAACATGCTGTGACTGTAGGTAAATCACTTCTCTCCCCTGTGGCTTTATCTCCACTCATGAGGTGGAGGTGAAGCAGTTTTGTGAATGCCGTGAAGCACTTCTGCCATTGATAAAAGCAGCCTGAGCCCTGTTGGTAAATGTGCTGTGGTTTTCCTTTGTTCTTTAGATGCACTGGGACTTTGACATGTATATCCGGAACCGTGTTGATACCTCCCCCACCGTGGTTCCCTGGCACACCATGCGCAAGCACTTCTTTGTCTTTCTTGGCACCATGCTGATCATGTTTGCTGTTGGAGAGATGTATCCCTCCTACAGGCCTGTGGTGAGTGACACCCTGGGGTAAAGGGAGGGAAAACAGCTGTATTTCTTGTCAGTGCTGATGCCCAGAAGAATGGTTTTGCCAAAGCTGAGTGATGGGTATGAATGTAAAGCCCTGCTGCTGGTAGGGGAATCTGATCAATGCTTATAAAACATTTAAAAATGAGTGTCAAGAGGAAGAGGCCATTCTTTCCAGTGGTGCCCAGTGACAGGACAAGAGGGAATAGGCACAAACTTGAACATAAGAATTTCCATCTAAACACGAGGAGGAACTTTTTCCCTTTGAGGGTGGCAGAGCCCTGGAACAGGCTGTCCAGAGAGGTGGTGGAGTCTCCGTCTCTGGAGACATTCCAAACCCACCTGGACACGTTCTTGTCCAACCTGCTCTAGGTGGACCTGCTCTGGCAGGGGGTTGGACTAGATGATCTCCAGGAGTCCCTTCCATCCCCATGTCATCCTGTGATTCTGTGATCTGCTCGAGGGAGAGGTTTTATCTCTTCCCTTGCCATGTGTCTTCAGTTATATCTCATTATCTGGGTCGTTTGGAATGCTCTTCTGAAAAATACATCTGAACACACAAACAGCTTTTGCATTGTATTATCCTCATGCTACGAGATGAACTGTTGGTTAAGATTCAGTGCAAGACTACTTTCATGTTTCTTTTAAAGGACATGGGTTTATAGAAAGAACTCTGTCTCTGAATTTACTTCCCTTGTGCTCTAATATTCCTGCTCAAGCATTTAAGAAATAAAAATTTAATTTGCAAATGACAAGCCTTGGTTTGGGTGGGATTAGGATGGGATGAGACATTTTTCCCCTTACCCCTCATATTGCTTGGCAAATGTGGTGAATTTCCCACTCTTTGTCTCTCCTTGTAGGGACCGAAGCAATATCCCTTCAATGACCTGTATCTGGAGAAAGGAGGAGACCCCAATAAAGAGCCACCGGTGGTGACGCACTATGAAATCTGAAAGCTGTCGAAGCCCTGTGTTTCTCCTGTCTCAGCTCTGCTGGGGATGGCACCTTCTCTAGAGTTCACTGTGGCGTGTATTAATGCTTGTCCTTCCAACGTCCAGCCTCTAACTGCAGTGAAATATATCGATGATACCTACTGTACTGATTGTCTTCTGTTGGTTTGAGAAGGCTGAGCAGTGGCCAGTGAAACTGAAATGACCATTTTTCTAAACAGGCTCTCATCTGCAAGGCAAAGTTCTGAGCGCAGGCCTCAGACTTCTAATTTATCTACCCTCTGCACAAATGTCTCTTAAGGAAGCCTCTTGATGTAGGAAGCCTCTTGATGTAGGAGATAGTGCCCGTTACCAAGTGGCTTTACTGCAGGTGCTGCTTGGAGTTGAACTACTGTCACCATTTAAGGGGAATTGCCAAGTAGAACCAGCCTGGCAAGTGCTAGCACTCGGGAGGCTCATGCTGTGAGAATAACTGTCTGCCCTTACTAGGATTCGGCTTTTGAGGGTATAGATTCAGTGGAGTTTCCACAACCAGTAGAGAGTACTGGTGAGGCACAGAGCTTGGCGCCCACCCACAGCAGTGGTACAAAAAGGCTAACAATCACAGAATGATACAGGGTTGGAAGGGACCTCTGGAGATCATCTAGTCCAACTCCCTGTCAGAGCAGGTCCACCTAGAGCAGGTTGGACAGGAACGTGTCCAGGTGGGTTTGGAATGTCACCAGAGAAGGAGACTCCACCACCTCTCTGGACAGCCTGTTCCAGGGCTTTGCCACCCTCAAAGTGAAGAAGTTCCTCCTCGTGTTTAGATGGAAATTCTTATGTACAAGTTTGTACCCATTTCTGGAAACCAGGACATCCTGTCACTGGGCACCACTGAAAAAAGACTGACAAAAAAGGTGAAGGAGCAAGTCTGGCCCTGTCCAGACTCATTCTGCAGCACCTGGGCTTTGGGCTCCTGTACAGCCTGAGCTTCTCCACCAGGGTTGGAGTTGTGTCTGACTGATGGAGTCTGCCCATCTTGCTGCCAACCACTGGTCTAGGGCCTCCTGTGGCTTCATCAGTGGTTTGCTCTTAGGTTTTTCCAGTTCCACTCTTCCCTAAACAGAAGGTTTTAGGATTTTTTTTCCCCCTTGTCGCTTCAGTATTGTTTTACAGTAGAAATTCTCTCAACAGTGCTTTAGACCCCTTTGGGTGCAGAATTGGGTGACTGCAGAAGGTTTAGGGCTTGGGCTCTTCAGGGTGGTGCATATAAACGAGTCGCTCTGCTCTCAACACCCTGCTGTGACTCACAGCTTTGTGCTCGAAGAGAAGCAGGTATTTGAAGACGGTGATTCATGATTTTCCAATCTGCAAAGATTTTTTTTAACCCCTAAATGACAGTTCTCTTGGTCTCTGAGTAAGGGTTTCCATAAGGGGGTCTGTTTAAGTGAATTACAGAAATATACGTGTAAATAAAACTAACCTCCTTAGAGGTGCTGAACAATCAGCGTTCCTCACAGCTTTGGCAAGCTGTCGCTTCCTTACCTAGTCACAGAAATGCTTACTTTTAAATGACAGATAATGATGTTTTACCACCAGAAGGGTTTTTAAGTGATTTTTTTGAGCTGTGGGAATCTGGAAACTGAATTGTTCCGAAGTATTATGTGGGGAAAAACACACTTTGGGGATACTTGAGTAAGAATTCCCCTTCCTCAGCAGTTTTGTGAGACTTGTAAGAGTCTCCCAGTGAAATAAAAATAATAAAGAGCCGTGATAGGAGCCTTACCTTGGTGTGTGTGATGTAGGAGCAGGATGGGGCTCATTCTACAGCCCTGCTGCAGCGGTGTCGGCTTCTGTACCTGCTCTGGGGATGTTCACACCCATTCCCCATCCAACCAGTAGCTTACTGGTGGTTTTCTTCATGGTGGGGGGAAGGCAGAATGGGTTGGGTAGAGAACATTGTGGCTCAGAAATCCTTAAAAACAGGGTTGGAAGTGGAGGCAAATTTCCTCAAAATGGGAGAGGGGTGAGGGAAGATGATCTGTGCCATTCTGCAGTCACTTCAGGTGGTTTGTTTTGTTTATTTTCCTGGCAATTAAAATGCGCTTAGGAGAATACACTCTTATGTTGTGTGTATGGCCTTCTCGGGAAGGCTGAAACACGCTGCTGAGGTGAAGGAAGGGACATCCTGAACAGGAGGGGTTGAAAACAGCTTCCCCAACACTTAGATATCAGGAAGAAGTTCTTTGCTGTGAGGGTGGTGAGGTACTGGAACAGGTTTCCCAGAGAAACTGTGGCTGCCCCATCCCTGGAGGGGTTCAAGGCCAGGCTGGATGGGGCGTGGAGCAACCTGGTGTGGTGGGAGGTGTCCCTGCCCAGGGCAGAGGGGTTGGAACTTGATGTCTTTAAGGTCCCTTCCAACTCTAACCATTCTAGGATTCTATGATTTCGGGGTACCAGCCGCCAAACACCGCCTCCCCTCCCGCATCTTGGTCCCCGGTTGTGCTGTGGCGGCGGCGGCGGGGCCTAGTGTCGGCGACGAGGCCTGTTCATGAGTGACCTTGAGGCGCGGCGGGCTGAGGGCAGGCCCTGGGCGGGCGGCGCCTTTTCGTCCCCCGGCGGCCACCGTCGGCGGGGTTCGGCTACAGGAGGCGCTCGGCGGGGACGGCAGCGAGCCGGTAAGGGCCGCCGCCCGCCTTCCTCCTCCTTCTTTTTCTCCTTCTTTCCCCGGCCATCGCGCCCCTGCGCCCCGTCACTGGAGGGGCAGCGGCCTGGGGGCCGCCCCTTGGCCGGCCTAGCCCTGCTATACCCAAGGGCCTACTCCTTCCTTCCCAAGGCCGCGGTGTGGCTGTGGCAGCTCCGTTCCCAGCTCCTGTAGCTCCGTCGCAATCCGTTTCCCCGGAGCTTTCTTCCCTTTGGCCCCGGGGGAAAGCGGGGGACAGCTTTTGGGAGGGAGCTGTGCGGCCTGGGGCCTGCGGCGCAGCCTGACAGCCTGTGTTGTGACACTCGGTAGCCGAGGTCAGTCCTTTCATCCTCTTTTTCCCCGCTGTCACACAGCATAACGCCACCCTGGGGAGTCAGGCGGCTGGACCCGTGTCCCCACACTCCTGTCTGCTCTCTGCCGTGGCACTTCGGAGCCCCAAAGAAGTTTCTTTATCTACTTTGGGGGAGCTTCCATGGAGGAATGCGCCTGAGCCCAGCCCTGCCCTGCCAGCAGCCCCACCTTGCCAACACCAAGGATTAGCCCAGATTGGCGTCTTGCTGCCTTCTGTAATCCGGATTTATCATAAGCACCTGTGAGAGCAGCCTGGCTATAGGGTCTTGGGGGGGTCTGCCAAAGGAGAGTGTCAGAGCAGTGCAAAGGGAAGGGGCAGGAGAGAGGTTTTTAAATCGGGGGTGTGTGGAGACTGTAGGATAGTTTCTATCTTCACTGTTGTTTCATGGTTGAGAGGCTTCTTTTTTTTTTTTTTCATGAGTGACCTTGATCAAGTATTTTCTGCCCAAGTTTCACCTTTAGCTGAGGCCAGGCTGGATGGGACTTGGAGCAACCTGCTCTGGTGGGAGGTGTCCCTGCCCAGGGCAGGGGGGTTGGAAGTGGATGAAATTTAAGGTCCCTTCCAACCCAAACCATTCTATGAGTCTATCAGTCTACTGGCAACTGGCTGGCCTGTGCTGGAAACCCAGTCTCAGCAGGAACTGATCAAAGAGGAACGTTTGGGTGCCTGGTGGCAGGAGGAGGATTGGGAAAGTCAGTAGGAGGGGATTTCTGATTGACAGTGTTTGGGTGGTGCGAGAGAGAGAAGGCCTGACTAGAGCAATACCAGAGATCGTTATCTTTATCGACACTGGCCACAGTCTTTTACAATGTACTCTAAAGCCACAAGTATTTCGTGTTAGTGTAGGTGAGGAATTTGTGCCTCTGCCAGCATTGTTTGCCTGGTCCATCAAGACATCCAGGCTGGATGGGGCTTTGAGCAAGCTGCTGTAGTGAGAAATGTCCCTGCCCATGGCAGGGGGGTTGGAACTTGATGATCTTTAAGGTCCCTTCCAACTCTGACCATTCTATGATTCTATGACTTGAGAAACTTTTTGTTTTAATTATTATTTATTCTACCCTGTTCAGCTGTTTGCTCTCCAGCTCCCAGCGGTGGAGGGTGCTCTGACCCGCTGGGTTTTTGCTTGTTACCTTTTAAGGACACTTTGCAGGAAACAATGATCCAGGGAGGGCCGTGGGGAAATGCTGCTTCTGTCCTGGGACTCCTGTGGTGGCTGAGGCTCCTTAATACATTAGATCTATAATCGGATGTCTGTAGGAGGAGTAGGAGGAGGAATTGTCATGATTAGTTAATTAGAGGTCCTGAGAAAAGCAGGAGCTTTCTCAGAAGTCTTAGGTGCTATTTTGGGAGATGCCAGCAGGTGGCAAGATCTCCCTGAAAATGCTCATGTGGAAGAGTCTGATGCTTGTGCTTTATTTTTCCTTAGGCAGCCACAAGAGGCTGCTAAAGAAGGATTTTTTTTCCTGCTTTAAGGATCGTGAGTCCCTTGAGGATCCAGACGTGCACAGTGTATAGAAAGACCCCTTTTCTTTTTAAATTAAGACTCTAACTAGGCTTTTTTATCCCCTTCCAAACTCTAAGCCCACTGGAGGGGATGCTGCTACATCCCTGCGATGGAGCTTGTTGATAGGAGGTGCTTAAGAGGTGGTGGGATGCTGTGATCTTGGATTCTTAACCATCTTTTCTGGGCCTTCCAAGGTCTGGTGGCACAACTGCTGCTTTGCCTTGAGGACCAGGAAAACAGTGTACCCATTAAATACAGATGGATCAACACTTCCACAGCTGTTTTTATTGATATTGAGCTGCTCTAAATGGTTCCTTTTTTGCTTTTCTATGTCAGGGTGAGTTATCACGAGCAAGACACTTTAGCTTCACTTTCTGTCCTGACTTAAATTTGTGAAAAGAGAACACTAACGCTCACTTATGCGGAATGCTCGATGGACAGGAAAAGCACTTTGAGCTTTGGGAGGTATTACTGCAGACTAATGCTCAAAAGCATTAAATAAATTCCAGTCAAGCAGCATATCCTGATAGAGAGTGGGAGGTGGGAGAGAGGACATCCTTATCCTCCGACTGGTGGTGGAGAAGAAACCCTAAAAAGATTGTGGACTTATCAGTCAGAAAGTCCAAGCCTGACAAGCAATGTTAACCAGATTTCCTTTCCTGTGGGCCTGAGGAGGCCATAGCTTCATATAAAACCCAAGATGATGGAAAGCTTGTTCAGAACTGAGTGGATTTTTGGGGTGGTTTGTCCATCTGACCATTGTAGCCCTGCATCTGAAGAGAGAGCCATGTGAGGACTCTTGGTTTAGCTGTCAGCCTGGTTTAACACAAACAGTGTCGGGTAACTGGGAGAGGTTTAATCACAGTGAGGCAGCAAGACTGCAGAGTGTTTTGCTTTATTTTGTGTTTGCTTTGATGTTATTTTACTGTACTTTATTCAGCATGCTGTTACCTGAGTGCGTAGTCAGCAGCTCTGTTGAGCTGGAGTTGAAAGCCTGCACTGCAGCCAGGCTCGAAAGGTTTAGGAACCCCTCATGAGAGTGACCCCACTGGCCTGTGAACAGTAGATCCACCAGGAGATTTAGATGAGATCTTAGGAAGAAGTTCTTTACTTTGAGGGTGGTGAGGCACTGGAGCAGGTTGCCCAGGGAAGTTGTTGATGCCCCATCCCTGGAAGTGTTTAAGGCCAGGCTGGATGGGGCTTGGAGCAACCTGCTCTAGGGAGAGGTGTCCCTGCCCATGGCAGGGGGGTTGGAACTTGATGATCTTTAAGGTCCCTTCCAACTCTGACCATTCTATGATTCTATGATCATTCATGATACTGACACTTCTAGAAGGGCCTGGGCACGGTCTGGGATGGAGAAGTGCTGGCTGCTTTCTCCTCAGCATGAAAGGGATCCTGCACGGAACAGTGATTTGTATTTATATTCCATTTTGCAACCTCCTGGCTGCCTGCTGGTGTTTGACTTTCAATTATCCCGCTATGTTATTGCCCAACTAATCTCTCTCCAGTGGCACGGGGAGGTTGTGTTCCCATTTTGCAGGTGTCGGTTGATCTATCCAGAGTAAATAAAAAGAATTGTTGTCAGAGCTGAGATTGAAGCCCTGTAGTTCCTTCTGGATCACTTCTTCTTGCCTTCTGCCATTTACAAACTCAAGCAGAAAGCCAGATGGATTTTTCTTTTTTCTTTTTCCTTTGGCTTCTCAGAGTAATGAGAACAAAGTACATTAACTGAATTGGTGTGTGATAGCATTGCACTTTGTTTTTCTCTTGCCACGTCACTTTTCTGCTTGGAATTTAGCCTGCCCTGAGATTCCTTCCTCTCCCTTTTTGCCAATGTATATACTGACACCAGCTTGTTCAGGGAGAGCCGCTGCTGCTTTGCAAATACATTTATTTAGTTTCAAATTAATTTCTGCAGCTGATTTAAACCAGCCTGGACTGAAGGGTTGAGTATGTTGTTTAATTTAGATCCCCCTTCTTTTTCCTGAAACTCTCCTGTAATAGGGGGATATGAAAAAGAGAGCTATATATGAAAGAAAATCTAGGGTCAGACAGCTGGGCTTGTTTAGCTTTTTATTTTCATGAGTTCTAAACCATCCTGATTCATTCCTGTGAGGCTGTGTTCACAGTCTGTGGGAGAAACAAGTCACTTCTGTTTGTTGAGAGCACCTCGGTCGCATGGTACCTTCGTTAAGGCGGGTATTTTGTTTCCACTGCAATTATTTTCATGTTGACTTTATCCCACTCTGTGAAATCTCTTCTAGAGCCTAGAAAATGAAGCTAAAGGAAATTGAGCGAACGGCTGTCCAGGCATGGAGTCCAGCAAACAACCACCCCATTTATCTAGCAACAGGTAAAAGTTCTTGGCAATTTGTGAAAATTAAAGTATGGATCACAGAGAGATTTTTATGTAGAGTTGTATCGCCCTTAGTTTTCAAAAATTTTCACTTTAATCATCTCTGGAAAACTTACAAGCAATATACTGAAAATATTACAGCCCTATTTGTTTTTTAAAGTGACCTGTAGAGGGTTATTTGTATGCCCAGCATTGACACCTTAAAGGCCAGGGATTTTTTTTCAAAGGATGAATACGTGACTTTTTTATTCTAACTTCTAATTAAATTTGTATGAAATCCCGCACCTGCTTGCTAGAAAAATTCAAACCAAATAAGGTTGGTTACTTGGCATGTCTGGGGAGAAAAAATAATCATTCTAATCATGTTCATTTAAGCTCACTTTGGGTGTCAAATCATGTGATAATGACTGAAGACCAACAAAGTTAAAGAGTAGAAATCTCTTCTCCCTAAAATTGCATGTTTTGGTTATCATTCAGTTTTCAATTGTTCTGCAAAACCTTAAATTTGTGTTTTGTTACTAGCCATGGTGAATAGGTAAATATAAAATTTCTGTTTCCTGAAGCACAAAGTCAGCCTCTTCACTGAGCAGGTGGTGGGTGAGTTTAGTGTCTGTGTAGAACTCACAGCTTGGGTTGTCTTCCTGACAGGAGAACTGCTCAGTTCTGTCTCCTGCCTGAGTAGTGCAGTGCTGCCATATTATTTTGTTGGGTTGTGGTTTTTTTGGAGGGTTGAGTGCCAAAAGAAAGTCACAAAAGTTCAGCTGTTGCCTTAAAAGCAACATTACCATTTTTGGGGGCTAGATAGTCTGTTTTGTGTTACTCCAATGAGGATGGATTTTTTTGGTTGGATCAAAGGTCTTGGCTTGGGTCTACTTTAGAGCAGAAACTGCATAGTTTCAAAATTTTTCCTGCTTTTTAGGAGTCTCTCGGGCACTTCCCGTGCCATAGGCGGTTACGAAGCACCTCTGTGGTAACTGGGTGATTATTTGCCTGGTATTGTCCCATTAGGCAATGTTAAATCTATTTTTAGCTTTTATTCTCTGAGCTAGGGAGAAGGAAGGAAGCTATCCGTGTGTGACTGGTAGCTTTCCATGGGTCGTTGGGGAGTGTTTAGTTGGCCAAGGTTGAAGAACTTTTGATGGAGACCAGATTTGGGAGGTTTGATCAAGACATATGGACGTGGTTGAGGAGCAACATAGTAGAGAGCAGGTACCAGAGGCTCCTACTGACGTATCTGTCAGTGGAACTCAAAAGCATTTGGGATCATATTTATAGCAGAGTGTCATGATGCAACTGTATTTGTAATTTAGATAAGGATTTAATGTCAAAAGCTGTGGCTGCTTGGAACAGGGTATATGAATTATTTATCTCAAGAACAGAAAGTGTTTGTGCAACGGTGATCCCAGTGCCCAGAATTTCTTGAAGAAATTCTGATATCTTCCAGAGTTTTTGTCATAATTGTTGATTCCTTTTTTTGAGGTATCCAAACAGGTCATCTCCTGGAACAGTTGCAACCTATGAATAATAGGTTTCCAGTGCCTTGCTCTTTTTGTGTCTCATGCTGTTGAAAAAAGCACTCACTTGCTTTGCCCTTTTTACTTCTGCTAGGAACATCTGCCCAACAGCTGGACGCATCCTTCAGTACAAATGCCACCTTGGAGGTATTCGAGGTTGACTTCAGGGATCCCTCCCTGGACATGAAGCAGAAAGGAACACTTCCTGCTTCAAACAGGTACTAGAGGCTCATAGTGATGTATCCATCAGTGGAACTCAAAAGGGCTTTTCTGGTACAAGAAAGGAGAGGATTAAATCATATTTTTGGAATATGGAGGGATCTTTTGGATCAGTTGACCTCTGTGTTCAAGAATTCAACATTTTTTGTTGGCACAAATCACATTGGAGAGAGTCTGAAAGAACTTACATGGTGGCCACTCAGGAGAGTCATTCTGCGTCACATGAAGTTGCGGGGTCTAATGATTTGTAATAAAGAGGCTGGAGGCAGAGTGAAACTTCTCTTCCAGCTTTTTAAGACAAGGTGATTTCTTAGGCTCCTCAGTGTGAGTGACATTTGCACCCGGTGTAAAACCTGGCTTTGATTTGTAACTAGCAGTTTTCCAGTGGGTAAAGGTAGTTTTCAGATAATAGCTCTACAAAAGAATGCATATAGTCCTATAATCTAATTTTCTGTATAGTGTGGGTTAGAGTTTACCCACCAAATCCCATATGAGGGCCTAAATGGTTTAAGGGGGGGAAGAAAGACAAAAAAAAAGAGACAGACTAGCTCTTCCTTTGTAAGCTCCCTGTAAAAGTCTTTGGAAGGAAACTAATTTCCTTTCTTTCCATGTAAAAGCCACAGATATCTTCAAATGGAATTAGTTATTTAAGGTGCAGGCTGATGGTGGTGTTTGATAGATCAGAACATGGATGTGGTTTTTGGTAATACAGAGGATGTCTTGACTTCTACCAGATATTGTGTCTTATGCCAGCTTTATTTTCTTCTTTTTTTTTTCTAGGTTTCATAAGCTGATCTGGGGTAACTTTGGAAATGGGTCCCCAGAGTCCTCTGGGGTGATTGTTGGTGGAGGAGATAATGGGGTGCTGACAATGTACAGCGTGCACCGCATCTTGGCTTCGAAGAGCGAGCCTGTAATTGGGCAGACTGAGAAGCACTCAGGTCCTGTTCGAGCTCTTGACTTCAACCCTTTCCAGGTATACAGCGTTAAGAAGTGAAAGTTAACCTCCATATTACAAAAAAATACGGTTTTCCTTTCTGTATAAAGATTTATAAACCAAAGGGTAAGTTTTTAACCTGTAGGAGGAGCGGTAGTTGTGACACAAGATTGGCTGGGGACTCAGATTTGGGTTCTGTTCAGAGCTTTGCCACTGAATTCCCCTGTGACCTTGGTCAAGTCTCTTACCTCTCTGGAAAAACATGTAATAGTGTTACACGTTAAACCCTTGCCTATTTGAACTCAGAACTTTTTGTTATTTATTTCTTCAGTTGGTGTCTAATTCCATGGGGCTCTGGTCCCATTTGAAGGGACTGTAACACAAGTGAGTAGGGAACCAGAGCACAAGTTCTCGTGGTAGCACAGAAGCAAATGGCAAGTTGTCTGCAGGTCCTTGTGGGAGGCCTGTATCTTCTCAGAAGCCATGTCCTTGGTGCTGGGATGCCAGGCAAAGGCTTGGCTGGTCAGACACGGCAGCTTCCAGGCCTGTGGTGGAGTTACACAATGAATAACACCACCCACCTGAATGGGTAGCTCACTAGACAAATTTTAAACAGGTCCATGCCATGGCACAGCTGAAGACGTAGAAGCCAGAAGTGTTCTTGGTTTATAACCCATCAAATATGGAATCATACAATCACAGAATTGTCTAGGTTGGAAGGGACCTTTAAGATTATCGAGTTCAACCACCAACCCAACTCTTGACGAAAACCATCACTAACCCATGTCTCTAAGCACTGTGTCAACCTGTCTTTTAAATCCCTCCAGGGATGGTGCCTCAGCCCCTTCCCTGGGCAGCCCATTCCAGGCTTCATAACCCTTTCAGTGTGAACGTTTTTCCTAATCTCCAATCTGAACCTCCCCTGGCTCAACTTGAGGTCGTTTTCTCTTGTCCCATCGCCTGTGACTTGAGAAGAGACCGACCCACCCTGGCTACACCCTCCTTTCAGGTAGTTGTAGAGGGCAATAAAAAAAGATACCTTTCTGCTTACCAATGGCAGCTCTCATTTCACTTCAGCAGCTTTTGGGTTTTTTTTACTTATGTTTGTTTTGAAGAAATGTGTCCTCTTTCCCTGTGAAACCCACCCGAGCGTTTCTTTTTTATTTTCTTCAGAGTAACCTCTTGGCTTCTGGAGCCAACGATTCTGAAATTTTCATCTGGGACTTGAATAACTTCAGCGTGCCTATGACTCCAGGGGCTAAATCACAGGTAAATGGCTTTTCCTCTGGATAACATCCCTGAAGTTTTATATCTCAGTAGGCAAAAACGTCTGAGTGTGCATTCGTCCTGGTCTAGTCAGTCTGTGAAAGGAGGGGAAATGATCTTGACGTCCATCCGGAGAAAGAGGAATCAGAATTTACTGATCAGCTTCCTCCTGTGGAGGTGGAAAGAGTGTTAACAAGGGGAGGGGAGGTGGGCTGGCAAACTCTGGAAGATGCATTTTGCATGGATGGGTAAGCTCTTTATGGATTTGAATTGAATAACTGACCAATTTGTCTTGTGATCCAGCTGGGGCATGTGTCATGGATTAAAAAGGCTTATTGGACCTTCGCTGAGGAATGACTTTACTTCAGGCTTCAGCTGAAGCTATTCATATCTCATGAAAGTAATATTGCTAGCAGAGCCAGTGAGCCATTTAATGCATCTTGGCTATTACTCCCAGATAATGTTTCCTGAGTTTGAAGAGCAAGAAGCTTCTGATGCTGATAATGTTATTCAGAGCAATCAGCTCCTGAAAGTGAAAAAATCATAGTAAATTTGCCTAAAAGCAGGCCAGGTTTTTCCTTCAATAAGCCTGCCATTTGTCTCCTTGCCTATCTCCTATATTGTGGTAGATACTGTAACAGCAATTAGCCTCAAATGCTTAATCGTTTTCCATCCCACTGCACTCCTGAAATGTTGCACAAGGCCATCTTTGCCTTTAAGTTCATCCCAGGAGTCAGGGAAGAAGCATCAATGTTCTCTCAGCTACAGTTCTCTCTGCACTCATTTATGACACATTATGGCCAATATGGAACCAAATAACTGCTTCCAAAATGCAAATGCAATTTTCATAACATAATGTAGAATCAGAGAATGGTTTGGGTTGGAAGGGTCCTTAAAGATCATCCAGGTCCAACCCCCTGCCCTGGGCAGGGACACCTCCCACCGGAGTAGGTTGCTCCAAGCCCCATCCAGCCTGGCCTTGAACCCCTCCAGGGATGGGGCAGCCACAACTTCTCTGGGCAACCTGGGGCAGGGTCTCACCACCCTCACAGCAAAGAATTTCTTCCTGATATCTATCCCCAACTCTCTCAGCCTGTCTTCATAGCAAAGGTGCTCCAGCCCCTTGAGCATCATTTCAACATTTTTCAGGTGGTACTCCCCTATTAACATTTTCCAGGTGATTCCTGGAAAAATTTCCTTAAGAAATGTGTCCATTGTAAGTAAAGGACTTTCCATGCTCCCCAGTCTTTCTGGTCAGTGGTGCTATTTCCAGGTAGTTGATGGATGACTGAAGAGAAGAGTCTCTATATCCTCAAATCCTTCGCTTAAGCTACTGATTGATGAATCCTGTGGTTAGTGGTGGGAATGATGGATATGTGGCTTTTCCTGTCTTGGCAGCCTCATGAAGACATCAGCGCGGTCTCCTGGAATCGGCAGGTGCAGCACATCCTCTCCTCCGCTCATCCCAGTGGCAAGGCTGTGGTTTGGGACCTCAGGAAGAATGAGCCCATCATCAAAGTCAGTGACCACAGCAACAGAGTGAGTGGAGAGGGAAGACTCTGATTCAGACTAGCTCACAACATGCCACCTGGGACTGCAAAACAGCGGCACGGGCTCTTGGGATCAAGTTTTATTTTATTATGGGAGCCATTGGGGCTGGTTCTCTTGGAGCTGTAGCATCAAAATTCCTCTCTTTTTTTCTGCCTAAGGAAATAGAGGCTTGTTCCTAAAATTAGGACACCCTTGCATTCCGTTTCTATGTTCACAGCTTATTTATGAGAATCCTGGGTTGCATCAAAAGAAGCGTGAGCAGCAGGTCACGGGAGGTGATTCTCCCCCTCTACTCTGCACTTGTGAGACCCCACCTGGAGTACTGTGTCCAGTTCTGGAGTCCTCAACATAGAAAGGACATGGAACTGTTGGANCCTGCATTTTAATCCCAACGGTCTTCCTGGATCAGCTTTGAACTAGTCCTTCAACTTCTGTCTGGTTAGTGGGTTATTTGCTGTGTAGGGGAAGGCAGAAATACTTGCTCCCCACAACAAAACTTTGCCAGACTTGCCCTATGTACATTGGGCCAGGCGAGTTCAGTGCAGAATGATGTGGCTCCGGGCCATTCATGCTGTTGCCAGCTTGCTTTGCTGAATTTTTCACTATTTTTGTCTCTAGATGCATTGCTCAGGAATGGCCTGGCATCCAGAAGTTGCAACCCAGCTGGTCCTTTCCTCCGAGGATGACCGCTTGCCAGTGATCCAAATATGGGACTTACGTTTCGCTACCTCTCCTTTGAGCCAGCTGGAAGGGCACACGAGGTGAGGGCCTGCACATTGGGTTGCCTTTTCAAGGATCTCCATCTTTAAAAGCCCCACATCTGGGAGACTGGACTTAGGAGAGCTGTGATTTTTTTGCTAGGCCTGCTTTGTTTCATAGATGAGTTGAGGGTAGAGACGAGAACTAGCGTTTCTGAGCTTCAGCAGCATTTCTGCTGCTTTCTTGGTGACAGGGTATAAAATACAACTGATTTTTTTTGCTTTTGCTTTTTTTTCTGATCTATTTTAGGGGAGTTCTTTCTGTCTCCTGGTGCCAGGCTGACCCTGAACTGCTGCTGAGTAGCGCCAAAGACAACCGGATCTTGTGTTGGAACCCAAGCATAGGGGAGGTACATAACCACAGCTATAAAGACACGTGGTCTGCTTTATGTAGGATTTTGGGTCTCTGTGTGTGTCCCTTCTCTGAATCCTTCTGGAGTGTCAGTGTGCATGTCTTCTACATCCTTCCTTTCTGGAGTGAATGAGAGCATTGTCCATAAGTAGACTGAAAACAACAGAGACAGGCTGAGATATTTTTTCTCTGATACATCCATCTCCAGAGATCATAAGAGGGAAGACAGCTTTAACTAAAAGTCTCAGCTAATTATACTTACTCTTCCTGGGTTCTCTGTGTCCATTTGTTTCTTCTTCTTCCTTCTTGTGGGGTAGGGAATTTAGTGGGGCAAAACCTGAGAGGAGGAGATGGAGGAGCATTTGTTAGGGCCATTGAGAGAGGAACAACGTAGTTAAATATGTGTTTGAACTTGATTCATACTCCAGTGGTTTGATATGTATGTGCTTTTCTAGTCATGTATCTCAAAATTACCATCTTTGATATATTTCAATATCACCTGAATTAAAATAAGACTGCTCATTTATTTTTTTTTCTACATACCTCCTTGTTCAGTGCTGAATTTCTGGATAAAACTGCATTTTGAACTTTGAACAACAGTAGTGCAGCTGATCTTGATGATAACATGGGGAAAGTACTCTAATGATACTAAACAAAGTCCACCTGGGAGCCCCAGGCTGGATTCACTTCATTTTATGGGACAGTTTCACTTGCCTGACCACCTTTTCCTTGGCAACATGGGGGGGGGGGGAAATTAATCCATTTTTATAAAATGCTCTTTGCTTTTGGGGGATATTTAGGGCTGGTGGTGGTTCTTTGTGTTGGCTTTTTTGGTTTGTTTTTGTTAGATTGTTTGTTTTTAATTTAGCAGTCCAGATCTTAATAGAAGCAAGTGCAAGGTTTTCCTGGGAACAGAAAGCACCGATCGTGTTCCCACGGGGGATGAAGCTGTGATTCCCTGTGCTTTGTGCCTGTCAGGCATAAAGGAAATCTCTGCATTTTACAAACTGGAGGGTCAAAGTCAAGGTTGTGTTAGAGAATTGCCCAACATCAGGCAGGAAGTCTGTGACTGGGCCGCAAACTGAACTTTGGATTTCTGAATGCTAGGCCAGAAACTTGTTGGCTGCAATACCCCTTGCAGTTCATCTGCAGCAATTACAGTCCTCTTGTGGTGTTCTGCTTTTTCCTGTAGGCTTTTATTTTCCATGTCAAATTTGTTATTCCAGACTACTCTTTCTGCTTACGTGTTCTTGCTCATGACACCTTGCCTTTTGGTTTTCTGGTGGTGTTTTCTGGTGTGTCTCCCCCTTGGTTAACCGCAGGTGTGACAGTGCTGATTTGTCGCTTTTGCATTTTATTCTACAATTAGAATCCTGTAATAGAGCAGCTTTCTGTGTCCAAATTTTTGGATTCCTTAGCACAGGAAGGACATGGGCCTGTTGGAACAGGTCCAGAGGAGGCCATGAAGGTGCTCAGAGGGCTGGAGGACCTCTGCTATGGAGACAGGCTGAAAGAGTTGGGGTTGTTCAGCCTGGAGGAGAGAAGGCTCCAGGGAGACCTTAGAGCCCCTTCCAGTCCCTAAAGGGGCTCCAGGAGAGGTGGGGAGGGACTCTTGATCAGGGAGTGGAGTGATAGGATGAGGGGTAATGGTTTTAAGCTGAAATAGAGAAGATTTAGGTGAGATCTTAGGAAGAAATTCTTTACTGTGAGGATGGTGAAACACTGGAACAGGTTGCCCAGAGGAGTTGTGGCTGTCCTGCCGCTGGAGGGTTTCAAGACCAGGCTGGATGGGGCTTGGAGCAACCTGCTCTGGTGGGAAGTGTCCCTGCCCATGGCAGGGGATTGAAACTCCATGATCTTTAAGGCTCCTTCCCACCCGAACCATTCTGTGGTTCTATAACTGGCTTGCAATGTGTCCTTCAAGAAGCAAAAAGAGAGACTTGTGTAAAATGGTGATAGGTAAATAGAGCATGACCAGCTCGCTGTGGGCAAGTAGTCTGGGAAAAATGGGGGGCTCTTCATGTCGTGTTTCTGCCCTCTCTCTTTCTGTGATAGGTGGTTTATGAGTTGCCCATCCGGAGCCAGTGGTGCTTTGATGTCCAGTGGTGTCCGAGAAATCCTTCAGTCTTCTCTGCAGCCACTTTCGATGGGTGGATCAACATTTATTCTGTGATGGGGGGGAACTTAGAAGCTCAGCAGAAGACACAGGCAGACAAGGTAAAGTCCTGGGAACGTATTACAGCTTGGCAAATTGGTGATTGTTCACCTGATTTCTGTGATTTTTAAGTGATTCAGTCTGTTCCACCCCCCAGGATGTTTGTATGGGTACCAAATGCTACCTGTGTGAGGACTTAATAGCCACCAAGTCCTGGAGGGACTGCATTGCCTCTTGGCAAAGGTGTCTCAGTATTTCTTATTAAAATTCATTAAAATGTGTAAAGAAAACCAAAATCAAATACATTTTTGGTGCTACATATATTTTATGGTTATTACTACTAGACTGAAAATAAAGCAGCACACCTGTTAGAGCAACAAACTTGTCTGGTCAATGAGTTTAAATTAAGTACATTGATATTGATTAATGCAAGATGTTATTAGTTCAGAAGAGAGTTTTAAAAAGTAACTTATAAGCCACTACTAGCAATTTTCCTCAAGTCAATTGACGATAATTTGGCACATGTTTATGTTTTGATACTGAAACCCATTACTTGGCGGATGAATAGATGGGCAAACTCTGAACAGATCAAATGGCAGCAGTGTCTAAAATGTTAGTTTTAATCTGGGGTCTGGTCTTAATTCCCTCCCTGTCTCCCAGCCAACAAATGTCTTACAATACAGGTTTTAAGAGAATACATATCAGCTGTCTTAAGTGTTATTTATATGGTCATTTTACAGCTGACCGAGTGCAGTGTTGTAGGATTTGCAAGAGAAAGAAAATACTTTATCAAGCAACAGCTGTAAGAGATTAAGGATTTATTTAACCCAGGGAGAATTTTCTTTTTGGGCATTCTTCACGTGCACGTGCCACGCTTCCACTCTTCAAAACTGGAGGACATTAGGGTAAAATAACTCCTGGGTAAATAGAATAGCAAGTGAGAACAAAAATAGGAGGAGATAATGACAGTGATGGAGGCGGAGAGTTTGTGACCAAGAGGTCTCTTTCCTATGGATTCCATGGACAGAAGCTCTTGTTGAATATCCAGTGGGTGATGTTACCACTGTCCTGGGAGCATGTGTTTATGTTTTGAAGGTGATTGATCTGTTTGGTATACACCATTCCTCCAGGAAATGGTCTTTCTTTGGAATTGGTTTCCCCTCAAGAAAGACTGGGAAGACAGAACCTGTAGGTCTTGCCTGTGATTTTTTTGTTTGGCAACTTTAGCTTGAATGAGCCTCCTGTTGCTTCTTTTCAGGTGTGCTGTGTTTTGGAGCTCTGCCCTGTGGCCCAGTCAAACTTGCACAGGGTTGACTCTCACAAACAACACATCTATGCCAATGATGTTAAAAATGAAGAATGCTTGTGAACAGCACTGTGTGTGCGCTCCTTGGCTTCCTAAATGTTAGAAATCCAGATCAGAGGCCGGTTTTGACACACTCTCGAGACAAGAAAGTCTGGGGAGGTTATTTCACCAACCTCCTCTGAGCTATAAAAACTTGAGACAGCCCTTAAAACTGACCCGTTTGAAAGACCCCAGCAACAGAAAGGGAGTCAGCATTCCTTTGTGAGCACAGTGAGGAATAAGTTGTACAACTTTTGACCATATGTTGTCACCATCTTGCATAAAACGAGTTATTTTGTAACTGGTGTTTATGAGCTGGGGGCCAGGCCAGGCCAGGCAGTGTTTGTTGGGGAATTTGCATCTTGCTAAGGGAAAAATTGCTTGAAAAATCGCTCAAGGTGAAGCTTTCTTGAGAAATAATTTCTGGAACTGTTTGGAAATGCCTTTTCTCTCCCACAGAGACAGGGGTGATGTCATACCCTTTTTCTTCATCAGCAGGAAAAGTAACTAATTACTAAACAAGAGGGTTTTATGCTTGCTCTCTTCAGAAAGCAATTGAATTACTTCTTATTCTTTTTCTCTGTTTGATTCTAGATCTCTTCCTCCTTCAACAACCTGGAAGGACAGATCCTTCCTCCTCTGCAGGTGCCAGAGCAAGTAGCTCAGACCACCTTGATTCCACCATTAAAGAAGCCACCCAAGTGGATTCGCAGACCTGTGGGGGTTTCGTTTGCAGTTAAGTGACTGAAGCTTCCTTAACTTAAAATTCAATGGATGTGTCATCTTGTGGCACAGTCCTTTGCTTTAAAAAGGTTTCTCCAGCCATCTTCCTGTTGGTAGTTGTTTCACTGCCTGTTTAAGGTGCGCTGTGGTGTCCTGTGGAGCAGAGCTCTTTTACTCGACGTTCAGATATATTTCCAACATGAGAGTCCTGTAGAAAGAACAGGAGGTTATAAATAAGAGTTAACAAAGCTAAGGAAGACTCGTAAAAACTGTCTGTGTAGGCTGTGACACATTCCCATTCTCCTCTCCTCTCCTTCCTATCCAGATACTACATTTTCTTTACCTCCTTGCTCCTAAATCAAAAGGCTGAATTGTTCTTGTAGTCTGTGGCTTGACTTATTCTCTGTCTTGTGCCTGCTGTTCACATGGTAGTTTTTATCACTGCAGCCTACCTCTCTGTGTCTGAAAAGCACAGAGAGTTCCAAATGCTGCTTTTTCCTCTGTTCCACTCTGCCATTTGCAATCAGTGAGGCCTGATAGCGCGTAGGCAGCTGTCATGGTTATCAGTCTTCTACTGAAGGATTTGTGATGTGAACTCTCTCATTGTGGTGCAGCAGGGTGAGGGAGGTCATCTTTCCTCTCTACCCTGCCCTGGTGAGGCTGCATCTGGAGTACTGTTCCAGTTCCAAACCTACCCCCCCCCAGTTAAAGAAGGACAGGAAACTGCTGGAAAGAGTCTGGTGAAGGGCTCTGAAGAAGTTCAAGGGAATGGAGCACCTCTCTGATAAGGAGAGGCTGAGAGACTTGAGTCTGTTTAGCCTGGAAAAGTGAAGACTTATTGTCAGTGCTTATCAGTAGCTAAAGGGTGGGTACCAAGAGGATGGAGTCAGACTCTTCTCAGAGATACCCAGTGACAGGACAAGGGCAACACTCAAACTGGAACACAGGAAATTCTGTCTGAAAATGCGGAAAAATTGCTTTGCTTCTCCAAGCCACACCCTAGAATATCCATGCCGGGTGTATCCTCCATAACATAAGAAGTTCCATCTAAACATGACAAAGAACTTATTTGGGGTGAGGGTGGCAGAGCCCTGGAAGAGGCTGTCCAGAGAGGTGGTGGAATCTCCTTCTCCGGAGACATTCAAAACCCCTCCAGATGCATTTCTGTGGGACCTGCTCTGGGTGAACTTGCTTTGGAAGAGGGGTTGGACTAGATCTCCAGAGGACTCTTCCAACCCCTACAATTCTGTGATTGTCCCTGCCATCCGCACACCTTAAACTGCATGGGTTCCTTGTGACAACACCTGGAGCTTGAGTCCACCTTGCTGAATGGAAACCTAAGCAAGTTGCGGTTACTTTAGTTTACAAGAATGCTTATTGTCTTAATGTCTCCCTCTCTTTCTCAGTTTGGAGGAAAACTTATTTCCTTTGGTTTTACCAAAGCTCCTGGACAGCAAATGCAGCAGACTTACCCGCACCAGGTCTTCATCAGTCAAGTCACCACTGAAACTGAATTCCTGCTCCGATCCAGAGAACTGCAGATGGCGTTGCAGTCGGGGAACCTCCTCGATTACTGCCAGGGCAAGATCCAGACAGCCAAGTTGCCGTTTGATGAGAACCTTTGGAACTTCTTGAAGGTAGGATGGCTGTGGTGAAACACAGAGGTCAGTTCTTTTCCGGTCCTGGGGTGGGATGTGTTCATTATGGTTCTCTCAAGCCTTGTTCTTTACGGTACAAAATGGGACTGAATGGACTAGTTAGTTATTTTTTCTGAAGAAAAGGGTTTGCAGTTGAGGTCTTGGACGTTGACTTAGTTTTCAGTAGGAATAGTCTTTTTGGTAGACTCATTTGGGCTTCCTATCAAGGAATTTCTCATCTTAACCCACTGCCAAGATACCTGTGGAGCTCTGCTGTTATTATTTCTCAAAGCAAAGTCGAAATGTGCAATGAGATTTCCCAGTAAAGTGGTGGCATGAGGACTGGCTGCAGCCCTACATGGAAGAAGGTTGGTTTTGTTTACAGTTTGGTGATAACAGAGGAGTTCAGTAATGAGGAGTGGCTGCCTGTCTGGTGGTGCTTGGTGGTGCTTTACACTCACAGGCAGACTCTGTGTGTGTGGCAAAATATTTGGGATCTTGTTTGTGCTATTAGAAAGCCCTGTGACAGGACAAGGGGCAATGGACACAAACTTTGAACTTAGGAAGTTCCATCACAGATTCTCCTTTCAGAATATTCATCATGATTAAAGCATACAAATAACACCTATAAATTAGGCTGTGTGGGAACCTCTGAGACTGTCTGAAATTCCCACCCAGGGAGCTTCTCTAGCAATTAGTTAACTAATTTTTGCAAGGCCATTTATAGGAGTTCAGGCAACCACCTCATCTCAGTTTTGTCTGGACTCAAATCAGTTCATGTCTCGATGCAGAGATTAACTTGGCAATTTGTAGACCATCTGGGAAATTAATGACTGAGTACACCAAGAATGTGTACAGTCATAGCCCTGATATGCAGATGTCCCTCAGTTCTAACTATGTGACAAACTTGAATTTCACCCTTTTATCATGACTTCCATCACAACTTAAATTCCACAGGTTTTCCCACAGTGGTCCCTGGGTGGACTTGTCATAGTTAAGCTCCTTATCTATAAACTGAGCCCTAAATTTTGCTGCTGGCAGAAGCAGCCAACCGTTGGCAGCGTGTAGATGTTTAGGATTTTACATGTTTTCTTGTCTTTTTCAATCTCCTTTGGGACTCAGGTGAATCTGGAGCAGGACTCCAGGACTAAACTCCTCAAGCTGCTGGGCTACAATAAAGAAGATCTGCAAAAAAAGGTAAGGGATCTTTCCAATAGAGAGAAACCTTCACAGGGCTAAAGCTCCTGTGGGAGAGTTGTAGGGTCCCTGCTGGGAATGCTTGTGTGATCTCCCAGCAAAGAAAAGACCAAACTATGATGTTTCAGCTAAGATGCACCTTGAGTGTCCCCCATTAAAAAGCAAATTGTGGGCATTTTTAAGGGTATAACTGTAGCTGCACTGGATGAAACCCCAAAACTGGGTCTTGAGCCCTGTTATCTTGTTTCCAGTTGTTGGTGTCCTGGGAAGTGTATAACAACAGTGCAGTTGTGAGAGCTTCTTCCTAGCATCCAGCTCTCTGCATCTCAGGGGATTCTTCAGCTGGGAAGAAGGTGACAGATGAAGACAGTCTGACCATAGCAGTGGTGGAGCTGCAGCAGCTCTCGCAGCAGCATGGACAATGCTTTGAGAAGGATAAATAACCTCTGATTAGGCAGCCAGCCAGGAATAGGGAGAGGTGTAGAACTTTTCCAAACAGGTGAAAAGAGCTGGGGGAACTGTGTCTGGGGTTTGAGTCACTTGGTGGCTTGTAACTTTGAGAGGGGCTTCACTCTGTCTCTTACTTTTCTAGATTGCCTCATGTCTGAGTAATGGAATCCCAGATAAACAGCCCCTTCCCAAGGCAGATGAGACAAACGCTGCGCAGCCAGATCAGGTATGTCCTGAATGTCTTGTCAATCTGGGAGAGCAATGAATGAATGGGAAGGTTTCATTCAAACCACAAGTTGTTGGGCTCAATGCAGGCAATCGCAGAGGGCTGTTCACAGGCCTGTCAGACCTTCACTGGGTCAGACTAAACCATCGTAGCGGTCCCTTCTGGCTTTAAAACAAATCAGAGAATGATGAAGATGGACTCCTGGCTCTTAACACTGCGAGAAGGCTTGCTTCACCAGTGCTGATTTCTTCAGTGGTAGAATTAGCCTCACCCCAGCTTAACTTCATGCTACAGTTCTGGATTTCCTCTGTGAAGCTTCTGCTGTGGTATTTCTTTTGCATTTCTTTCCCTTTCACCTCTATCCTTTGAGATGTGTTCTCACATAATTTGGGGGGTGTCCCTCTTCAGATGCTTTCCAAGGCCTGGTTCACCACGTGCTCTAGATTTCTCTCCTCTAAGATATCTAAAACTGCTGTGCTCTAATTACTAATCTTCTTCACAAACCTTAAACACTCACTGCCTGAGATTTTCTAGGGATAGCAGCTAGGGCCTTCATTTTGATAGAGCACCAAGCATGGCTGTGATCCCACCTGGTAATTCCAGATACCACTTGTTGGGATTGTCTCTGTTCCACCCATAATTGTTCAGCTTTGCTCAAGGGCTGGCAGTTATGTTGATGAACGTTGGCCACCAACGCTCTTGGCATCGCATGGTGGATTTCCAAGTTCAACTCAGATTTCTATGAGCATGCTCAACCCAATGGAGAGGAGCCCCATCGTGCTCTGTAGTCCATTAAAGCTTTTTTTGGGCAGGATCTGTGCATTCAATGAATTAATTGGCTTCTTGCACTCTTTGCACAGCTTTTGGTAAATTCCAGTGATGATGTAGCTGCTGTTTCCTCCTCTTCAGCCTTTTTCGACAACCTCGTCCCACAGGACATGAAAACATTGGAGATTCCTGTCACAGAAGGTATGTTGCATCAAACGTGTTTTATCCCTCTTAGGAAAAGGAGAGAGGAGGGATAAACAGAAAATCAGAGAGACCTGAAAGAATTTGGTCCACTCCAGCAGATGGATGCTTCTAAAAGACATAACCTATCCCAGTGTCACTCGGCATCATGCAAAGAAATACTCTTTGCAGATCATAGAATGGTCAGAGTTGGAAGGGACCTTAAAGATCATCAAGTTCCAACCCCCCTGCCATGGGCAGGGACACCTCTCCCTAGAGCAGGTTGCTCCAAGCCCCATCCAGCCTGGCCTTAAACACTTCCAGGAATGGGGCGTCAACAACTTCCCTGGGCAACCTGTTCCAGTGCCTCACCACCCTCACAGCAAAGAACTTCTTCCTAAGATCTCATCTCAATCTCCCCTCTTCCAATTTAAAACCATTCCCCCTCGTCCTGTCACTAGACTTCCTGACAAAGAGTCCCTCCCCAGCTCTCCTGTAGCTCCCTTCAGATCCTGGAAGGCTGCTCTCAGGTCTCCCCGGAGCCTTCTCTTCTCCAGGCTGAACAGTCCCAGCTCTCTCAGCCTGTCCTCACAGGAGAAGTGCTCCATCCCTCTAATCATCTTGGTGGCCCTGCACTGGACCTGTTCCAGCAGTTCGATGTCCTTTCTATGTTGAGGACTCCAGAACTGAACACAGGACTCCAGGTGGGAGATAAGAGACTCGTTAAAAATAGAGACAAATCTTCTAGGTGATGGAAGACTTAATGTCAAGTCAGGGGATTTTCTTAAAGTGCAAAACCTGGTTTGATTTTCTAATTGTTCTTTTAGCTGGCCTTCTGTGTTGTTTTCATTTTTTTCACTGTCTGATTTTTAAAATGAGCAGCCTCAGTGCAGCTGGATGATGCCCCTGAGGGTTGACTCTGCTTCTCACCTCTGTAGATACAGACGGACTCATCAGCCAAGCCCTGTTGTTGGGAAATTTTGAGAGCGCGGTGGAGCTGTGCATGCGGGCAGAGCGCTTTGCCGATGCCATCATCTTAGCTATAGCTGGGGGAGAAAACCTCCTGAAGGAAACCCAGAAGCGCTACTTTGCCAGGCGTAAAACAAAGCTCTCTCTGGTAAGTGCCAGTTTTTGGATACCCCCTGAGCAGTGGGAAGGTGTGCCATATCTTGGAAGGTGTTTGTCTGAATGTGTGTGGAAATACTTTGGCAACAAGTAGAACGTTGGCAGAGTCTGTGCGTCTCCTCCTGGCTAGACATTTACTCTCATTTCTTGGTATTTTTGTAACAACTTCATGTTGCCCACACAGTATGTCTGTGTTCTCCCTTCCTTTCTTCTAATCTGCCTCAGCTCCCCATGTGTGTAACCTTCAACGTGTACTGCGCCTTTACAGCTCAGCTCAGAAGGTCCTGTCTCGTTAGTTGGCCAGTGAGGAATTGTAACAGAGGGTGGGCTACCCCAACACTACATTCCCAGTCATTGATAGTAGCTTCTCTGAGACAGGGTATGTGTTAGATAGGTCTTTGTTCTTGCCTAGTGCAGCTGTTTCCATATTCTTTTAAGTGCTTTGTTGGGCTTTTTTACTATCTTTAGCGGAATTTAGTTCCAATTACTATGAATATTGGGATACTGAGGTTGAGGGGCCTTGATGTGGAGTGAGGTAGCTGCTGCAGAGGGGAAAGTGTGCCTGAAAGTGAGCTCTCCCTGGGGATGCCCTTGTTTAAGCACTTGATTTATCTTTGTCTTCAGTGACCGACAGGCATTCTGCTTCCCTTCCAGCTGCTTTCCTCCATCGTGCAGCAAAACTGGCAAGACATTGTTTGCACATGTGATCTGCAGAGCTGGAAGGAGGCACTGGCCATCTTGTTAACATACTCCAAGCATGAAGACTACACTCAGCTCTGTGGTATGCAGCCTACTACCTTTTGATACATATGATTTAAGGGTAGATTTAAACTAGATATAAGGAAGAAATTTTTCCACAGTGAGGGTAGTGAAATGCTGGAGCAGGTTGTCCAGAGAGGTGGTAGGTGCTCCATCCCTGGAAACATTCAAGGTCAGGTTGGACGGGACTCTGAGTGACCTGATCTAGTTTGAAGACGTCCCTGCTTATTGCAGGGAGCATTGGACTAAATGACTTGTAAAAGTCCTTTTCAACTCAAACTATTCTATGATTGATCCAATTTCCCTTGCGGGAGGGCAGCTTAACAGAAAGAAGTGGCTACTGCTGAGGAAGCAAAGCACTCCTTACTCATTACAGCTAGCTGGAACTTAATAAGTGTGGTCTGTTGACTTGGAGAATTGTAGAATAGGTTGGAAGGGACCTTTAAGATCATCTAGTCCAACCATCAACCTAACCCTGATAAAAACCATCATTAAACCATGTCATTAAGCTCTATGTCAACCTGTCTTTTAAATCCCTCCAGGGATGGTGTCTCAACCCCTTCCCTGGGCAGCCCATTCCAGGGCTTAACCCTTTCCATGTAAACATTTTTCCTAATATCCAATCTGAACCTCCCCTAATGCAACTAGAGGATATTTCTTCTTGTCCTATCACCTGTTCCTTGGGAGAAGAAACCAATCCCTGCTTTTCTACACCCTCCCTTCAGTTAGTTGTAGGATATATGCATATGGTATATAGGCATATATAGTTTATATACACACTGTAGCTGAGAATCAGGGTGTAAAGTTATATATGCTGATATTTCCTGTGACCTCTATTAATAGCATGGCAAAAAACTTGATGGGCACTAGACTCAGGCACTAAGAGGGAGATATTTATTATTTCATTCTAGGGAGAAGGGAATTTCCTTGACAGTAAAAGGTCAGGTGGCTTCAATCCATCAGAAACGGGAGTTAATGAATGATGGGTTCAGTAGTTTCCTGTTAATAGTCCAAGGTGATTGTTTGGAGTGTTGGCAAACAATCTAGAGACAGAATCTGCTGAAGTTACATTGCTGAGCTGGGAACTAGTTCTTGGCTGATGGGAACAGGTACGGGCTGTTGGAGAAAGGCCAGCACTTTATACAACTAAGATGACACAACTTGGAATGCAGGAAAACATGAGGTGTTTTACAGACTGCATTGTAGGGGTGGGAAGTGGTGGTGGTGGTTGTGAGACAGCTCCAGCTCACCTTTATCTTCAAGCATTGACACCTACCAGATAAATAGCTATCCCTGATACTGGACACTACTGTTGCCTGGAAATTCCTATGCTTCTTTGGGGGGGGAAAAAAAAAGTGTTGGATTTTTTAATCTGTCACTTTTAAGGGTTTTTCTCTCTTTTATATGTCTGGGCAGGCATAGAAAAATTGACAGGTATATAAAAATCACTTATTTTTTCAACCAAGTTGTTTTGGGATTCCTTGATGATGCCCATTTCCGTCTTATCCAAGAATTAGGTGCAGGTGCAAAGCTGTCAACACTTTTTCATGCCAAGCCAAGTGGGATTGTTAAGAGATGAGCACTGGGGTTAATGAGCTCCTCAAAAGGAGAGTGTGTTAAACGTTGGCTGTATTTCTTCCTCTGTAGACATGCTGGGTGCCCGCCTGGAGTCAGAGGGAGATGCAGCCCTGTCCAATGATGCCTGCCTCTGCTATATCTCATCGGGCAACGTGGAGAGGTTGGTGGAGTGCTGGGTGAAAAACCATGAGACCTCATCACCCCTTGCCCTGCAGGTACAGTGACTTCTCTTTAGGCCACTCTGGTAGCCCCAGTCTGTTTCTGTAATCCCATCAAACAGTATCAGGCTTCCAGTGGAGACCTGCTTATAGTCACCAAGCTGTTTCCTTCTAGCCTGGATTATGGGCTAAAGGAGAGTTGCACCCTTAAATGTTAAGGGTTTGTGTGTTTAGAGAGTACTGATTACATTGTACAGCCGTGGACAGGAGTTATATGGCCTTTGGACACTGATGTCATTCTGAGCTTCCTTTTAGTCAGGGAAGTTTAGACTCCACCTGTTTTCTTACTTGATGCTTACCTGGGGGTAGATATGTTGCTGTACTTCTTGTGTCTGACTGTAATGCTCCAGTTATCTGGCTGTACCTTGTAGAATAAGAACCTTCAGAACAACCTCTGGCAAAATAATAAAGTTTAGACTGTACTATTCCCCCTGCAAGTGGAATGATTTTATATGGGAAGCCACAGCTTGCAGATGAATTGGGGCTTCTGTGTCAGTGTTGTTGCCTGTCCTGGCTAAGTCACTAAGCCCTGCTGATATTTCCAGTCACTAGAAGGAATCAGACAAGCCTTCTACTCAGATACCTACACACACAGTTCCCTGGTTTTGCAGCCCCACTAGCGAATAACAGCAGCAAAAAGGCATCTTCAGCATCTCATGTTTGAAACTGGCTTCCTCCCAGATATCAGTTATCAACTGGTGATGCATAATTCCTTCTACAGGTGTAAGCATTACTTTAATTCCTAAGAGTTGAAGGAGCTTTGAATAACTAAAACCCTTCTGGTCTGTTTGTCAGCAGTAGTAGCTTTTCCCTAGCGAGTTTCTCCTGCTATAATTTAGATCCTTCTTCTTCTAAACTGATAACTTTTAACTCCTGTAGTTAGTAACTTCCTTGTAAATAGATCACAGTTGATTGGAATGTCCCTGTGGCTTCTGATTGTCTTTTTTCCTTTACTGTAAAAGTAGCAGCATCAGGTTTTGCTTCCTGGTTCCTCTTTGTTTGTTTTTTTTTCCTCCACAAAATGCACCTGAGGAAACGGTGACCACTGGTAGGATCTGGCACAGAGTAGAGTAACTTCTGTTCATGCTGGAAGTGGGAAAAGCCACCTGGTGTTGTCTCAGGGTGAGATGGACCAGGAAAGCACTTCAGATTCCAAGAGGTCTAATTTCTTCCCCCCTCCTACCTTTTTCAGGACCTCATAGAGAAGGTGATGGTGCTGAGCAGGTCCATCGAGATGCTCCGAGGCACAGCAGGACCGACACCGGGCCCTGTCTTGGCAGAACAAATCACCCAATATGCCAGTCTCCTGGCATCACAAGGATGCTTGGCAGCTGCCATGAATTACTTGCCCAGCAGCTCCAAAGAGGTGAGTGAGAAATGGGTTGTTGTGGGAAAGAGCGATATATGGGGGGGAAAAAATGATAGTTTGTACGAGAGAGTGCTTGGGTTTTAACATGCATCAGGACTTAAGGTTTCACTTCAGTTCTGATCACTTGAGAGAGCAAAGGTGTGGGTGTGTTTTGTTTTATTTTTTTCCTAGTACACAGCTTTTATCTTCATTTGCTTTTTCTTTGTATTGTCTTTGATTCAGGGAAAAGGAAGTGAGCTGTAGAATTGTAAAACGGTTCCTGGAGATCCGTGCTGGGAAGCGGCTTCTATCTGGGGAAGCTGCTTCTATTCCTAAAACTGTCTGGTAGAGGAAGGGAATGGGGAGGTTACCTTGTAGTTTGAAACAGTCTGGTGGCCAAACGTGGTCAGAGGCTGGGGATGGAGAAGTCTAAAGACTGGGGGAAGGATCAGTGCAACTTCATCTTCCTGGGAGCGTGGTAGGTGACATTCCCAGCTTGTCACAAACAGTTGTTTGGGGGTTTTTTTTTTTGGTCACTGTTGAGGAAATGGTTAGTTTTAGAGGTTGATGCTCAGTGCTTTGGGTCAGGGTCTGCTTTGAACGCCTCTCTGGCACCTCCTAAAGCCCAGTTTGTTTCAGCTCATGATTCAACAGCTCCGAGACCGGCTTTTCCATGCTCAAGGAGAGATGGTGGGTGATCAGCAGCCACCCCCTTTTCCCTACGCTCGTGTCAACGTAGGTGTCGTTAAACATGCATCTCCAGCAGCCAGAGCTGCTTCCACCCCTGAAGGAGCAGCCCACAAAACAGGTCCCAGACACCCAGAGAAGGTAGGTCTTAAATTCAGGAGTTCGTGGCTTGGGGAGAAGGAGGAAGGGTGCTGGGGCTGTGGAAGGCATATGAAGATGAGATGATGTAGGTGGCAGGCATTGAGGAACCTTCAGTGATGTCCTTCACTGGAGCCGACACAAGCTCTGTGATAATTCACAAGTAGGTTGTCTGGCATCTTTTCACAAAGCCCTGTTCCATCTGCAGTCACTGAAGGAAACTGTTAGAAGTGAGATCTCTGAGATCTCACATACTGAGGGAAAAGGGAGGTATAGTTTACTCTCCTATGCCCATGTCACCCTCGTATCTCTGTAAAATTAGTGTAGTGTGGCTTAATCTGCACTCTTGCACAAGAAAACTCTCCAGGAAGTTTTGCTTCCAGCCTCTATTACTTCATTATCTCCTCAGGAGTCAGTGGCTCCTGAGGACTAATCCTTGTGAGAGCTGGAGGATCGTAGAATGGTCAGAGTTGGAAGGGACCTTAAAGATCATCAACTTCCAACCCCCCTGCCATGGGCAGGGACACCTCCTACTAGAGCAGGTTGCTCCAAGCCCCATCCAACCTGGCCTTAAACACTTCCAGGGATGGGGCATACACTGAAGAGTGTGGTGCCCAGCTTGTTGAGCAAGTTATGTGGTAGGAAGGGCCTTGAACCCAATCCATCCAGGGCACTGAGTGTAGCAGCATCTTCTCTTGCCTGAGAAGTGATGGGTTAGAAAGAGCTTCTAGTTGTACATGTATGGACGTGACTGTTGACCCATTTGCAAGTTCTTTGTTATGTTTTTTTTTTTTGAAATTGCAGCCCAACTATCAGTCATCCTTTGCCCCTTCAGCACCTTCTCAGCCTTCAGTGCCTTCCCTCTTCCCACCTCAGCCAGTGCCAGCGATGTCAGTGACCCCCCACCACGTTCCCCCTCCCCAGCCCAGCACGGGTCCACAAACAAGCGTCTATCCCGGAGGTCCCCCGTACCCACAGTACAACCTGGGCTCGGTTCCAGCAACTGTCTCAGGGCCAGGTGAGCATTGGCTGATGGTCATGTCTGTTCTCAGGGTTTCCTTAGCCTAATGCCTTCAGCATGGATGGCAGCTCTGCTTTCGTCAGGACAGGCCTGTTGTACTTGCAAAGAGCAGCTCAACTGGCTGAGAGGCTTCTCACCACTTCTGACATGTCTCATTCTAGCAACTCTTGCTGCACGTCCACTGAGAATAAACTTTTATAAGGATGGAGAAACCAGAGCTGACTTTGCAGCAGAGTTTGACTCATGTAGCTGGGGTTACAGAATCACAGAATGCTATGGGGTTGGAAGGGACCTCTGGAGATCATCCAGTCCAACCCCCTGCCAGAGCAGGGTCACCCAGAGCAGGTTGCACAGGAACGTGTCCAGGTGGGTTTGGAATGTCTCCAGAGATGGAGACTCCGCCACCTCTCTGGGCAGCCTGTTTCAGGGCTCTGCCACCCTCACCGCAAAGAAGTTCCTCCTCATGCTTGATGGAACTTCTTATATTATGGAGAATACATCTGGTGTGGATATTCTAGGGTATGGCTTGGAGAAAGGAGAGCATCAGGAGTAATTTGCAGAGAAACAAGTGATGCTGATATGCTCTCTTTCTCACTTGTAGCTATGCCACAGCCTCAGCCATTTGGACCAGCGGGAGTCAGACCTGTTGGTCCTGCTCCCTTCCCCAGCCAGCCTTCTCTGCCAGGACAGTCCATGCCCATGGCATCTCCTGGTGTTCCACCACCTGGACCTACCCTCTTCACTCCAGCCTCGGTTCCACCATCTCTGCTTCCTGGAGCTTGTCCTCTTCCTGTGGCAAGCCAACCTCCTCTAGGTTTATCATCAGCACCTTTCAACTCTCCCATGAATTTGGGTTACCCTCAGGGAGGTCCTGGAGCTCCATCTACTAAGCCTCTGCCAGCAGCGACCCTTCCTCCTCCTCCCACAGGTAAGTTCTGTTTGTGTGACTTGTGTTCCCAGGA
Source organism: Thinocorus orbignyianus (assembly GCA_013400375.1). Classification (NCBI taxonomy): domain Eukaryota; kingdom Metazoa; phylum Chordata; class Aves; order Ciconiiformes; family Thinocoridae; genus Thinocorus; species Thinocorus orbignyianus. The sequence goes on from VXBW01006852.1 coordinate 303,771, forward strand.
CATTCCTGTGTGGGATTTGCAGTACGTGATGGACATGGACCTATCTGAGGTCTGATGTGTCCTGTAAAGACCAGATGTGGTGCTGAGGAACATTGTGCTGAGTCTTGCTGTGGTGGTGAAACACAGCAATGATGACAGTTTGGTTCAGCCTGTCCAGCTGCTCTGTCCCCCACGGTGTAGTTACAAGGTTCTGCGTGTGTCTCATCAGGTCCCCAGCACACCCTGAGAAGTCCCCCACTCTGGAGGCATCTGCTCTGACTGAGAAGGTGGTGGTTCCCAGGGAATGCCTGATGGAATCCTTCCTGATCTCCCCCCTGCTTATTGTAACTTACACAAGAAATGCATGTGAAATTCTAGGAGAGCAGGATCCTGCTTCTCTGTCTGTGGGATACCACTTGCTTAGCTTCAGGATAAAATTCCTCTGTCTCCTGTGCTCTAGTTCTCCCTCTTTTTTTTGTCCTGTTGCCATGAAGTGCTTGCCTGGGAATTGCTTTTGGATTCTTCTGTGCGGTGATCCAGACCTGGAGCTTTTCTCCTCATTGTTGGGCCTCATTCCCAATGGATGGGCATTCACTCTTTCAATTTCCTACAACATCACCGCATCTGGAGCTTGTTAATTCTTTTATTTGCCTTCTCAGGGGCCTTGTTTGGCCATGCTGTGGAGATCCCTAACAACAAGGCTCACAATCCTTAGATATTTGAGCAGATGCTTCTCCGAGCATATTGTGAGGGTGAAGGAAGTGAGGCTTTGAGGTTTCCCTCCACCCGGAATCCTTTGCTGAGCTGTGTTTAACCAAGGGTAGCAAATCCCACTGTGTGACTTACCCATAAAGGCTCTAAGATAAGGCTTGACAAAAATTCCTTCTGCAAAGCTATGAGGGACATTACTCAGTGTGTAAAAGCTGTTGGTGATGATGACTCTCCCACCTTGCCTTGATTTTCAGGTTTCTTCCCTTGGCTAGATCCCCACGTGGATCATGCAGGTAGTACCTAGAGAAGCCTCCAGCCCTGTGGGGCAGGCGATGTTGCTGCTTCCAGTGAAACGTGGGGGGTGTGTGTGTGTGTGTGTGTGCACATTCTGCTGTGTGTGCATGTGTGCATGCTCATTGTGCTCTGTCTCCTTGCACGCTGGGGTAAGGGACTGCCTGTCTTGTCCTGAGGGGATGTTGGAAGTGAAATTGATGAGTTTGGGTACAGAAAGCAGAGGCTCCAGCTTCTTCCTTCTCTAATTTCTTCCGATACTGGAGGATTGGAAGGGAGGATCTGAAGGGAGCCTACAGGAGAGCTGGAGAGGGACTCTTTGTCAGGAAGTCTAGTGACAGGACGAGGGGTGATGGTTTTAAATTGGAAGAGGGGAGNGTCTTGGTTCTCTAGGCAAGGAACAGGCTGGTGGTCAAAACTCAGCTCGTTTTCTCCCTGTTACACCCTCAGCCTTAAGCACGACTTTACTTGTACTTTTGCTTTCCCCAAGTGGTTTGGAAGAGTTGGATCCCAACACGAGCAGTGGGGAAGTAAAGCTTCCAAAGCAGACTTTGGGAAACTGGAAGACCCTTTTTGGCTTTAGTTAGAGGGCAAGGTTTGGCTTTCAATCTCAGCCTATGGGAACTGGGACTGTAGAGCTTTTCTGCCTGATGCTTTGTACTGATTTCTCCCCTTGGGATTCGTTGATGGTGGAGAGTAGGTGTCTTCCAGGCTACGTTTCAGTGGGGTCAGGCTCAGTGTCTTGGTGGGCTGTCTCTGCACGGTGTCTGCTGCTTGCACCAAAGACCATCTCCCAGGCACGAAGGATTATCTTGGGAGTCTCACCTTTGTTTGGAAAATCTGAGTACTCAGGAGCCACTTGCACCACCAAGCAAACCTTGGGAGGTTGTCCCTTCAGCAGAGAAACAAAAGATCCCAATGTTTCCCTGTTAAAAGAAAGATCCCTTGGAAGTTCCTTTCTCCAGGCAGCATTTACCCCCAGGCGTGCCCGGGTCAGTGGTGCAAACTGGCTTCCCTGGAGAGGGCTTTCTTGCCTGCTCTTACTGATCTGGTTTTACTGGGTGCTTTTCTTTAGCCTGGAAAGGGACTGCAAGGTCACTCAGTCTGACTGGCCAAATTTACTCCCTTTGGATATTCCCAAATATGAGCTGAACAGCCCATGAACACACTTTTACTGGCGTAATGAAGAGAGATCTCCACTTGTAGGAATCCCATGCCCCTGAGGAGTGTCAGGGACAGGGTGAGAAGGGCAGCAACCTGTCTTGATCTCCGTTCTGGCTGGGATAATCCCTGCCTCCAGCCTGGGATGATCTTATTTTTTTCTAGGACAGGCAAGGCTGGAGGCTGCTGCTGTGGGGAATTCCTTTCAGGCTTGGTGAGAAATTCTCTTTCACAAATAGCATAGAGGAGGGGAAGAAAAGTCGGAGTTTTATCCCAGTCCTCTTGTCTCATGCCTGATGATGAAGTGCCTGCCTTACAGACTGTCATTTAAATAGCTGTTTCCTGCGAGGATTCCAAGTGCCACCAGGCTGGAAAAGTGCCAGGGACTGCAAGGCCACCGGCTCGGTGGGGGCCAGCAGAGTTCTAGGGCACAGAATCCCCCAGCTAGAAATAAGTGCCAACTTAATTAAACTGCTGATCCAAACTCATCAGAGAGCGAGCCTGGAAATCATGGGAAAAGGGAGGGTGAAAAGGGGCTGCCAGAATTTTAATAATAAAAGTAATTAAAGTAATGAAGCACCTTTTGCATCTTTCCCCTGTGATTTTTTTTTTAAAAAGCTCAGTTCAGGATCAGTGGCTCGTTAAGTGTGTCACTGAGCTCCAGCAGTTCTGATATGGCCCCTTAGAATTATGCCACTTTCTCACAGATTATTCCTCTCTCGTGGGCTTGAGGTTATTAGTAATGCTGGGGTGACAAAAGAAGCAGAGTCTGAAGATGCAGGTACCCTCCAGGACAGCAGCAGGCAAGGTGGTTGGAATTTGACCTTTGCAGAGTGAAGTGTGATCCCAAGTCTTTAGATGTCACGTTGCTTGGTGGATTTTTAATTACCTGGGGTGAGGTTAGAGGCCAGGTACTGCAGAGGTGTCTGCTGAGACACCCCTCTGCTCCAAAAGCATTTACTGGTTAAGTCTATTCCCTTCTAGTTGGAAAACTGGCAAATTTTGCTAAGCTTTGGTTCCAAACATGATTTTGGAAGGGGAAAATTTCAGGCAACCCCTAAATTTCCCCCCTTCTTTATCACAGCAGCCTCCACTGCTGTGGCTGCCACCGTCAGCACTGATGAGAAACCCTTTCTCAGGCATCACAGAGCTCTCACTGGGGTACCCCAGCACCAGATTCTCCTTTTGGGGAACCTCAGGAGCTCCCTGAAGCCTTCTGTGTGCACACCAGCAGGTCCCCACCAAGGTTAATGCCCGATGCTGATTTCTGCAGCCTCTGCAGAATGTGGTAAAGATTCGGGGAGTTGCAAAAATGTTTTCTGCGTGGGAGTGGGGTGTGCACCAGCTCCATCTCATCAGGCATCACCTCGTGAAGCCCACACATGTGCTTGGGATAAAGATGAAACAGAAAGGGGGAAGCAAGAGCAGTTCTTGGGCCCATGAGAAGGGCCTGAAATTCCTTGGTTGAAATGGTCTGAAGGTGCAACAATGGGGGGAATTGAGGCCAAATTGAAGTTGAATTGTTGCTGTGGCTGCCTTCCCGGTGTCTTGACATTTGTGTCTTGTTCTCTCTCCTGGCAGCTCAAGAATCTTGGACCGATCCCTCTGCTGTAAGAGGAGGCCCACAAAAGAAAAAGGTAAGCTTTCAGCCGGAATGTGTGATGGTTGTCCTTTAGCCAGGGAGCTCCATGTGACACACATGTTGTTATAAATGCTCCCTGTCACACTCAGCAGGTCTCATTCCATGTTGGTCTGTCTGCTTGTAACTGGGGCTGGAGTCTCAGTCATAGAATCATAGAATGGTCAGAGTTGGAAGGGACCTTNCAGCAGAGATGCTCCAGCCCTCTGAGCATCTTGGCCCTTTGCCATCCGAACTCGCGTGCCGTTCTCCGGGGTGGCCGTTCTGTGACATGTTTATCATCTGTGTGATGCTGCATCCTCTGTCACCCCTTCCCAGGCTGACTGCAGTTCACTCTTGGCTAGAAATAGGGATTTAATCTCATCCCCTTGCCTGTATGTGGGGGTTTGGGGGGTTTTATTTTGCTTTTTTTTGTTTGGCAGTGGCTGGGGAAATCCCACTGGCTTCACACCTGACAGCTGGGGGCAGCATTTCCCCTCACCAGATGCTCACACCGACTGATGAGGCATTTCTGCTGCAGGAAGCTGGGAAAGGTGTAGCTGTGAGCTGCCTGCCAGGCAGTGATTGTGCTGCAGGACCTGGGAGCTGAGCATTTTCACGGCAAATGCTCTCAGTACCTCCATTTCTGTCACCGCTGCCCCCTGGCAGGTGTGCCGAGAAGCTTCTTTGGCACCATTCCCACCCCTCCACTCCTCTTCTTTTAGCTTGGAACAGACTTCTCGCCCTTTTTTCTGGCAGCCTAGCTGGGAACCTGCTTCAGGCTGTGCTCACTACAACAGGATTAGCCTCTTGTTAAAGCCATCTCCTTTTGATCTAGCCCCGTCGGAGCGAATCTATCCTGACTCTCTGGCTTAGCAGGGGCACGCTGAAGTGTTTGCAAGAGGATTCTCCCCCCATGTCGTGGGATTTTCCCCAACACTTGCTCTGTTGGACACTTTACTGCTGCTAATCTCTACATTCAGGACTCGTGTCGTCGCAGAGCCGAGGCGGCTTTCTGAGGACCGCTGCTTTCAGGGGGCAACGGATCTGTTTGATTGAACAATTCCCGAGGAGTTTTCTTGCTGTCTCTTTGACTGTTCATCTAGGATGCAAAAGGAAGGGCCCCATGTGGGGCAGGGGGGCTGAAAGAACAGGGATGTGTTACACACATCCTCTTGAGTACGGGGCACTTTGCAATTTAGAAGGGAAGTTGAATTTGACTGCAGAGAGCGTAACCGACTCTTTCTTTGGACTTTGGTTTGCTTGGTTATTTATATATATTTTTTTTCTTCTCCTTTTCTTTCTTTTTACTGACAGCTGCCTGACAAATTTAGTCCTCTGGCCCCCATCACAGCTCCAGTAATGAATCTACCCGCTGAGGCCCAAGGGATCCATCCTCAGCTTTCCAGGGTGCAAGAATCTGGCCAGTCACCCCCAGGAGCACCCAAGGAAGGCAACCTGCAGGTACCCAGAGAAAGTGGGGTGTTCCGCAGCCACCACCTCTATGTCAAGTAGAAAAGCAGCTAAACTTGTGAGATTCTCATTACTTGGCAGCTGCAGGGCTTGTGTTGCTCCCTAGCCCTTGTGAGACATCTCTGCCTGAGTGTTAGAGGAGTTGCCAGGGTGGAAAATGATACCTGGGTCCAGATGGGAGAGAGGGAGGGAGGCTGTGAGCCTGCTCGGAGCTGGGAATTCACAGAAATCTGAAGTTCTGCCTCAGTGTGAAGGTGATAATTAATCTCTGTGATTCCAGGTGTTCTCTGGGTTTGCCAAGGGGTGAAGTTCTTTCAATTCATAGTTGCAGGAGGGGAATCTACCTGCTCCAACCTTTCATGAGTTCACTTAGCTGCTTCTCTCTCTTCTTCTCTCAGTATCAGCAGCTGCCTGTGGAGAAGGTTGAGAGGAAGGAGGTGCCCCCTGAGCACCAAGCCCTGAAGACCACGTTTGAAGGGTTGGTGCAACGCTGCTCTGCTGTGGCCACTGATCCAGTAAGTTCTCCCTTCTCTGATCTGTGGCTTTTTTTCCCAAAACCAAGTTAATCTCCGTCTACCTCCTTCCCTTAGGCTTGTCTGTCCCTTGGGAAGTGAGATGTGTTCTCTAGCACTTACCCACTGCTTCATTTCATCTCTGGAGCAGTGGTTCTGTCCTCCTGGCTCTTTTCTCTGAGGAAAGCAGGATAAATAACTCGACTAATTCAGCTTCCTTTTTTCATCAGCTTGATCTGTAGATAGTGACTGCAGAGCTGGTATTACCAGTATCCTCAGGTCTCAGAGGGGAAAAAAAAAAATCTCTTCCTGGCTGGAAGAGAAAGCCAGATGATGTTTGTGTCCAAGTCACTGTAATTCTTCCACCCTGGTCCCTGGAAAGCTGTTGTCATACATGTTATATTGCCTGAACGTATCAGACCAGAGTGGAAGTAGAAAAGCAGTGTTTGCAGCATCATGTTAGGTTTCTAAGTCTTCATGGAGCTTGGGAGCACCATGAAACCTTCCAGAATACCTCTGCTTAGAGGGTTTTGGGATGAATCCTTGGTGATTACCTAGAGTGGGAAGGATATCCCCTCTTTTCCTCAAGGAGACCAGGAAGAAGCTGTTGCTTGGGTCAGCCAGGGTGAAGCTGTCTGAATGCCCCATGGGTCAACTAGTGGGTCTTCTTTTGGAGGTAGCACTCTGTCCTGTGGTCTTCAAGCACTGGCAGAAGGGAGGAACACTTGGGCTGAGCAATGGGAAAAGGGGATAAATCCAGCTTCTTGTCTTTGGGAGAGAACGTATATGTAATGTGCGTGTATATGGTAGCACAGTCCCTGCCTGGCAGAGGCTGAGGTGCAGCTGTATTGTAAGGTGCTGTGGGAAGACCAGAGGAGGGGAGGGACTGGGAGAGGAGGCTTTGAAGCTCTGGCAGAGCTAACCATGCCTGTCTCACTTCAGAAAACCCGGCGGAAGCTGGAGGATGCTCTGCAGAGGCTGGAATGTTTGTACGAGAAGCTCCGGGAGCAGGTGGTAAGTAGATGCCACCATTCCCTGTGGTCCAGCCTGCTTCCTGATCCCACCTTTGCACTGGGTTTTGTGCCCTGCTCCCAGTGTTAGCAGCACATACCCTCTTGAGAAAGCTAGGGGAGGGTCAGACCTTGTAACCCACCTTGAATCCAGCCAGCCTTACTTCATTTTCCTTAACCTTGGCCCAGATATAATGTAAGGAAAAGCTGGAGAAGTGTTAGGGGGGGTCATTTTGCCTCCAGGAAGTATATTGGGCTATAGACAAGTTCCAGACTGGAATGGACAATTGGAGTTAGTTTTTAAATGTGAATTTAGTGTAACCTCTGGCTTGGAAAACCCTGAAACTACTGATGCCATTGCTGGAGGGATAGCTGTCAAGGGAAGAATCCTTTTAACACACCCCTTTCTCCTGAGTGTCCATATTAGGCCTGAACAGAGACAGGATTCTGTGCTAGATGGACCTTTGACCTCCTCAAATACATCAGATATTCAGTTAATGATGGAATATCATTACTTGGGATCTGCATTCACTGTAACCCAGATTACTGTTTGTTGTGGCCTGGGAAATGGAAGGAAGAAGCAGGGTGCTCTTCCTGCTAGTGCTTGACTGCGGAGGTGCTGTTTGGTGAGGATGAGGTGGAAAAGAGGAGGTGGAGAAGAGAAGGGAAGGGTTTGGAGGGAAGGATAGGGGGGCTATGTTAGAGTGCTGAGCCTGCTAACTCATTTCTGCTCCCTCCCCACAGCTCTCTCCATCCATCCTCATGGGTCTCCATGAAATTGCCCGCTGCGTGGAGGCTAGGAACTACCAGCAGGGTCTCCTGGTTCACACCCAGGTGGTGAGCAGCAGCAGTTTCAGTGAGGTCTCTGGTTTCATGCCCATCCTGAAGGTCCTCATGACCATTGCTGGCAAACTGAACGTGTAGAGCGTGGAGCAGCCGGAACGGTGCGCAACGAGAACTTGATGGACTCCCTCACCCCTTGTTGTGCCGCAGGTTGTGGACTCTCCTTCTGACTCTGGAGAAGTAAGTCTGTGCCAGAGCCTGGAACTGTGCTGGTCCCATCCGCTCTCCAGACAGCCAACTGGGGCCTGGGACTCCTGGAGACTGTTCTTACTCTCTCTTCTTTTGTTTTTTTTCACTACTCTGGGGCTGTTTTCCAGCCTGGGGATCTCAAATTTCAGACTGTCCAGGTTGCACAGAGATCCTCCCTCTTCCCTGTTTTCCCTGGCACAAAGGGGAAACTCCTTCCTGCCTAGGCTGATGTTGCTTGTTTGGTTTTTTTTGTTTTTGATTTTTAGGAGACAAACAGGGCTGTGGCACCTGCAGTGCCACCGGGCTGAAGAGCCTCAGGCTCCGTTCCCTGCTGCAGTGTGAGCTGCCTGAGTGATGGCTGGGCTCCTTTGGGACCTAACGCTGGGCTGTCCCTGTTCCCTGGGGCTGCAGTGAGGATTTCTTTCCATTCTCACCTTTCATTCTTTTCATTCTCACCTTTCTCTTCATTCTCATCCCTCTGCACCCGTATCCTGCTACAATTAGGGCTAATACCAGCTTGCTCTGGGCTAGCTGGGCTTCACTCTCTTCTTCACCAAAGTCTCCTGTTTATCTTCTGTCTCCCCTCACTTCTGTCTTTCCCCCCCAGAAGCTGCAGGCTTGAACCCTCTGTGTTCTCAGACCCAGGGCTGGAGCCCCCTTCTGTCTCCAGGCTCTCTCCCATTCAGGAATTCTCACAGGTCGGGCTGCTCTGTGCACTCCAGAGCCAGTTGCATCCTGGTTTTGGGCTAAAAGTTGCCCTTTCTGGCTCTAGACCTTTTTCACTTCCTTTATGTTAGTGCAGTTGACCTTTTGCCCACTGATGTTATCTAAAAGCTTCCTCCATTGGGCTTTGTGGACGTTGTAGGGGCTTTAGGAGCAGCAGGGATTGTTCAGGTCCCATAAAGAGTCCCCTCAAGCCTCTGACCAGTCCAGGATTGAGCAGGGGGAGGTAGCTCAGTGCTCTGAGTGTGGGGGAATCCTTTTGCCTACAAAGGTGGTTCTTCCAGGCCCCTTGGCACTGCAGGAGGTGATGCTCTCAGGTCTGGAGGACGTGGCTGAGCTGAGGTTTTTCATCACTGTGGCATTTCCTCTGGGATAAAATAAATGAATGAAGCATATCTGCCCTGGGTGGGAAGGCGGGCAGGGTTTTAAGGCACATCTGTGTTTGTGTGTGTATCTTTCCCTCTCTTCCTCCTTCTTCACCTTCCTCCCCCTTCTCATCCTCTTCTGTGCTAACTGGGCAGCGTAATGGTTGGAGCCCAGCTGGGAGCAAGGCTTCTTCCCAAAATCTGGCCGTGGCCAGCCCCTGTTTCCTCTGCTTTCTTGTTTGAGCGACAGCGCTGGTGTGGGGCTGTGGCTCAGGGACTTCCAGAAATCAGGAGATTTGCTCTGCCAGGAGACTTTAGGAGGGGAGAAGAGTCTGAGAAGGGAGGGAGAGGACACATCTCATTCTCTCCTTTCCAGGTCAAAGTGCCTCCTTGTTGCTGCTGTGTTGTTTCTATTGCTGCGGTTTGATGCACTGAGAGATTACAGAACAGTTGAAATAAAAGCTGTGTTTTGTGATGCTGCTGGCTTGTTTTTGGTAGGTTTGTCACCTCTGGCTCTGGGGGACTCCCCCCAGCCTGCAGGCTGACTCCCTGGGAGATGAATTTGGGGAAGGGAGAGACAATTGAGAACTGTGTGTGGCCAACCAGTAACTCTCCTGGTGTGGTGAGAGCTCAGACCTTACTCCAAAAGGCTGCAGCGTTGGAGAACCGATCTTCTCCAGATCACCTGCCTCTCTTCTGACTCTTCATCTCATCAGACACCAGAAGGTCCCTGGAATGGCTGAGGTTCTCCTGGGGAATGTCCTTGATAGCACAAGGGGTTTTAAATTGGAAGAGGGGAGATTTAGATGAGATCTTAGGAGGAAATTCTTTGCTGTGAGGGTGGTGAGACACTGGAACAGGTTGCCCAGAGAAGCTGTGGCTGCCCCATCCCTGGAGGGGTTCAAGGCCAGGCTGGATGGGGCTTGGAGCAACCTGGTGTGGTGGGAGGTGTCCCTGCCCATGGCAGGGAGGTTGGAACTGGATGATCTTTAAGGTCCCTTCCAATCCAAACCATTCCAAGATTCTAGAGGATCTGGCTTGTGTGAAAATCAGATTTATGCCATTGAAATGTTAGTTCTTCCCATTAGTTAGTAACATCTGAATCTGTTGGCTCATTTCATTTCAGGTGTTAAGGCAGTAAGAAGGGTGAAGTGAAAACTTAGATACTGAGATGAGGAGGGGAATGAAACCAGCTTCTGCAGAAAGGCTGATGGAATCTCAAGAAATTGGTTTTTTCTTCTTGCTGTCAGCTGCCTATTGGGTGTATCTCTCCAGGCCAGCCCGTCAGCACACGTGGAAATCTGAAATATGCAGGACTGGTATTACCTTTGGTTGGAGGAATTGGGAGGAAGCCAGGATGGGAAAAGATGGTTGGGATGGGGCAGATTTGAAGGGCTGTTGCTGGGAAGGGACTGGGGTTTATTGAAGTTTTGGGGTGTTACTCTCACATCGCATGCATTTGGGGAAAGCCAGCTCTTTTTTAGCTCTGCTTCTGGTGGAGGCAAACACCAAGTGGAAGGGAGTCTTGCAGAGCTTTTGCAAGAGCTTTTTGGTCCAGGAGCAGTTGGCAACCGGGCTGGGCTCCCAGCTGTCCCCCATCAGGGAGGTGCAAGCTGATTTTTAAGAGGCAGCACTGGTGTAATGACCCCAAGTAGCCCCAGAGGCACAGATTTGCTTAACAAGTATTTATGGAAAGTCCTAGTTTTCTGAGATCATTTAACAACCCTGGTATTTCTTAGATTCTGCCTTTCTGGATCCAGTTACAGTACCCTGTGTGGGCTCTCTCTTTAACTCAGGCCACTTGTACCACTGAGAAATGAGCATGGAATCACCATTAATTTCTTCCTGCTCCTTTGTCCCACCGTTTCTCAGTTTTCCTTTGGATTTACCCCAGCGAGCACCATCCCTAAAACTCTTGGAAGGGAAATCGGGGCGGTGGAGGAGGGCGAGGTGACCCACTCGAGGGTCTTTGAGAGGCTTGTGGTGGAAACCTTCATCTCTGTGGCTCTGGTGTGGTCAATGTCCTCCACGAGTCCCACTGGAAGATGCTCCTCCATGGGCTATCACTATCTCAACAATTTTTCCTCTGTGGGCAAGCATCTCCTCGGCGTTTCCTCCTTCCCTGTTGGGCACATGCGACCAAAGCATGCTTGAGAGAGAGAGAAAAAGCCCTTTCTGTTGGGTGAGAAGGCCTTTGGGGTTGACAAAGAGGTTGGAATTGGGGGGGGGGGAAGGTAGGAAAAGGATCCCTGGGCATAGAGAACAGAGCTCTAATCCTGTGGCAGATAACATCATGTCTGCAGGCGAGGCTTGTGTGTGTGTGTTTGGGGGAGCTGGAGGGGCAGAGATTGTTAGGCTGTATTTGTTTGTAAAGCCACTTGCTCTGAAGATAATGCTTGCACTAACTTCTATTGAGGGAGCAGTGTGAGTCCCCACAAAGTCCTTTCCCAAAGTGTCTTTGAAGCCAAGAACCCATTGAAAGGAAGAAAGGCCGGGAGAGGGGATTAGTTTGTTCAGCAGCTGTGAATTTCAGTGGGAGGCTGATGAACTCCAAAGTCTTTGTTGAGATGGTTTTTGTAAGGAGCCCTGCTGGAGGGAGAGACCCACACGGGGGCCGCGGCCTTAGACAAGAAGGAATCCGAAGCGGCGGGGAGCTGTAAACGGGCCACAAGGACTTTTCCCAAACACTTTTCGGAAAAAGGTGTTGTGAAGAGAGCGGAGGGGGATTAGCATGTGAAATGACACTTTCCATTGACTCCACAGAGGGGAGGGGGCCAAAAAAAAAAACCACCAAAAAACCAAAACAAAAAACCTAAAGGGCTGGCTGGCTGATTTATTTAGCATTTTGTTCCCTTCTTCTCTATTCTGCTCCCCTCCTCCCCTCCCTGGAAAAGGAAGGGGGGTGGGAGGTGGGGGGAAACTGCCTGTTTGTGTGTCATCTGGGCGAAGGTGACCACCTGGGAAGCTGAATGTAAATATTTCTCCTCTGAGGAATGCGCCTTCATTAAACCCGAAATGAATACATGGAAGCATCCAATCCCCCCGCACAATGGCAGCCAGTGCCTTTCCAGCTCCGGGGGCTCCTTAACGCCAGGGAAGGTGGGGACCCCTCCGGCCCCGACCCGCTGCTGAGGTCAGCACATTTTGCAGCTGCGACGGCACTGGGTTTCTCCCAGGAAAAGAAAAAATACCAACCAACCAGCCTGTGGTGGTGGTGGTGGGGCTGGGGGCCTATAAGGCTCCCCCCATGTCCCCTTCACCCGCAGGGATCACGTCCCACCGCCTTTGTGGGGCAATAACGGCAGCGGGGAGGGATGAAATAGGAGGAAATTCCACCACTTCTCCTTTGCATAGAATCATAGAATGGTCAGAGTTGGAAGGGACCTTAAAGATCATCAAGTTCCAACCCCGCTGCCCTGGGCAGGGACACCTCTCNTCCCCTCCCTGGCCCTGCTGCTCACGCTGCTTTTGATACAACCCAGGATACGGTTGGTTTCTGGGCTGCCAGCGCGCACTGCCGGCTCATGTTGAGCTTCTCATCCATGAGCACTCCCAAGTCCTTCTCCTCAGGGCTGCTCTCCAGCCATTCTCTGCCCTTTTCTTCTGTTTCTTTTCGGAACGGGGGGCTGCAGAGGGACAAGAAGGTGTCCTCTTCACCCTGTGGTGGTCCTCATCCAGCCCGTGATGGAGCTTTCCCTGCTGGTGGCTCCCACCACCTCTTTGCTTTCCTGCCTGAGGATGGGTTGCCTGGGTTGGAAGGGACCTTTAAGATCATCTGGTCCAACCATCAACCTAACTGATAAAAAAAACCAACCCATGTCACTAAATGGTGTTGGGTTTCCCTGAGAATGAGCCAAAAATGTTTCATGCCATTTTTGAAGGGCCAGCTTCTTGCTTGGCGTGAATGCTCTTCCTCTGCTGAGAAGAGGAAGACCCTTCTTCCAGCTTCCCACCTTGATGGAGAGGTCCTAGGATCATGGAGGGGTATTTGATGACTAAGGGACACATACAGTCTGCTGAGCTTCTTTAACTTATAGAATCATAGAATCATCCAGGCCATGAGGGACCTCCAAAGGTCATCTAGTCTGACCTCCCCGCAGTCGCAGGGACACCTCCAACAGGTTTCCCAGGGCCTCATGGAGCCTCACCTTGAATATCTCCAGGGAAGGGGTCTCAACCACCTCCCCGGGCAACCTGTTCCAGTGTTCCACCACTCTCATCTCTGAAAGAGGGCAACAGGGTGCCATCTTCCCCCTTCCTACCCCTTTTCCTGCAGTTGGGTGAAAGCTTGAGGAGCTATCGGGCCCTTTCCCATCCTGGTAGGGATCAAGGTGGTGCTACATGGAGGGTACTGGTCAGAAGAAGGGGAAGCAGCTGGGTTGTAGCCTCCAGAACTGTAACTACATCCATCCCATCCCACCCAGGGGATTGGATAAAGAAACCCCACCCAACTACTTAGACACGAGGGCGTTTTGCAAGCACTTGGCTACTGATTTATTGCGTTGGCTATTGGTTCACACATCTTGGCTACGAGACGGGTCTAAGGGCCAGTAACTTGGCTCTGCTGGCTTCTCCTCATGGCTAAAGGACACTCCAAACAGGCGATGGAGACCTCACAGCCCGAGGAGGGGAGAGAGGTCACCTTGGTGGTGCAGTGAACTTCTCCAGGTCCTACAGCTTGACGGCTTCTTCCCCCCGCCTCCCCCAAAATCCTTTACCCCAACCACAGCGAGGGGACAGGGGATGCATCAACCCCACCTTCCCCCTATAGAATATATACAATAAGAGGGAGAGGACAACAAAACCTGTTTCTGTGTACATCACAGTAACTGTGCAATAAATTAAAACTTCAAAGTGCTTCACTTTCCTATTTACAACAGCATTAAATAGTAACCAACATTATTTTCTCAGGCTAGGAGGAAGGATTTAGTTAGTTAGCCGCGGGGTAAGAGTGCTTGGCAAGGACATGGGAGGTGGGGAATGGGCTTGGGAGAGATTTTGGAGGGGGAAGAAGGACTGGAGAAGAAGCCTGAGGGCATCTTTATAGCATCGATCAGTCAAGGGTTATGGCAGGGCTGCTGGGGTGACAAGGGAGACTGGACTTGGAGGCTTCAAAGAGATGGGTGTGGAAAAGCAAGTGGTGGGACTTCTCTTTTGGGCAGGCTGAGGAGGAGCTTCAGTCTCTCCGCTGCCCTCTCAAATGCAAAGTTGAAGCGCTTGGGCAGCTCAGCAAAGCTGGCAAAGGGTGGGAAGTGCTGCCTCCCGGAGCCTGGCTTGCTGCAGGCAGGATTTGTGTCCCTTTTCTATTCCCTCATAGTGCAGGGCTTAAGAAAAAGCAAGAACAACTTTATTTTAGTGCCTCTATCTTTTTTTTTTAAGGCACCAAAAGCCTCTTCTGTTCTAGGGATTACCGCTCTGAGTTGCCCGGCTCTGGTGGGACCATCTCAGCTTCCTTATGCTTGCCCAAGAGCTGATTTCACTTACTCAAAAGCCCAGCTTTTTGGAGGGGACAAGCTGAAAAAGGGGAGACTACTTGTTTTTTTCAGCGCTAAAAACCCCCAGTCACTGGATGGAGTGACTCAGAGTCAAAGGAACCAAAACCTCACTTTGTTTTTGCCAACACTTGAGGGTCTTCAGGGAAATGCCCTGCATGGCCAAGACCTGGGGGCTCGTACGAGCTCTTTTCCCCTTGCCTAAGCCCTGCTGAAAGGACAAAGCTGAGCCAGAGGGTGCAGGGGGGCTGACGGGGATGGGTGGGAGAGGAGAAGGGCAGAGAGAGGACCGTGGAGGAGGAGGAGGAGATGAGTTAGAGCTTTCTCTTGAGCTTGCGGCTGGCCCCCCCACCACCACCCCCGCTCCTCTCCCTCTTCTCCTTGCGGACACAGAAGTACTTGGTGACCCTCTTGCGGCACTGCTCGCACCGCACGGCGCAGCACCAGTGGAACTTGCAGTTGCAGCTGGACACCATCTCGGCTCTCCTCTCCTCCACTGCCAGCCCACAGTCCCCGCACAGCCGCCGGCAGCTCCGCTTCTCCCACTTGCTGAGGGCCTTGCCCCTCTTCAGGCACTCCCTGCCCTCCGTCCCCAGCAGCCCCAGCGTCTTGTTCTCCAGGCAGTAGTCGGGAGAGTCTTCTAAATGGACCAGCTCCTTCTTGGAGATGGAGCTGAAGGTCTCGGCGATGGCACCCCGGCTGGCAGCGCTGTTGCCTGCCCCCTGCAGCAAGTCCACCTTCAGGGCTTTGTGGTACCTCTCCTTCAGGTAGGTGCCCACCTCCCGAAACTCGGGCAGCTGCAGCCAGCAGGTCTGGGTGGTGCAGCTCCCCGAGACGCCGTGGCATTTGCAAGTCCTTTTCATGGTCCCTTTCACCGCCTACAGGGTGAGGAGAAAGAGAAGTGGGTTCAGGAGAAGGTCTGCAGGAACCATTTCTGTGCTGCAACCCATGGAGACACCTGGCTGCAGGCCCATGGAGGGGTTTGCCATCAACCCTCCCTCCATAGTATTCCTGCCCAGAGGTTGTTGGCTTCTCCATGGTTGTTTCCTACTCAAACTGGGAGAAAAGAGGACAGCAGGAAGCCATTAATGGTGTCATCTCAGAAGAACCTACCTTAGAACAACCACCACCCATCAAGTCCCTTCTGCTGCCATCCCCTTCTCCTCGGCAAGGTGGTAATTTCTTCTGGGTGCGTGCTTTTGGTCATGGCAGGATGGGGCTCTCCCCAGTGAAGGACCAGAGCCAAACTGGTGTGTGCTGTCAGATCTGGAGGGAAGGGAAGGGCTCACCTTTCTACCCGCCTCGTTGTTGTGGAGGTTCATAGCAGCTCTGGCATCTTGTCCGGTCTCCAGGGCATCCACAAACTGCTTGGAAATGGCTTCCCCAAAGCCCACGTTGTCGCTGCAGCCTCCCCACAGCCAGCCCTGGCCCCCTGGGGAAGGAGATGAGACGTGTGCTGTCAGGGAGCCAGCCTGGCTTGTGGCTCCAGGGACAAGAAAAGGTCTCAGCAAAGGGGCCCGTGGGGCAAATCCAGCCTTTCACCTTGTGATACTCCCCCTTTCCTTCCCTTTGGGCTCATGCCATGTCTACTGAGGCCTGGTGGCATCAAAGGGGTAGGTCCTGTGGGACAAACCCAGGGATTTCCTGGCTTTCTCTAGAGCAGGATTCAGCAGCTGCTAATTATTGTGCATTAGCAGCCACATAGATGAAGCTTTGGGTCTTTAATCACCTTCCTTCCAACCCTGACCTGAACTGGTCCAGTCTGACTCATGGGGAACAATATCTTGCTGACAAGGAGACCCCCTTTTTTGGTCTCCCCAGAGTCCTGGGATGATGTTTGGCATCTCAGAAGGGTCTGATTTTCCAGTTATCATGAAGAAACAAAAGACTGGGGGCAGAACTGGGAAAGGGCAACCCGAGATGGAGAGGGTGCTCTTGCTACCTGCGTGGGAGCTCCGTAACTTATCTGGGATGACTAGAAACAACGTCATGCGGTTTAATTCTTTTTCCTCCTGGAGAAAAATGCCAAATTCTGGAGGGAAATTTTAAAGCTGGAACATTCTGGCCCCAACGTGCCTCGGTGGCACATCCTGGGAGTTGTGGGTTGATGGCCCTTGTGCAGCCCTTGACTTCCCCAGAGCATCACGGTCCCCTCTCCCAGGGAAAGGCCAGGGCAGGGGGGAATTCTCTCTCCCAAATCAAGAGTCGGGACGGGAGGGAGAATGGGAACCTTTCACCAACTTGGATTCAACGCAAGGGCATTCAGGGTTGAATCACGCTGTTTTGGACAAGCCCAAAAGTTTCCTTTGCCTTCCGCGGCTTTTAAGTTCACGATGGAAAATTTTCATGAAAACCAGATACGTTTGGGGGAAAAGAAGCCTGGAATGACTAATGCAGTTTTCCAGAGGGGAAAATTTGGTGTGTCGTTACCCAAAATTCTTGCTCTGCCTGAGGTGGGTTATCCCACGCCTTGGACACCTAAGAAGCAGTAATTTAAAACTGGTTTTAAAACTATTAGGCAATAGTTTTTTAAAAAGTATTAGCTGTTTTAAAAAGTATGAACCAATAAAACGAATTACTAACTACTGGATGCTCCAGAAGAGCTTGTCATCGACTGACACCTACCCACTGCCCAGTGTGGTGGGGCAGGGAATGGCTTTTAGAAGAATCTGCTAATTTGAAATTTGACCTTTTTTCGTCCAAAGAGGGAAAATGTCAGTGTTTTCTGGGAGAGCTGGAGGGGTGCAGATTGGGGTTCCCCATCCTGGGGGTGCTGTGGGTCAGGGTCCAGCTGTGATGGGAAGGAAGGGGGTGAAGGCTGTGTGAGCCACCCTGATAAATGTTGGAGGGGTCTAAAATACCCACCCTGCTTACCCCCCTGCTCCTTCTGTTCTGGGACCACCCTGCTCCTGCAGACCCTGGGAACCTCTAGGTCCCCGATGAGCCCTGCTCTGACCAGACCTGCCGCTTTGATGCACAGCATCAGGTCCTCTCCTCTGCCCGTGTGACACGGTCATTCCCTTAAACTGGGTTGTTCTTGGTTTGAACCAGAGAAACTGCAAACCCTCTTCTACTTTCCTGCTCGTTTAGAAAGTAACGGGGAACATCAAGGGCTTGGCCTCAGCTGGTGTTAACTCAAGGTGGTCCCGTTGTCTTCCACGGAGCTACTTTGGTTTTGAGCCAGGGGCGTTATTTCCAGGTGCAGGGATGGGGAGGAGGAATTGTTTCTTGCAGGGCTTTAAGCAGAGGCGAGGAGAAGGGCTGTCACCTGGCGTGGGAGGAGAGGGATGGCAACTCATCCTTACCCAACTGTCCGTTGCGGGAATCGTCACAGCCACAGTTGTCAAAATCCCCCAGGCTGCAGTTGCGGGTCAGCGTGTACATGACGCCGGCGGAGCTGATGGCGTGGACAAAAGCGGTTTCTCGGTTTGCTGTCGGGTGGGAACACAAGGAGAGCAGATACACTGAAGATCTCACAGCCACACCAGCGTTAGGAGTGACTCCTGCCACTCCTAACAGGAGAGATTTGTAACGGGCAAGGGCTTTGTGGGGTGGGAAGGAGTCCCTACGCGTTGGAACAGCTTGGTTTGGGCCTGAACTGCACAAAGACAGAAGTTCCTAAATTTGATCCAGACTGACTCGTGCCATTTTCCAAAGGTGTGGATGAGTTTGGCCCTTGGCTGTCCTCATGGGAGCTCAGCAGCTGGGGACACAGCACAGACAGCCAAACGTCCCCCACATCTGACTGTTATACCCAAGAAGGAAAATGGCCTTCTCCAAGGATCAAAGACCTCCTTCCCCACAGCCCCCTGGAGCCTTATCTTCTGCTGGACACTGCCAGGGCTCAGAGCAGCCACATTAACTACTGAGCAGGACCAGTGTGGTGACCACCGAGCCTGTGGCTCTCATTTAATGCCAGCAAAGTCTGAATCTGAGCAGATAATCCTGATGGGAACGGTTCAGGGACCTGCTCCCAGTCCCACAGTGCTATTTTGTGCTGCAATTACCTCCTCAAGGCCCCACTTTGAAACTTCTGTCCACCTCTACCTGGGGACCTGGTCTCTTGTCTGCTGCCGGGCCCAGCAGAGGCCTGAGGCTCTCCTCCATACCCAGGTCCTAGCTGTACAGGGCAGGCATGAGCTCAGCCCAGCATCTTATGTGGGTCTGAAGGACAAGGTACACTCCAAAATATTTCCTGGCACCTGCAAATGGATCAGGAATGGGATACAGCAACAACGACCACAGCCCCATGCCCTGCAGAGGCACAGGTCACGGGTGCTGGATTTCTACCCAAGGTCTCTCTGACATATGGAAGTGGTGGGAAGACTTTTCTCCTGCCTCTTGGCCACAGCACAGCCACCGATGAACTCTTTCCTGCTCCCTTTAGCCATATCCCTCTGCTTGCCACCCCACCACCCCAGGGTGGTTCTCAGCCATCCTAGCAAGAGACACCATGGCATGTCCAGCAGGCCCATGCCACAGGTCATGGTGGTGCATCCTTGTGGGTAGCCAGTTGTGTGAGGGTTGGTGGGACACTCCTGTCCCATGCAAATTGGGATTCAGCATTACTAGGCTGCCTTGTCTTGAAGCTAGATCCCAGCGTGTTTCTGGAAGCTTATGGGTGAAGAGGCCTCCTGGAAAGATCTGTTTCCCATTCCTAGGAGAGGCACATCTCCAGGGGATGGGGAAGAAATCATAGAATCATAGAATGGTTCGGGTTGGGAGGGATCTTAAAGATCATTGAGTTCCAACCCCCCTGCCATGTGCAGGGACACCTCCCACCAGAGCAGGTTGCTCAAACCTGGCCTTGAACACCTCCAGGGATGGGACATCCTCAGCTTCTCTGGGCAACCTGTTCCAGGGTCTCACCACCCTCACGGCAAACAATTTCTTCCTGAGATCTCATCTAAATCTCCCCTCTTTCAGTTTAAAACCATTACCCCTTTTCCTATGGCTCCACTCCCTGATGAAGAGTCCCTCCTCATCTCTCCTGGAGCCCCTTTTAGGGCTTGGAAGGGGCTCTAAGGTCTCCCTGAAGCCTTCTCTTCTCCAGGCTGAACAGCCCCAGCTCTCTCAGCTGGTCCTCATAGGAGAGATGCTCCAGCCCTCTGAGCATCTTCTTGGCCCTCGAAGGAAAAGGGAAGAGAGCAGGAGCCCACTCCAGGGCTCTGACCTGGAATGAGGAGGTCCCAGTAGTGGTATCCAGTGGTTTCCTTACCGCTGCGCAGCCCACCGTGGCTGGAGAGCTGCAGGGCCCTCTCGGGGCAGTTCCAGCGGTCCCAGGCGAACTGGAACTTGCACTCCTCGATGCCGCTCTGGGCCCCGGCCGCCACACTGCTGGAGTAGATGAGATAGGCCTAGGAGCAGAGCAGCAGGTCAGGGAGGGGATGCAAAACCAAGGCAGGATGTGTTGGCCAACACGCAGGGACAACCCCATGGGTGGCAGGCTGGGAATGGCCACAGGTTACTCCTGGGGTCCAGGAGAGTCACCCAGAAGGTCTAATGTCAATGTAGCCCCATTCACCTCCCACACGGTGGTGGGGCTGGTGCAGGTGTAGCTTTCCTGCCCTGAGCTGCATATGGTGGGCCCTGCTGGGTAGGGTCTAGATGGATGGAGAAGCTCAGGGCAAAACCACAGAATCACAGAATGGTGGAGATTGGAAGGGACCTTCTGAGATCACCTAGTCCAACCCCCCTGCAAAAGCAGGTAACCCCAGGAAGAACATGGCCTCAGGCTCCCCAGGAGGCTGGTGTTCCACTGAAAACATCTTGCATGCCATTTTACAGAGATAAGTGGTAGAGAGCTGAGAAGGTCTCTCAGGCTTGGCTCCCCTGGGGAGTGGAGCTCACCACCACCACCGCCAGCAAATGTATCTTCTGCTGTGCTGGGGCAGAACCGGAGCCTCCCAGGAGAAGAAGGCTGAGATGTTGGCTGTTGGCCATGTTAGGAGATGTGCCAGCCAAGTCCTTATCTCTCCAGCCTGAGAGAGGGCAGAGCCTTCTCCTCTGAGACCAGGGAGGTGCAGACCAGCAGGTGCCTCCTCTATTACTAAAGCCCCAGGGGGACAACCAGAGCGCTGGGGCAAGGTTGCTCCACCATAGCATTGAGGGCTGTAGCAAGAGCTAGATGGGCTTGGAGGTGTTCCTGGGGAATAAAAATCAGGTGAATTTTACAACTGGTCCTAGCTAGGAGAGAAAAGCTTCTGAAAGAGGGGTGCAAAGAGGAGAGGGGGTGTCAAAACCACTCAATAAGGTCTTGGCAGTTCCAGTTGTGCTTCTCAGGGAAGCACGTTCTGCAGGGCCTGCAGAAAGTTCTTCTCCAGCTCAACGAGTGTGGGTCCTGATGCCAATCTGATCATCAGGAAGCAACAGATGCCAGCGCCTTAGCTGGTGCCAGTGGATGAATCTCGAACATCTGGCACCAACCAGCTTTAAAAGCCCAGGGCTGGCACAACTCAAGGAGCTGCAGGTTGTTCCTGACCCTCCTCTGCCTCGTTGGATGAAACCTGGGGGTGAGGGGAGCTCTTGGCCAAGGCTGGATGGAGAGGAGCGGGAAGGAGGACCCCCCCTTCCCCTCCCCTCCCCGGGTTTAGTGGAATCAGGGACAGAGATCAAAGGGATTTCTCTTACCTTGGGGCCCGTCATCAGGAAATTATTCACTGACCTGGAAGACAGAGACAGTGTCAGCAGGGAGGGGGTGACGGCGGAGGGGCCTGGGGAATGCCAGGCATCCCAGGGCTCCCCTCTCACCCCCGGCAGCCTGCCTGGCTCCTGCCTGCAGGCACCTTTGGTCTCTACCCTGCTCCATCCCATCTCCCTGAGAGCCAGGACGGTGCCTTCTCCTTCCCCCCTCACC
This sequence comes from Thinocorus orbignyianus, assembly GCA_013400375.1. Classification (NCBI taxonomy): domain Eukaryota; kingdom Metazoa; phylum Chordata; class Aves; order Ciconiiformes; family Thinocoridae; genus Thinocorus; species Thinocorus orbignyianus. The sequence goes on from VXBW01006852.1 coordinate 324,994, forward strand.
GTCCTGCTCCCCAAACCAACCAGTCTGTACCTGGGGGGCTGCAACCCCCTCACTGCTCCCTCCTTCAGCTTTTCCCTGCAGGGCTGCCCTTCATTCCAACCCTTCATTTTTGTAGTTCTTTCCTCTTTCCCCAGCTTTGCTTTTCTTTTCTCTTTAACTTTTTGCTGCCCAGCTTAACTCAGGGTAGCATTACCCCCAGCTCCAGGAGCTGGACCATGTGCCAGCATCACCCTCCCCATGGGGACCATGCCAAGGGAAGGAGGTGGCATCGCTGCTCCTTGGCAGTATCCTGACAGCATCACAGTCCCTTCTTGTCCCCTGGTGCCAGCTCTGGCTGCCCACACTCCCCTCTCGGTGACATTAAGGTGATGGCTGAGCACAAAGACCTTCATCCTTCCCTGTCCTGGTGGGCACTGCAAGGGGAGGAGTGGGGAACACTTAAACTTTCTGCTCTTTTCCAAGTGTAGTATGAAAAGAAATAGGAGATGAGCTGTTCCCAAAGGTGCCCGTTTGCAAGTATTCCTGTGAAAAAAACTAATCCCGCTGCTATTCATGGAGAAATGTTCTACTGAAACGTGCCCAGGGTCTTTTTTAGTAATTTTAAATTGCAGGCTCCCCAAACCTTCTGCTCTGGGAGTCTGGTGCTTGCCCTCTTTGTTCTGTAGGTCAGTAATTCCTACTTCTTGTATGGAAGGGGGGAAAACTTAAGATGTGGGTCCTCTTCCCAAGGCTATTGCAAAGCAAATGAAAGGACTTCTACTCTTCATTTATTTTTGAATGTAAGATTTTCACAGCCAGTTTCACACTCTTCTGGCCTTTGGTTTTTCCTTGCCTGTGGCTTTCCGTGGCGTTAACCCATTCCTTCTACCTCCAGGTGGAAAAAAATTAAATGGCAAACTCTGGGAATGCACTGGGGGATTTTAGATGGTCTCTAAAGGATCACCAAAGAAACCTTCAGCCTAATTGTTGCCTGGTCCAAGCCCTGCTCTGGTGGGACAGCAGACAGGGCTCTTGCAGGGCTGTAGCAGCTTTCAACCCCTGGAGAAAAGAGGGAGAGGAGGTAACTGCACAACACACGACATTCCCACCTCTTTCTTTCTGTGAGAAGGAAAATGTCTGTTCTCACTGAAGCTGTGAAGGAGGAATCTCCAAGGGCCACGGGGCAGCCTGGTTGGTCTCCATCACTCTCCCCGGGGGTTTGCAGAGCAGAGTGATGCTGACCAGTCTGAGGCTCTTTCTCCAGTGGGAAAGGCTTGTTTCAGTGTGAATGGTCAATATTAGGACCCTGCATGGTGCAGTGATCACCATTAGGAATTTGGAGGATGCCTGGGTAAACCCAGCTGAGCTGTGCCACGGCTTTAAAAAGATCTACGAGCCAACCCAGACTATCCCTAGCCAGAAATGAAGCAGGAGGAGAGAGTTCTCCTACAAACACCTCATTCCAGTCTCTCCAGCTTCGCAAAAATAACCCTTGTCGCTATTTCTGGTGAGTCTCCAGGGCATCATCCCTGCTGGGAATTCAGCGAGATGGGTGAGTGCTGTCATCCCAAGGGAAGGACACTGAGGTCAGAGAGGTGGCAGGAGGTGATTGGGGTCTTCAGCTTCTTCTCAAGACAACATTCTGCTTCAAACATTGGATGTCTCCCAGTGGAGGATGCCTTTCCTTTATCACCTAAACCCTCGCAGAGCCGTAACCCTCTCTCTGTCCCTGATTCCACCTTGCAGCTGGGCTATCAGGCATGCAGGGATACTTTCTGCTTTTCTAGCTCTTCTCAACTCCCTGAAAATCCCAGTAATGGGGTGGACCTTCGCTGGAGTGAGAAAGCTGCAGGTTATGGTGTGATTTTTCCTCCCTGTGCGTTTCCAAGCGATGCTGACCAGAGCCAGAAATGTCCTTGATTAGGGAGAGACACAAATTCAGCTACAAATTCACCATGGGGACATTCCAGGGTGGGCTCAAGCACGGCCAAAAGCAGGCATTGCTGTCCCAAGCCAGGGGGACAAAATGTGGTCCTGCCTTGGACCTTGGGGCAGAGAGGGTATGTAGCTTGGTGGAAACCTCAAAACACCTGGACTTTCCCATTAACTCATGGTTTAGGATGAGTTGAGAGAACTATCTGGCAAAGTTTCACTCTGGTGAGTCTAACATAGTTATTTTTACTTTTTTTTTTGGTGGAAATGCATCCATATTGATAAATCTTGTGCTGGGAAAGATTCGCCCGGGGTGAAAACAGCAGGGAGGGGGCTGTGCCAGGGATTTGCGAGAGCAGGAGATCCTTTCTTTTTGTTCCAAGCCTGGGATTCCGACCCGGCTATGCTCCAGCCCCAATGGGTACTTCAGCATGAAGTCGACGGCTTGGGTTTGGGGTTTTTTGGGGGGGTTGTTTTGTTGTTTTTTTTTTCTTTTCTTTTCCAGAGGAATTTTCCTCTGGGAGCTGCTTCTGCATTGTACAGCTAATTAAATATTTCCTGGGACTTGGAGAGACGGCATCTGTAGCCGGGTGATTAGAGCATCGGGTGACCTGAATCACACAGGGCCATGAACTTGGGGCTATTCAGCCTCTCTAAGCTCCATGGGTCCCCGTCCCAAGGCGACTGGGTAGTGGCACGAACAAGTCATTTTTCCATCTGGTTTCCCTCCTCTCTTTTGCCTTGACCTGGAATGCTTTGCTTTGGGGACCACACTGGGGATGGCATCCGTGTGAACCCCAGCCCCTGGCAGTGGCCGTGAGAAAAGGGGTAAAACGCCCCCGTGGAGGGAGGCAAGATCTAGAGAATTTGCAAGCCCTCCCTTATCTTGCTTTTTGGGTTTTTTTTTTCCTTATCATCGCTACCCACCTGGGTAGGAAAAGCCAAATTCGCAGTGAGCGAGAAGGATTTGCTTCAAAGCCTTTCTGAGGGGTGGCAGAGGTGGTTTGAGGAGGAGGAGGAGGAGGGGAGAAATCCACAAACTCGGGGTTTTACAGCAAAACAGCCCCTTAGCAGGTGTCCCTGGCCGTAACTGCATTGAAACAGAGGATTCCTCTCCTCCTGGGAATAAACCTCAAGGTTCACAAAAAAAAGGCTGAGTTCAGGATATGCCAGTTCCCCATCTGAGCAGATTGTAGGGTTTGCAATTTCCCAGTGGGATATTCCAAACATTTTTATGAAGTCCAAGAGATGGGGGGGCATTTTCCCTGAGCGGGGACATTGCCGGTTGGATTTGGAGGATTTAGAGAAGGAAAGGAGTCATTTAGAGGGGTCCACTGACACAAATTCCCCCTACATTTATCTCCTGCAGCCACGAGTGGGTTCAGGAGAAGGGGAGACGGGACAGTTTGGATATTGGGGTGCTGGAGGGTGGCTGGGATTTTCCTTATTTATGCTCTGAGGGAAAGAAAGATAATGATGGAGACAAACTCCGTGTGTTCCGTCTTTGCCCATATGATCTAGCTAAGAAAAAACTGTGTCTCTATTCCCAACATAATCTCCAGCATGGACAGAGGGTGATTCAGCCGCTTGTTCCTCAGATGTAGTGACAAAGGCACTACAGTCATCTCTGTGCTGTGAAGAGGAGTCCCTGTGAAAACGGAAAACTCTTTGTTTCTGTCTCAGTAGCATGATTTTTCAAAATTTCTTTATTTTTGCTAGTTTTCCATATTACTGTGAAGGAAAACAGGATGCAGCCCTAAACAAACCACCCAGCTGCATCCATGACGGGTGTAAACCAGCCCAAACTCTGGTGTCACCCCCACTGATTTAAAACTTTTTGAAATCCCACGCAGGAAAGGAAACCCTTGACATTCTTTCTCTTCTCCAACAAAGCCTAAGGGGTTTTTCTAGCTACCTAAACCCCTTTCCCTCCACCTCTGAACTCCAGGAAAGCGTTATGCGGACCGAAGGGGAGCAGAGAGAGACCCGTTGAGGGTCCTCCAGCCCCGTCCCATGGAGATCCCCTGGGCAGGACACGCTGCTCCCTCCCTGTGACTCTCTGCATCCAGGTAAACCAGCAAATCAAGGGCAAGAGGTTTTTCATTACATCCGATATTAGGAAATTATCTCAAAGCTGACGAATATCTATAGCGGGTGTTCTCTACCCCAGTTTTATCGAACACAAACCCCAATAACCCTGCCAGACAGCTGTCCCGTTGTATTTTACAGGTATCAAATGCTAATAAACCTCCCATAATAAATAGTTACAACTATAACAAACAACAGCACCCCGCTCCTCAGTTCGATATGACCCAAGAGCCTTATCAAACCCCCCATTAAAGTATTGGTTTGGTATCTTATGACTCTCTCATGCTACGGTGCTGCTGGTTCAGCTCTTTGGGAAATTAGAAAGCTCCATTTAGATCTTTACTCTATTGCAAATACAGAAAATGGATCCAAATTCACTTTGGATCTGAGTTCGTTTTGAACTACAAGCTCCCCCAACTTTTCAGAAAACCGGTGACACTGGAAACCAAAGGCAATCTCATAGCTGAAGTTTAAAAAAAACATTGAGAAACAAGCTGCTGCATTAGTGATTTTTGCATTATTCCCACAGGATAAGAGACAGGGAGGAGACGGGGAGGCAACTCATTAACATTTGGAGATTTACTTTTTTTTCCCCCCTTCTATTTTGCTACATGTATTTGTTTTGGTTTTTTGGTTCCTGAAGGCAACCCTGACATTTTACTTATCTAGAAACACATTGACCATTCAAGCTGGCTGACACGGCAGAATCTGATCCACACTCAGAAGGGAAGTAGCCACATATAGATATATAAAAAAATAATTATAATAATTATTGTTGATTTGTATTGCCCTCCGCTCCCAATTCTCTGGATTAAATCACAGGAAGAAAGAATCTTGTTGCGTTTTAAGCTGTTGGATCAGATAAAGAGGAGCAGCAAAAATTGCAAGCAGAATTATTGCCCGATTCCCACAAACCTTGCTTTTTTTTTTCCTCCTCAAGAGTTAAGGGACAGGGTCTGTAGTGCGATTGTTTTGAATAAAGTTTGCTATTTTCCTTTCTCCTGGGAAACTATGACCTATGAGCAATACCTGGAGAGAAGCAGGGCTGTCTCGATCTCTAAACTTTTCTCTTAGATAAAATCTTCTAAAAGGCAGACAGGGGAATTTAGACATCCAGCTTCCATTGAAAATGCCTGGGATTTCCATATTTAACTCTACTTTGTGCTCTGAAATTTCTCCTCTTTGAACTGTTACTTTAGAATGTTGGGTTTGGGTTTTTTTTTCCTCATCTTTTAACGTTTCCTAGACCTGTTAATGTTGAGGAAAGCGAGAGATGTACACAGGAAGAGCAGGAAAAGAAAAATAAAATCAGCATGAGCTCTTCCCTAGCCTCTCTGTGTAACATAAATATCCCTCTTGTTCCAGAAGGGAGATTTACCTTGAGTTTGCTACAGTCTAATATTTAGATAAACACAAATTGTTGTACATTCTTTTAATGAAGGGAAAAGAGAAATCTCTGCAAGAGCAAGAATTTCACTCCCAGCCCAACAGGACTGAGTTCCCAATCACCCCTGAGTTTCTCTTTCTGCGATTTTGGGTTTCTCCATCCCTGGTAATAACCCCGGAGATCTGCTGTGGGGGAGGCAAGGGATTTTAGTCATTGAGCGGGAAAAGACTTTCCTCGCTGTTAGAGATAAGTCTGTAACCCATGAGCAGATTCTCCAGGGCATTAGAGGAACGGAGAATAAAGTTGGGGTACTCAGTAAAAATTATGTAGGAAAAAATGCCTACAGAGCCAGGTCATCTGAGTCCATCTCTGTTTGAGCATGGGATAGACACGCTCCGCAAGGAATGATGTGAGATTTGATGCAAGTGTAATCGCCATCTGCTCACCCTTATAAAACATTTCTAGAAATTAATGCAAAACCCTTAGGAGAGAGCAAGGAGTCCCCCCCGAGGAGATGACAGCACTGGGGGGACTGGTCTGATGGGACCCAGGTGGTTGGGAACCAATCGAGCTGTCGCAATCTCCCTCCCAAAGTGTCTCCCCAGGAAATCCTAATACATGTATTTCAGATGTGTAATCCTGACCCTGTGCCTGCCAAGGAGTGCGAGGTCTCCAGCTGCTCACCGGGAGTGATGCTCCTGTGCATCTAACTCACCCCTGCTGGCTCTGAGCTCTTAATCAGGGACTGTCCTCTTCGAGAAGCCTCCCTTGATTTGATTAAGACAAGAGACAAGTGGACGGGAATCCTTGGGGAAAAAAAAAAAAGAAAGCAAACCCTGGCTCTGCCACTGGGTTATCTTCCCACCTGGAAATGAGGGGTTAGATCTTTCACTCTCCTCTACCCTATTTTTACCCCAGCCCAGGATTTGGAGTTAATGCTGGGAGGCAAGGGGGAAGAAGGGGATTTTCTCTGGTCGGATCTAACCTCTCTTGCCAATAAGTGTGTTGGGACTTAGTTAATTGTCTGGTCCCATTAAAGACCAGAACTAAGCTAAGTGGAAAGGAAGGGATGTTTAGGAATGCAAAGAGGAATTTCCTTAGGGTATCCGGGAAGAGCATCTGCCTGGGACACAGACTGAGGTGCTCTTGATACTCACCAGGCACAGCAGGATTGGAAGAAGGGAGTGAGGAAGAAGATGCCCAGATAAGGGTCCATGTGAAATATAAAATCCAAATAAAGAGGGAGAAATGATATCCTAGAAAAAGAAAACCACCTTGGGTACCACCACCACCAGCAAAAACTAAAAAAAAAAAGAAAAAAAAAAGAAAGAAATACAAAAAATTAGGGAAGGAATGGAGTTATTTTCCACCCGGCGCTCCTGGTGTGATGAAGAGGCGTATGCCCCCTGAATCCCAACTTCTGCGAAGGGTAACCAATCCCAAAGTAAGAGCTAAAGGGGGTTGGTGAAATGGAGCCGCAGAACTTCCTAAGAAGAGATTATCTACTTAATTAAAGATTTTTTTTTCCCCTAAGTCCTTCAGCCAATCAGGACTCAAGTGCCAGAGAGAGATTGAACTGATGAAAAGAACACCCCAGGTTCCTCGAAGACAAATGCACCACGAAAGGGATAAGAGGGAGGGAAAAGGGGAAAACAAAAAAAAAAGAAAGAAAGAGAGAGGGAGAAAGAAAGAGACAGCAAATCCCTCAAAGTAATCTCTAGGTTCAATTTCCACCAGCACTGCCCTGCCTCTCCATCCCCCGCCAAGGCAACTGGAAGTGCTGCTTTTGGTGTGCTCTCATCTTCTGCTTCTGGAGAAGCAGAAGGCACCTCTGGGGCTGGGGTGCTCTTGGTGCCCTGGGATGGGGGATTGGGTTTGGACCACCAGCCCCCGCTACTTGGTGGCCATGCAGCATGCTCCAGGGAGAAGGCTGGGAACCAAATTTGTGAACGTTCCCTCTGCCTCAGACCCCCCCAGGAGTTTAAGGGGAACTGGGGCCAGTTCCTACCTCCATCAGCTCCTCCTCCATCATGGTGACCTGCTCTTTCTTCCCATCTCCTTTTTGCCACACACCACTCTCACCCCAGGAGAAAGGCCTCTGACGAAATCCTCCTTTTCCCCCTTAATTTTTTGGCTTTTGGGGTTTCCTACAAAATCCACAGGAGGGAGTCTTTGGTTTGGGATGGTCAGTGGTCTCATCAAGGGCTTATCTCAGAGCTGCTGGACCTGCTTAGTAGTGCATCCAGCCTGTGCCTCCCCAGTTGCTGTCACACCACCCACCACAGCCACTCTGACCAACCCCAGATCAACACGCCCAGTTATGCTGCCCTGTTCCAGAGCCATAGGAGCATCTTCTCCTCACTGCTTTGCTTGTTTTCATGGCTGCTGCGGACACAATCATCTAAAAGGCAGGCTGAGACCCTTCAAACTCATTTCACCCAGGGTGCGCTGCCAGGCAGTAGGGCCAGACGAGGGCAAGATCTTGTGGTTGGGCCACCAGGAGGATGAGCTTCCCTCTGGGCCACCTCAGGTGGATGAAACGTCCTTTCTGTGTCATGGAGGGAAACCTGCCCAGCAGAAATTTGCTCTCATCTGGACTTTGGCCATCTCAAGATGGGCTCTGACCAGGCAGAACTCCATTGTTGCCCCAAACTATTTGCAATCACGGAGGTAAGGGGAAGATGGAGCCACCATCAAGGGAGCCCAGAGCCCAGCTGTGCCTCCCAGCTGCATCCTATGACAATTACAGCAAGGCTGAGGGTGTTCGCACTAATTAAAACCCCCGGCTCCTGGAGCCATGAGCATTTTAAAAGCAAAGGGGAAAAAAAAGGCTCCAAGGTTTCTCTAGTAGAAGATAAACCCTAGAAACTTGAAGGTGAGGGAAATGAGCCCTTTACTTTTTTTAATTATTCATTATATGGAAATAGAGTCTTGATGCTGTGATGTTCAGCATAATTTAATAGTTGGGGGTCCTAAATTCAAGCGTTGAGCCAGAAGAGGATGCCCTGGGGTGATGAAGGGCTGTGGGGGGCTCAGCCCCTGTGGGGTGACCACTGGTGGGACACAGAGGATACTGCCACCTTGTACTTGATATTTGTTCCCCATGGCAAAAAGAAGAAGAAGAATTCCCATTTGTTTCTTCTAAGTCTCCGAATATCTGCTTCAGGGACTCTTGAACTGGAATTTTCTCATTCCTCAGGCCTGGCAACAGCAGTAGCGTTTTGAAATCGCACAAGGCCTCAGACAGGCCTTGACCAACTGGAAAGGAAGGGCACCGCTGGATTTGCTGGGGTGAGTTATTTTTGTTCCCTCCAAGACAAATTAAGTAAGGGGATTGCAAAAAACGAGGAATAAAGATAATTGTAGGTGGATCCAAAATAAAGGAGAGGAATGTGGCCTTTTATTAGCTGTCGCAGGAGGCAGCTAGGCCTTCCTCCAAGCTCCCAGAAGCAGCACCAGGGCATTTTGGAGCCAGCAGCCTCCACCGTCAACTTCTAATTTCAATTAAATGCAACAGTCACTTTCCTGGAAGCAAGTGTGTTTTTCAAGCCAAAGAGGCTGGAGGCAAAGCCTGCAACAAAACCGTCCCGAACATCTTTCAAAGCACTTAATTGCAGCTCTCAAAGGCTGTTTAATAGACTCTGAGGCACTTGCTAAAGAAGTGGGATACAAAATTGTTTTATAATGTTCCTCAAATTTTGTTATTGTTACCAACAAAAGCTCTGTAAATTTTCTAGAATGGGCCTAGAGAGCAATAAAATACATTTTTTATGGCCAGAAGGACTGGTAAATGATTCCATCTGATGTGTTGGCCAATACAGATCTCTCCTGACCTTTGCATTGAGTGCTGTAATGTGTGTTTGACTATTTGCTCATCTCCCAGAACAGCAGATAGGGTCTAAGGACAACAGGAGATAGGGGACCTACCACCATCTATGATCTTTTGTTAAAAAAAAACAAAACAAAACAACAGCAGAACCCCATGAATATAAGATGTTGAGGTTTAATTTCCAGAGTACAGGGAAGATCTGAGCTATCCTTAAAAAGTGTTGTACAAGTAATCACAGAAAGAGTAAAATATAAAGCCTCTAAAGCTCTTGTTGCCTTTCACCCTGGTACCAATGCAACTGATGGATGGGAAAAAATAAGGTTAAAATGTGGTTGTAAAAATTGCAGGTTTGGCTCACAGATATCTCAAAAGTTTCTTGGTGTCAATGCAAAGTGCCCAAATGACTGGTTGGTTGATTGGTTTTAAAAAACAATAACACACAAAACCAAACCAAAACAAAATGGTTATTAAAAAGGTCAAGAAGGAATTCAAAGTCTCTTATTTTGAAAGATATGTGAAAGGTATGAGATCAAAATAGAATGAAATTAATCTTGCCAAGGGAACACATGGGATTCAATCCTGAAGGAGCTGAAAAACTCTTAGGAAGGTCCAGTTTCCCAGTGCAGCAAGTAGATTTCAGCTGACTTGACTGCGGCTTTGCCTTTTGCACCAGCTGCATATGGCTTCAGTAGTAATTAATGCCTCTCAGAACATCCCTCAGCACCCCCAAAAAAGTTTAAGTGTTGCTTGCAATCCCACAGGGGACATGCCCTGTGCTATTCTTCCCCTTCAGTCAAGTGGTTTCAGAAACAAAACCGGACAAAGGCCAGGGAAATTTAATAGCTTTTATTAGACCGAGTGATAGGCACTGGGAAAAACAAACAGGTTGGTTTTTTTAATGCTTTGACTCGGTAAAGGCAGGAAAAGTGCTGGTGTGTGCAAAAGCCTGTCTGATTATTTATTTATTTATTGATATCTCAATCTGAGGTTGTGTCACTAGAGATGGTATTGACACAGGGAGGCACACAAATGGCTGGGTGACCTCTTTGCTGTAATCTTCGTGTTTCCTCATGCTGTTCTGGGCATGGGTGACGCAGGCTGAGCAACCCTCCTGATGAGGTCTGATGTGCTTGACCAGTGTGGAACGTATCCTCATGTTGGCAGGGTCTCCTCGTGGTTCGTGCATGGACACCTCAGGAGATCCTTGCCTCCTGCAGATGGATGCATGTAGTCCACCCAGTGAAAAATTATTTCACATCAGAAGGGGCAGAAATGTTGCAATGGCTGCAGAGGGTTGGTTCAAAGTTCTAAGTGTGGATACCTTTGAAGCATTTTCCAGCTGTGCCTCAGTGAAACAGTTCTCCCCACTTTGTCCATATTACAGGAGGCAAAACTGAGGCCTGGAGCTGGGCAGTGTTTTGGGGATAGACCCAGTCCCCTGTGCCTAGGTTGGCCCTGGCCCCCATCTGACCAGTCTGATGTTCAAGGCAGCCAGTTCCAAGGCAAAGGTAAAGGTCTTTAGGGAAGCATCCTCTTTATGGTATGTAGAAGTAGTCCGTGCCCTGGAGTGAGAGATTTTAGAGCACTTCAAAAGCTCCAGAACATCCTTAGCCTGGGCTACAATGATTACTCCATCATAAATTCTCTGTTATGGTACTAGAGGGATGGTCTTGACTTGCCGTGGCAGTGACTTGCCCAGGCTCATGTTGTGTTGTCCAAAAGAGTTTCTTTTGAGGTTCCAGAAGGCAAGTACTGATTCAGGGGCATCCTTTTCCAGCACCCCCTGTCCAGGTGGCTGAGGCCTGGGAGAGGGAAAAGGAACAGAAATGCTGAGAGGTGGGATATCCAGTCATGAAGATCAAAAGAAAGTGAGGAGGTGGTGAGACATTTAAAGGGCAAGCAGGAGAAAAGCTTTTTTTTTTTTGGGAGAGGAGTTACGTACAGCACTCCAGGAAGGTGTAATTAGGATGAGGAGGACTGAGCGAGTCGAAGCACATTCCTGGGTGGCTGGTGAGGAGGTGAGATAACCCTGGAGGTGAGAGGGACCATGCTGAGCTTCTCGGGTCTAGCAACATACCCCGGCTGCTTGCCAGCCACACCTTGCTCCTGTCTCCAAGCACCTTGAAGGAAAGAAAGACTCCCATGTGGAGTGGTGGCAGCTACAGCAGTACCCAGCATGGCCCTTTTGGGACCGGGATCTCAGACCACATGCCACTGCTCATCCTGGACATGGCTACCATCCTTCAGAGAACCTTCCTTGGGCCACCACAGACCAGCTCAGGGGAGTAAATGTCACAAATGCGGATGGCTTTGCAAAAGGAGAGCCTCTTCAGCATCCATGAGGGCTCTGTTGTATTAAGGGTGAAATGTGCTTGGTCCCTGTGTGTGAAGATTTGAGGCATGCGGGGAAATAAAAGGGGGAAAAATAAAAGAAAAAGGCAGGCATAGATTTCCTTCTGTACTAGCCAGAAGGACTAGCAGCTGGAAGAGGAAAGGGCTATGGTTTTAGGAGCTGTGTGGAGCTCAGTGGCCCAGAAGATGAGGAAACTAAAGCAGGAGGATGGTTCAGTACAGTGGTGTAAATACTTGCCAGTTTGGGTCTTTGGCAGACCTGAGGAACCCGAGAAAAATCTGTGTGGGAGCTGCTTAAATGGTTCTGCTGTTGCACGGGAGACATACATTTTGTTTCCCTTTCAGGCTCCATGTTCCCCTCAATATTATTATTATCAGGAATATTTGGAAAGAAAACAGCATTTCAAACTGAAGACAATCAAGCCCTTTTATTAAGAAAACTGCCCTGTGACATGCTTTGATCTTTTTTTAACCGAAACTGTCCGCGAGCTCTGTGGGAGCTGTAAATAGCTCCGGCTGATTTACAACAGGAAATCCTTCACCCAAGCGATTCTTTTTTTTTTTATTTTTATTTGCTGGGTTCTGGCGTAAAGAGACTGATCGGTTTGGAGTCCCTTTTGTAACGTGGAAGGAAGGAGGTTTAGCTGGAGGTTTTCTGCAATCCTGTGATCTTCTCTCATCCCTAATTTGCTAGGTAGGCTGGTGGCCGTGCAGTGGCGTATGTTATTTGTCCCTCCAGTGAGCCCGCCCGCTGCTCTGCAGCCGGCAGATGGTGCTCCTGGCTCAAGGCTCAGTGCTGATGCTGAAGAGCATCCTTGGACCACGGGAGTACAGGGAAACGCTCCTGTGCCATCTCCAGCACAGGCAGCAGGCTCTGCTCTTAAAAAAAAAAACAAAAAACAAACCCAAAACAAATCTCCTCTCCTTCTCCAGACCAAACACCTTGGGCTGGTTTAGAGATTATTGTGAATGGTACGGAGCTGCTAGTGTCTGTGGCAGCAGGTGAAGGGCCAGCAGTGCCCTGATGTGAGCTCCCTGCCATAGCATGGTTTGGGTTGAAAGGGACCTTCAAGATCATCCAGGTCCAACCCCCCTGCCCTGGGCAGGGACACCTCCCACCAGACCAGGTTGCTCCAAGCCCCATCCAGCCTGGCCTTGAACCCCTCCAGGGATGGGGCAGCTACAGCTTCTCTGGGCAACCTGTTCCAGTGCCTCACCATCCTCACAGTAAAGAATTTCTTCCTGAGATCTTATCTAAACCTCCTCTCTTTCAATTTAAAACCAATTACCCCTCATCTTATCACTCCACTCCCTGATCAAGAGTCCCTCTTCATCTCTCCTGGAGCCCATTTAGGGACTGGAAAGGGCTCTAAGGTCTCCCCAGATCCTTCTCTTTTCCAGGCTGAACAACCTGGCTCTCAGCTTGTACTCACAGGAGAGATGCTCCATCCCTCCACTTGGCCTGGCTGAGCTTCATGACGTTTGCCTGGGCCCACTAGAACGTGGAATAGCATAGTGCAGCTGACACTTGTGTGGTGCAGAACACTTCCCCTTGGCCCAGCTGCAGTACCAACCCATGAGCCTTCTACTGACACCTGGCTTTAGGATGAAGTGCTTATCAGCCCTCACCAGGGAGATGGATCTAAAGCCATCGGCGGTGTGCACAGAAGATCTGGCTCCAGGCTTTTTCCACTGCTGTGCCCTCTAACATCTCTGAGGACAAACCCCAACGTCAGGGACTTGCAAATCTGGCTTGGTTCTTTGCCCTAAAACAGCGGTAAAAACTGTACTGGCACAAGTCCAGAGAGGTCCTTCCTCTTTGCCCACAGACGACTAACATGACTAAACCTCGGCATTTACCCGGAGTGAGTCAGGCCTGCAAAAATCATGAGACCAGCTTGAAAATAATACACAGTGGGAGCTATTTGTGTCCAAGCCTTTAAGGTACTCTTGGGGCTTGTTTCCTCTGGAACTGGCGGGGCTGAGAACATGCTGTTCTCTCGCATGAAAGGCAAGCTGCGAGCCTTGGGCTGCGGGCGATCGGGCTTTCCGATGAGTGCTGAATGGCAGGAGGCTTGCCATAAATCACGGGAGGTGGCAAGGCTGAGAAGGCACGTAGCACCTCTCTACTTTGCCCCAAAAGCTTGCTGAGCCTGGGTCCTGGCTGTTTGCCTGAGAGATCTCACACGCTCAGTGTTGGTGCATTTGAAAAATACTGGATCCTTTATGCTCTGTCCTTGGCCAAGAACTTCTCTTGGCCTTTGGTGCGTTACTTGTTGCTACTCTTCACCTTGGGAGTGGCTCCATTTCAGTGGTGAGCATTAATCACATCAGCCCACGGGGTGCTGTGGCCCCCAGTGGAGCTGTAAGGAAAGCTGAATCACTTCCCAATAAAACCCAGGGCTCAGGATCTGGCTCCAGCTCCAACGTTCCCCAGTGTCGTCTGCACTGGCTGGGACCATCTCTTCTGCCAAGTCAGTCAGTCATTCCCAATAAATGGTGATGATGAGGAGCCTGGAGGCTGAATCAGACAGCCAAGATGAAGAAACAGCTTCAAGATGGTCAGGGCAAGCTGGCACCACAATCCTTTGCAAACGCTGCTGCTGACAGAGTTAGAATCCAACTTTCTGACAAAATCTTAAGCGTAGAGACACTTTTATTAGTGGTGGTTGGAAAAATGTTGCAGATGCCCTGCTGCTGGATGACCCTGACCTTTTCTATAAGCATTCCAAGAAACAAGCTGCTGCATAAACGGTAAAACAGCTCTTCTGTTGGCCTGTTGGGGGACAACCCCCTTGGCATTGCTGCTATGAGCCTGGATAATGCTTCACCACTGACGAGGCCCACCACAAAGAGGTGCTTTATTGAAGCATAGCGCTCTGTGGAAGAGGTGTTTCTCTTCCTGCCTAAAAGGACCAGGCATTTTGCTTGCAGGCTAAGAGCGTGGTCTGTGGTCACATCAAGTTTTTTCACTGAGCCCTGACAAATAGAGACCCAGAGAATGAAGGAAAGAGCTTCCATCACTGTGGCATCCCAGGACATGATCTCTTGCTACCTCTCAGTGTGATCATGAAGCATCAGCCATTGACTGATAATGATTTCCCCAGACTCAGGCAGTGAGATGGTCTATTATATGACACATCTGAGCTGAAAACAGACCAGAGCATGGCCTGGTACTGAGGAGAGGAAGAGGAGGCTGAGGGTACACCTTGTGACATGCTGAGAAGGTAGGGTATCCGACCAAAGGAGATGCAAAACCATCTCAGCTTCTGGCCAGAAGTTGCTGGGGGGTTGAGACCCCAGTGCATTGGGATGGCACCACATCAGGAACAGATGAGGATCCTTGTTTGATGTCAGCTCTTCCCAATCTCCAGGGCTGACATGGTGATCCGTGTCTGGTCTCAGGGTGAAAATCAACAACGATGTCTGCAGTGGTTTTGCATTAACACATGCAAAGTAGGAATGAGCCCTGTGTTTAGAGGACAAAGCCCTCATTGCCACACCAAGAGAGAAGGAAGAAAAAAAAAACAACCCCAACTGCCACCACATTAGAAGAAGCTAACATTCATTTTAATCCATCACTGGGAGGTACTTTCTGGAACAATGTGCTTCAGGTTGTTTTCTCCTTACCTGTTGCCGCTGAGAAAGTTGTGCCAACTCCCAGGCTTTCTGCTGTCAGGTTCTATCACGGTACCTCTTTGGAGGCAGAGTCCCACCCTCTCTCACCTCAGTTTTCAGAAACTCGGCAACGTGAATCAGACCTCATGCCATCAGGGTGAGCAAAGAGGGATACGTAACACACCACAGCACGGAAGGCACCGACTTTGGCTGTGTTTTTCCCTGCAGTTCCCTCTCTGGCTGGAGGATGGCTATGCTGCCTTGGCTCTTAATTCAGCCCGTGATGCATACTGTGCTCACTGTGAAAGGTTTTGTGCGTGTTTCATTTTGTTTTTTTCTTTTTATGAGGCCAACAGGGTGTGCTGATAGATGATGGTATGTGACAGGAGTCATTCTCACGGCCCTGGTCTGCCTGCTCTTGCTACGGCCCAGGCCTTGCATGCAGCTGCTGGAACAGCCCTTATCCCCCCCCAGGGCTTGTAACCAGAGAGAGAACAAAATGTCCTCGGGATTCAAGTGTGGCTTGTTTCTGTGAGGCTTTTTATTAGGAGTACTTACAACTGAATCAGTCATTAATAGGTGGTAATGCAAAGAGGAGATAGCAGATGCAGCTCAGGACATAGGGGCTTCAAATTCCAGCTCAGCCTTTGACTATGGATGAATTACTCCTCTTCTGTGTGCCTCAGTTTCTCTCCCTATTCAAGTGTCTGCTTAGACTTTAAGATTTTGGAAACAGTGGGTATCTCCCAGCACGGGTTTGTACACCACAATGGAGACCTCGATCTTGATGGCAGCTGTCATTTGTTATCTTAATAGAATCATCAAGGTCTTACACTGAATTAGTTTACCTGAACAATCCTTTGGCCATATTGACTCCAGATCACACGTGTGATAAGAGGTGACAGGAAAGTATGTGTGTGTGTACATAAAACCACCACCTGGGTTTGGAACGATTGAAGGTATAACGTCTGGGCTGTGAGTGGGGGTGAGGACTGCCCTCCAAGTGGCAGCACTGCACCTCAGACGTGATATGTAGCCTGCTAGAAGCTTTCTTCTACGTAGGAAAAGAAGTCAGCTCCCGGTCTTGGATCCTCAAGTGTGATTTTTGGGTGGTTCTTTGCAGAGAGCAACTCCTTAGAGAGCAGAGCTAGTAGCACATTACCACTGCAAGGAGCAGATCTCTATCAGGGTGTTGTTGATGTACTACCTCTCTTGACCAAGAAGACACCAACCAGACACCCAAAAGACCTGGTGATGTTTTCCACTGCGCTTCCTCAGGCCTCTGTCTTGTCTCCTGTGTCTCATCTGCCCCAGCTTAGCAGACCCTCATCAACACCGTGCAGGATCTTTCTGGCAACAAAAGGCATCTTGAGGCAACAGGGAACCTCTGTTCCTCATCTGCCAGTCAGTTTCTAATCCAAGCCTTGCTATTTTTATCCTGTTAGGATTTCTTCACTCCCTTAATAAATATATAATGTGACACTCTATCAAATGTCTGGCCAAAGGCGGTTTGCAATCGTTCCTGGCCACACCGGTCCAGAAAACAACTGACTAATCAAATGGCATCTTGTTCACTGAGTCCAACAGCCAGTGCTCCTCTCCAATAGCAAAGCCTCCTCTTGAGGAAGGATCTGGATATCAGGAGACTCTCATCAACATTTCCACCAAGCTGGGGGTCTCTCCTCTTTCTCTCCCAAAGCAACTGAATTAATGATGTAGAAGAGGAGAGTGCAGCAGCGTCCTACCACGGCCACCATCTTCCCCATGCTCTGTATCACACAAAAGCTTGCAGGACATTCAATAAAGTTACCCAGTGCCCTCAGATTTCTGCCCTCAGTGTCCCAACAAATGGGAACAGTGCATGGAACACTGCCATGTCCTCTTGTAACCTCAGCCTCACTGTGCCCTTCATGGGCTATCTCTCATGCGGAGCTGACCCTTCTGGTTGGACCTCCAGCAGATGTTGCTGGGGCTTCACCTGATCTGAGTCAAAGCAACACACGTTTAACATGCAATAAGCCCTATAAAAACAGACAGAAGTTTCACCCCAAATATGTTGTTTGTAGCATCAGCTACACGGTAATTTGGAGCTGTTCTCCCTCTCCATTTGTTGGATTATTTTAAGAGGATAAAAGCCAGAATTCCCAAGGAACCAGCGATTACTAGTGAGTTTCTAAGAGTCAAATTCAGAAAAATCTAAGGAAAATCACCCCAATCATAAAACCCTCTAGAATCCCAATTTCCAGAACAAATAGAGCCCCTGCCCACAGTATTTTTGGCAGGATTTTGAAAATCACCTTCTCCAGATGTAAACCTTGGGCTGGATGTCCTCTATGCAAGCCTAAGAGGTGGATCATTCTCTTTACTCTCACCTAAATACGTTAATACATTTCTTTTAGGCATAGTTAGAGGTTATTTGGGGGATGAGAGCAGGCAGGGTGTTGCTGATATTATGTGCTAAGGAAATGATGGGCTGCAGCAAAACTCTTCGTGCAGGTTTAGAGCTTAAGCTTCAGAAACTCTGGTTGTGGTTTAGGCAGTTGTTTAAGGCCAGAAAAGCAGCTGCTAGAGAAAAGGGGAAGCAGATATGTTCGGAAATTACCTATTACAGCTGGTAGCATCTAGGGGAAGGGCAGCAAAGCAACCCACGGTCTGCTCTCAGGATAGAAAGCATGTTTTGCTGAGTGGGGAGTTATCTTTTTTCAGTTCTCCCTTGTTTCCATGTCTCTTCTGAGATTGGGTATGCTCTGGGTAGTGTGACAGAAAGGTTTTAAGGCTCTAGTGTCAGGAACCTGAAGCGATCAGAGGCTTCAGAGCTTGTGTATCTGGAAGTCTAGAGTCCCCTCTCCTGGGGAAAGCAGGACCTTCGTGTTCCTGGCCTTACGTGCAACCAAGGTTTCTGGAAATCTCTCTTCTGATGATGATGATGTGGCAGTCTGACTTCTTGTGTGGCATTTCTCTGCTTGTTGCTGGGATATCATTAGGGTCTAGAAGCTCATGAATTAATTCTGGGGACACAACTGCTATTTTAAGTGCCTTTGTGCCCTCTCCCAGGGGCACAGAACTTTGTTTCTCAGGTCTCCAAACAACTTAATAGCTGATCTGCAGGCTCTTCCCTCTGCCAGAGGGGTCTCTTTGGCCAAACCAGGACTAATTCTCAGCCTCACGGATATTGGGGTAGAAGGATAAAGCTCAGGAAGAGTCACGTGAGGAGCTGGAGGCTGAGGCCACCCTTCGATGGGGACTGTCCCTGAGCTGCTATCTTTGTTGGGTGATTTCAGCCCCTAGTGAGTGTTTGTGTGACCGATAAAGTCATTTCACTTGAGTAACCCCTTGCCTCTTCCCATGTCAGAGACCACGGGGTGTGCATCAATCAGCTGGTTTCCTTGTTGCCCTGGCATCAGTCTTATCACCCATGAAGTTTACTGTTCTCGGGTTTCTGTGGTCAGCCAAAGACGCAGCGACTCTCCAGCGCTTGCAGGCAAACAGAAAACCTGGCACTTTCCTCAGTGTGACCATGTCCCTGCGGTGGTTGGCAGGATGTCCTGTCTGAGGGAAAATTACAGATGTTTGATCTTCAAACAGCGCCCATATGGAATGTTGCTGGATCTGAACAGCTAGCCTATCTACTCTGACATCTGAAGAGAAGATATCTTAGCTGAAAGGTTTCCAGTGGCTATATTTCTCTGCTGTTTCATCACTAAGCAAATAAATCAGTTGCAAGCCTTTATATTACTTAACTGTGTCAATTTTTAAAAAGCATTTTGTTCTGAAATTGACTTTTTTCCCCCCCTCTCCCTCTGCAAAAAGATCTTAGGCAAATATTCATGACCAAATAAAATAGGTAGGCCTTAGGATAGTTCAACTGATTTGCCAAGCCTCTGGCCATCTAGGATGGGTCCAATTAAACCTTTAATGGGTGCAGGAGTATCACATAAGCTGTAGGAGTGTGTTGCACACAGCTCAGTGAGGTGGGGACCATTTCTTCTCCTGAAGAAGTACCAAGAGGGCATAGCCAAGGTTTCTCAACCGCTCAGTGGGAATGAGCATCCAAACTTCTTGAGCCCCTGTCCAGTTCCTGTTTCATGCTTCAGATGGGAAAAAAATAAATAAATTAAAAAAAAATACTGCATTTTTATCCTCATGACAATGAGGGAGGGAAAGGGGAGTTGGGAATTTCTACCCTGTTAGTGGAGGAGCTGCTCTGTTCACCTTCTTGCATATAGGTCCAGACCAGAGACACTTCTCTGAGCAGATGTCACTGGGGTTTAACTTGAGTAGGCATTTTGCTTAATTCCTTCATACAGGTTCCCTCACCCACTCCATCTGTGCTTTAATTTAACTACCAAAGTGATGGGATTTAATCTTAAGGTTCTTGCTGGCTCCTCTATAGCAAGCCTGGTGATACAGCCTTGGAGAACTCTCACTCGCTACCCTTGTGGTTTTCTAGATGCCACCCTGCCAGACAAAGATGGCATCTGCTTGGGATGCTGGCAGCAGCAGTTTGGAAGCTTTAGAGGGCACTGGATCCACGCCATCAGCTACCCAGGGGAAAGTAGAAGGAAAGGCACGTTCCTTTCTGAAGCAGAAAGGCTTGACACGTGGGGATTTGACAGTGTTTTGGCACCGGCAGAGAGGATTGGAAAGGAGTTCCTTTAGCTTTATATACAGCTGCTGATACCCCACAGGCTTTCCTTGAAGTCTGAGGTGGAGGTGCAAGTGTCAAAGCTAAGCAAAGTTTTCAGGATTGTCTCAGCAGGATTGACATCACCTGTGTTTCACACAGATTAAAGAGATAAAATGGGGGATAAAGGGAAAGCAAGCTTTGGGAACTTTGAGTGAGTAAATATTCATGACTAATCATTAAAAGCAGAGTTGAGCCAACTCACTTTCCCCCTGTTCTTCGATCACAGCCAGTTTGCCTTCTCTCATGTGGGCATTAAACGCATCTAACAGCTCTAGGCAAGGTGTGGGCTTGGGAAGTCCCATGGGCTGAGGGATCTTCTTTTGCCCTGGGAACAAGGTGCTGGGCAGAAAAGCAAAGGGCTTTCATTGTCTGACAGGTAACAATGACAATGACAGCGAGGGGAACACCCACTGGAAAAAAAACCCACTGCTCCTTGTCTTGATAGATTGTGATGTTGCTGAGATGAGTGTGCTGGGATTGAAGGAGTTACTGGAGAAAAGAGGAAATGCGCTCACCAAGCAGAAAGTTTTGCTTGAGCGGCATTTTGGCTGGGTGTGTGTTAGCAGGGCGCTGGCGGGGGTCTGGTGCCACGGGTGAAATTTCAGTCCTTGGGGCTGGGACGCCGCCAGAAAAATCTGGAAGGAAGTTTCAGCTGTCAAAGCTTTTCCCTTCTTTACTTTAATAATTTCCATCGTGTTTGGGGCAGGTGGTTTCTGATGGTGTCAAGAGGCTGCGCTTGACTCTGAGCTTCACCACGGCTGCCTCTTGGGCTATAAACTCTTCCACAGAATCACAGAATTGTTATGGTTGGAAAGGAGCTCTGAGGTCACCAAGTCCAACCATACACAAATACACAACCCGCTCCCTACAATCTCAGCCACTAGAGCATGCCCTGAAGTGCCACATCTACTTGTTTCTTAAATACTTCCAGGGATGGTGACTCCACCACTTCCCTGGGCAGGCTGTTCCAGTGCCTCACTATTCTTGCAGTAAATTAATTCTTCCTAATACCCAGTCTAAACCTCCCCTGCCGCAACTTCAGACTGTTTCCTCTGGTCCTGTCATTATTTACTTGGGAGAAGAGGCCAACACCCACCTCTCTACAGCCTCCTTTCAGGCAGTTGTAGAGGGCAATGAGGTCTCTCCTCAGCCTTCTCTTCTCCAAACTAAACATGCCCAGCTCCTTCAGCCTCTCCTCATGTGACTTGTTCTCTAGACCCCTCACCAGCTTGGTAGCTCTTCTTTCTAGGGTAGGAGCTGCTTTTGTGTGCAAGGTCTGGTTCAAGACTTTCAGAACTTACGTAGAAGAAGCGCTTCACAGAAGACGAGGCTGTTGGCAGTTATTAAAAATAAAGGTCCAGATATAATCTGACTGTTCTTCTATAGACCTCCGAGCATCTGCTGCTGGCTGTGGTTAGTCAGAGGGTACTTTTGGTCTGACTCAATGAAGCTAGTTTTGTTGCAATAGTTATTCAAATAACCTCATGTTCTTTTTATAGATGGAGAAATCTGTCTGTTCCTTAAGCAGAGGTACAGACTTGACAGCCCTGGAGAGATAGGAATGCAGGTTACCTGGAGGCAGGTTGAGGGGGAGGCTTACAAGATAAAATGCGGTGGGTCTCGTGTTTTTGTGGCAGCCTGACTTGCAACACATGTTGTTTTTCCACATTAGAAGTGCCGAGTCTGCATAGTTTCTCTGAACATCTCAGCGGCAGCTGTGAAGCATCACCTGTGGAGATGCTTTGGAAAAACAGCAGACTCAAGCAACAACCCATGTCTGTAGAGTGACAGAGTTGGGTCTGCCAGTTCATAGTCCCCAGCCATGCATTGAAGCATAGAGAGAAGACAATGTGTGGGTGATGGGACCTTCTTCTCCCTTTGAACACATCTTGCCCCTGCAAACGCTCACGTGGTTCTTTGTCAAGTCCCTCTGCTGGGTTAGATTTGGCTGAATTTCCTATAGGATATTTCAGGAGGAGGAAGGTATTTCCTACAGCCACCAATTCCCTCTGGCAGGCAGTGGCAAGGATTTCACTGGGATTTCAACAATGCATTTCATGGCTGGTGGCTTATTTGGCCAAAGAAGCTGTGTTAACACTGTCTGGCCCAGCTGGGTGTGCAGGTCCCACCATGACGAGGTACAAGCAAGTTTGCTGCAAGTTTGCTGATGATACCAAACTGGGAGGGCTGGCTGACACTGCAGAAGACTGTGCCATCATCCAGCATGACCTGGACAGGCTGGAGAGCTGGGCAGAGAAGAGCCTCATGAGGTTCAACAAGAGCAAGTGCAGGGTCCTGCACTTGGGGTGGAAGAATTCTGGGCACTGGTATAGGTTAGTGTGGACCTGCTGGAAAGCACTTCTGAGAAGAATCTGGGGGTCCTGGTAGACAGTAAGCTATCCATGAGCCAGCAGTGTGCCCTGGTAGCCAAGAGGCCAAAGGAATTCTGGGCTGCGTAGGGAAGAGTGTGGCCAGGAGGTCGAGGGAGGTCATTCTTCCCCTCTGCTCTGCACAACTAGAAGACTGCATCCAGTTCTGGGCTCCCCAGTTCAAGAGAGAGATGGGGAACTACTGGAGAGAGTCCAGCGTAGGGCAACAAAGATGCTGGAGGGTTTGGAGCATCTCCCTGAGGAGGAAAGGCTGAGAGAGCTGGGACTCTTGAGCCTGGAGAAGAGAAGGTTGAGGGGAGACCTTCTTCATGCTTGTAAGTATCTGAAGGGTGGGTTGAAGAAGGATGGAGACAGACTCTTTTCAGTGGTTCCCAGTGACAGGATGAGGGGCAACGGGCACAAGCTGGAACATGGGAAGTCTCATTCAAAGATGAGGAATGAGGGTGTCAGAGCCCTGGCAAAGGCTGCCCAGGGAGAGTGTGGAGCCCCCTTCTCTAGACACCTTCAATCCCCGCCTGGATGCTATCCTCAGTGATGTGCTCTGGGCAATCCTGCTTCAGTAGGGGAGTTGGACTGGATGATCTCTAGAGGTCCCTTCCAACCTGAAAATTCCATGATTCCGTGATTCTGAGTGCTGCACTGTCCTCACCATCCTTCTCCCAAACAGGCGGTGTAAATTCCTTTCTCCTTGATAGGGGATCACGTTGGGAGAAAACACAGATTACAACCGCTATTTCTTAAAACACCTTCTATTCATTAGCTGCTGTTGTTAATAAAATCGAGGTGTTGTTAGTAATAGCAGGTAACTATTCACACAACACATTGCTCATTCACATTCACTTATTCTCTGCAGCAACCTTCAGGAGGCCAACCCCAACGCTCAGAAGCAGAAGGTCATCCTGACGCACCAGTGGCTTCTCAGGTAGGTCTTTAGAGATTCCTTCAGCGGGTGCTTTGTTTCCCCAGCTGTATACATAACTCCACGGCCTTCATCCGCGTATAAGCAGCCACCGCCCTCCTGGGTGTGATCCAAGTTATACAACCTGTTGGAGATGCTAATGTGTGCTGGCGGCCTCCTTCAGCATGAGACTCTGGTGGCCTAGGTTCATCAGTTCTTGCCAGTTCATCAGGATTACTTGTCTCCGAAGCTTATCAGCCCTTGGGAAACTTCCACATAATATCCTCTTAGCGTTTATCTTTCCTGTCTTTGGCCTGTGATGTTTTCCGGTAGCTATTTCTCCATCCAAATCTATAGAAAACTGTAGAACTTGGACCCACAAACTTATACGAAGGGGGCTTTTATGATAGCAGAAGGCAGTGCTTTACTGAGGTGGTGGAAGATGTATGTCCTTGGCAGAGTATGTGATGTTGTGGCATGAGGTGGGCTCAGATTCACGGGGGATGAGCTAGACCAGTAGGTGGGTAGATCAGTACTTGGGCACACTGACACCATCATCTACATGGATGGAGCTGACCTTTATCTGCTCTACTTGGTCCCAGAGCCTGTATGTGACACATCCTGACTCAAAGAAAAGGTTCCCTGCCACAGCTCTCCTTTGTGTTTTGCAGACTGTTTGAGGTGCCCAGCTCCTTTGCCATTCCCTGGATCTCTCCATCCAGATGTAATTCCCTTCCCATTTTAAAGCCTGTGCTTGGGCTTGTGACCAGCCCTATAACTAATCTTCCTGCCTCCCCTTTTGACCAAAACTCTTCAGATATACCCTTTAGAGATGTACAAACACAAAACAAGATCAGATAGACCAGTTCTGGTTCCTGATTTTTCACAGTATCCATGAACTTTTGTCCTGTGCCAGCATTTCTGTCTTCAGGACACTCCTTCTAACATCTGATGGATTTGAATCTGGACATGCAGAGGTTTTTCCTGGTGATCATTCATGGAGCGATGATGTTCTCCTGCCCAGCCTGACTGCTGGTGAAGAACAGAGCTCTTTGTAGACTTGAGAAGGGTTAAGAGGAGCCCTGTAGCTGTTGTGGCACCCAGCAGCCAGAAAATTTACATTTCTGCTGCATGTGGGAACGTAGCAGAGCAGGATGGCCCAAGTTTTCACACCAGGAGAAAGCTCTCTGGGATCTTAGCCATATGGCAATGCTCTGCTGGTTACTCCTGAACGAGTTTGCTTGGGGCTTTCCTGTATGTGTGGTTGATGAGACAGTTTGCTCCCTCAGCAGGTCTCAATTAGTCTGGTTCCTTCGTGAGCAGCCCTGGCTCAGTCTGGCAGCTTCGCCAATGGTCTAGGTTGGCTGGTTTCACCCAGACGAGTCTTGGTCTCCTGGTGCTGAAGGAGGAAAACACCTTTGCTGGGGTCTCCAAAGAAGCTGGGGCTGTAGTTGGTGTGTAGTTGGCAAGCCAGGGAGCCTGGAGAAAGGAGTGTTTATCCCCTTGGGTGCCCACAGTGGAGGAAAAGGGTGAGTGCTCTGAAACTCTTCCTAATTCCAGCCGTGCCTTTTCCCTTCCATGGGGTCTGAGCCTCCAAGAGGCTTCTACCCTGAGCAGCCAAAGTTGCTGGGAATAAGGGTTGGGTATAGACTGTAATAGAGAAGTCTGTGGGCTCCTGATCAGCATTACATGGACTGTTGCCTACCACCAGATCCCTCAAGAGTTGTTCCATGTCTTAAGAGGCAGGAACCGTCTGGCTTTTGGTGTGATGAGCAGCCAGCAGAGAGAGCGGACCTAGTGGATCTGATGGATGCTCTGACCCACATCAGGATCAGCTGCAGGAGAGCCAGGGGGCACAGAGGGAATCTGACTGCTGTAAGGGAAAGAACAGGAGGAGTGGGCTTTTTAGAAGGAACCAGAATAGAGAAACACTCTGAAGGAATAATTTCATTTTCGGTGGGGAAAACTGAGAGGGTTGTGATGCCTGTGCTTGACAGCTACCCGTGTAGCTACTGCTTGTGACGGTGGAGGTGAGGTCTGTAGGTGTACAGGTTAGCACACCTTGTTGGCGTTTTCTCTTCAGTTTCAAAAGCTTTCAGAAGTCCCACACAGAGCTAGAAATTAAAAAGGGGTGGCAGTTTAGTGGCTCGTATGATAAAAAGGTATAAACCTGCAGGGAAGTGTGAAAAAGCCGAGCTGACATGTCAGTAAAGAACAGTCACTGGCCGTGGACTTAAGTGAAGAGCTGCAGGTTGTTTTTGCAAGGCCAGCTTTCCTTCACAGCTCATTACTGAGTTGTCATTTGGGAAACCAGGGGCACGTGAAGCCCTCACTGACAGCCCGTGCTCGGCGTGGACTTTGCTGAGGGGTTTGCAGTGCCAAACGCCTTCTCTCTTATTATTTGTTTGTGTCACTGTGATCGACACCCTGCCCAGCCGTGGTGACCGTGACATTTTTTATCTGTCCTGCCCTTAACTGGAATGAGCTCCCATCCCCATTTCCCTGCTGGCTCAGTCAACCAGTTCCTCAGCAGCTGGGTTATTTGTCAGCCTCTGGTCCCTGTTTCTCGGAGACGGCACTCTCAGCCCTATCTCACAGTAAGAATATTCTTGTACCAGTGTCCCCATCTCCCCCCAAAGGGAGAGCTGCCTCGCCCTGTCCTCTCAGCCGTGGAAAAGTTATTTCCAAATGCAGGAGGAAGGAGGCACTTTTTCAGTAGTCTTAAATCTGAGCTTTTACTGGGAGGTGCTTTATCTACGCCAGCTGATACGGAGCATCTCAGTATTTTTCACTGAGGATGGGGGGAATTCTCCTTAAGGGGGTGGATTATCTTTAAGCTAACTCACTTTCCAAGTGAACACTGCACTCTTTTACTGCCGTACTGGGGCCCCCTCATAACCAGGAATGGATTCTTTTCTCCCCAGTAGCCTTTTACAGGAGGGAAGTGAGTGCCTTTAATAGGCTAATGTACTCTGAAGTGGGGTTTGCATGAAAGATGCAGGGTCTGATCCCAGCCTGACCTTATAAATATTTACTATTTGATACGCCTGGAGCAGTCCTAAGCATTTAAGCATGGCAGGGATCAGGAAGCACAATTATAACGATGCATGCGGTACTACCCTTTGTGCTAGAGCTTGTCCTGTGAGGCCAGTACTTTTTGGAGACCATAGGAGGTTGGAGGCTATTGGCAACGACACCATACACTACGGCCAGGCAAAGGTTTGGGTTAGAAATATCTGTATGTGCTGGCCATATGGAAGGAATGGCCCACAAAGACGATCCGAAGGCTGGAGCACCTCTGCTATGAAGACAGGATGAGAGAGTTGGGGTTGTTCAACCTGGAGAAAAGAAGGCTCCAGGGAGACCTTAGATCCCCTTCCTACAGGAGAGATGGGGAGTGGCTCTTTATCAGGGAGTGGAGTGATAGGAGGAAGGGGTAACAGATTTAAACTGGAAAAGGAGAGATTTAGATGAGATCTCAGGAAGAAATTGTTTGCTGTGAGAGTGGTGAGACACTAGAACAGGTTGCCCAGAGAAGCTGTGGTTGCCCCATCCCTGGAGGGGTTCAAGGCCAGGCTGGATGGGGCTTGGAGCAACCTGCTCTGGTGGGACGTGTCCCTGCTCAGGGCAGTGGGGTTGGAACTGGATGATCTTTAAGGTCCCTTCCAACTCTAACCATTCTATGATTCTATGATCTTTATCATGCTATTAAAAAGCAAAGAGGTTGTCCTTAGAGGTCTCCTGTGCCCCAGCTCAGCGACTGCGCTGCTGAGTGGCAGAGCAGGGCTTGGGCAGGAGATAGAGAAGGTTTTCTCCAGCTGAAGGTAAATCTGTGACAGCACAACGTGATGCCAGGGCTGAACAAAAGTAGCTCAGCAGGGCAGGGGAAATTCAGCTGAGCTGCTTACTGACAAAGATGTGTCAGGCAATTAGTGAGCCTTGCAGTATGTCCTGTACCTGCTCAGGTGGAAGAAGGAGCTGACAGTAAACACACTGAGAAAGGAATGAAAAGCGTCCAGTTCCCACAGCAGAGGCATTTATTATCAGCCTGTGCTGTTCTGGTAGCTCAGGACATCCAGCTAAGGATGCAGGCACAGAACAAACCAGGTATTGGGACAGCTGAACCTCAACCCATCAATCATTCAAAAGCATTAGGTATTTAAATATGCAGTTAGAACTGCTTTGAGTCTCCTGAGAGGAAAAACCTGTGTGTGCACCTCCTGGGAGAGGGTGCTTTAGTTCCAGCTCTTCAGCATCCCCCATTGCAGAAGTGTTTGGTTCTAGCAAGGGTTTCTGCAGCAGCAAAGGACAGGATGCTGTCCTGCTGTGGTTTTCCTCAAAGGCTGAGGGATGGCCTGTGAGGATGGTTTGTGAACCTCTCAGAAATGGGAACGGCTGAAGTCTAAAGGCAGCAGATAAGACAGAAGGTTTCTACAGCAGCTGTTTGGGTTCTGACATCCCCAGTCACTCTCTGGCTTCCCTACTCTGGATGTGGGAGGTGAAGTCTCTCCTCCACAGAGCAGGGAAGAAAATCTGGGAAGGAGGAAAGCAGCATCTGCGCCAGTTCCTGGAGGATTAGGAGACCTGCCCAGTACCACCTAAGAAGCCAACAGCAGAGTGGGAACCAAATAAATGCATTAGTAGTGACTCAGGCTCCAGGCTGGCCCAGCCCAAGGGCCATAAGACTACATCATCCTCCTGGCCAGCTAAATTCCACTGATGGGACCTCTTGCCAGCAGAAAATGTGGTCATCCCAACTGAAACACTGCCCGAAATCATTTTAGAGGAGGGAAATAAAAAATAGGAAACAAATGTTCTGGCCATTTTGAAATGTTTTGGTTTGAGTGTTTTCAAAATGAAACGCTTCTAGCTTTGGCTTGGAAAGGACTTTTCAGCTACATTTGCGTACTAAGGTTATTATATTCTATAATATAATATATATACTATATGATAATATTCCATATTATGATGGAAGGAGTCAGAATAAGAAAGAAAGGAAGGAAAGCACTGTTGAGGCTGGAAGAGAGAACCAGTCAAGGCAGCTGGGAGATCCTGGGGTTTTTTGTCTGTCTTCAGATAAATTGTAAAAGACTGGGAAATTTTCCCTTCAATTTTTCACCTTTCAGGTTTGTTCTGAATCCAAGTGATAGTAGCAAGATGGGTAATGTCTGTGAGACAAACATTTCCATTTTTGATGCTTCTCTAATACAACCCCCGACGTTCTGCCCGCACATGACTCAGCTTAATTGGAATTGGAGAGACGAGAGACAAAGAAAAATCTCACAAACACAAAAAATAAATCCCACATGGATATTAAAACAAAGCTAGTGCATTGTTAGTAGGGGTTCTAAAGGACCTTGATATTTCCTGAGAACTCCCATGTGTGTGCAATATCTTCCAGAACATCAACCCCAACATGTTATGTGGTCATTAGTCCGAAGAACATATTCATTTATGAGTTTGAGATGGTCTCGTTAGTCAGGAGTGGCAAATTGAGCTTCATTCCCAAAGATTCAACATTTGTCGTGTGCCATCAAACATCTTGATAACTTGATGGCTGGACTTCTCAGAGGCTTGGGAGTAATAAAAACAAAGCCCTGGGGGGGAAGTGAACCAGAAGGAACGACATGGAGGAACAGGAGCTGTGTCTCCAGAGCTGGTTGGGATCCCGGAGCTGGGATTCCAGCCTTCTGTGTCCCCACACTGTGACAGGGGCCATCACAAGAGCAGAATTTAAAGCAGAGTAACTACTGTAGCTGCTGGACCATGGTGTGAAGCCTTCCAGAGGTAGTCCATCCTGCTCCATGTCATGTTCTCCATCAGTGGCAACCAGAGAGGCTGTTCAGGAGGAGCCTGAAAGCCTGGGGGTTCTTTGAGGTCTTCTCCACCTGGACCTTTTGTCTTTGTGTCTGTTCAAGAACACATCTCTGCTTTTATCATCTGGTTACGGGCCTTGTTTACTGTGAGCTTCTCTAAACCTTTTGTCAACCTGTTGATGCTGCCTGCCACCACGACATCCTACGGCAACAATTTCCAGAAGTTTATCACCTCCTGTGGTAAAACAAAACACAAAAGTCCTCTTATCTGTCAAGTGCATCTAAAATTTTCCAGTTTCAAGCTTCCAGTAATTCTTGGGGCATTTTGAACCTCCTTAGCTCCAAACAAGGAAGCTGAGTCACAAACCAAAGCCACTGAGATGCCTGAGAAGCCACGTTTCTCCCTCTGAACCCCCAGAGCCTGCTTTTTGGTGGGTCACCCCCAAAGAGTTGAGGGCTCTCCTCATTAAAACCCAGGTGTGGGACTCATTGCATCAAAGCCATCATCCGAAAGATGGGCGATCCAACAACTCATCCAGGTAATGCGTATATAGAAGTTACAGATGCTCCGCCAGCGGGTGATTCACCCCTTTCTAAAACAGGTATCTGGGATTGCTGCCATGAGTCACCGTGGGAACCGCCTCCCTGTCTCTCCCTCGACTCCAGAGGATGCTTATTTAACTGGAGTGGATTTCATACAGAAGTTTTAAAATTGCTGAAGTGAGTTGAAACCTGCCCCCACTGCTTTCACCCCGTGAAAAGAGATAGCTATGCTCTCTAAGTCACAGGGGAAGAATTTTGGCTGAGGGGGAAGAGTGAGCAGGCAAGTACAGGGTTAACCTGCTGCTACCTCACCTGGTCCCAACACTTGGTCACAGCTGTAGCCTTTCAGGGCTTTATAAATTAATTATCTGGGGTTTCTAATGATGCACTTCCCCAAGAACTTGGTCACCTGAGAACAACGCATCTAAGCACAGCTTCTTTGACATTGAAGGTGAGGCCAGACCTATTTTAGGTGATAAAATGACAGTTAAAGGCACGATGCTTGCATCACCACTGTTTCATTAGGCAACTCAAAAAGAGAAGGAAGAAGTGCAATATTATGTCTCTGTAGGTTTCCTCCTAATTCTGCGTGTTAAAGATCACATGGCAGGTGTCACCAGGGTTGGGTGATTAGCGCAGAAACCATTAATTTTATATATCTGTGTCAGAATGTGAAGCCTGTCTGTAAATGAAGGGGGGTGGATTTAGAGTCATTTGGTCCAAAGGATGAATTCCCTTAGTCAGCTTCTAAAGTAACTGAAGGCCACTGGGGGGTTTGAAAAGGCACAGGCATTTCTTCTGTTTGAGGGCTAAAGAGCAGCGTTTTGTCAAAAGCTATTTTAGGAGAACTGGAGAAAAAAAAAAAAAAAAAGAAAAGAAAAAAAAGTCAAACAAGCAGATGTGTTTGTTACAAAGCCAAATTGGCATGTAACAGCTGTCGTCACTACATTCTCCATTATGAAACACTGTTTGTTCTGCAGAGGGCTGTATCCTCCCATGCACTTTAAAAAGAAATAAAAAGATATAGAGTTTACAGGTTGCTTTTTTAGTGAAGAATTCCAAGTAAGGGAGGATTTGGTTGGGTTTCGTGTAATGCCAGCTTTCAGTAGGGTTACAAAATGACCAGATTCATGGCACTTCTAACATTTGTGGGTATGAAAATCCTATTTATGGGGGTGTGTGTTTTTTTTTAAAAAACCTCTTTCCCAAATCGAAGCATCCTGCTTTAGGACTGATACTTGTGCTTGTGTCCATGTACGTATACACATTTGTGCTGTGACCACGCGTGTCCCTGGGCGTAGTGGATGAGAATTTGGGTTTTTTTGGGGGGTCTGCTTGCTTTTTAAAGCTAAAACTGGAGTTTGTTTTTAGATGGAAACTGAGGAACCAGCATTTCCCACGGCTCCCACCCCCGGTGCTTTGATAAGAGAAGCGCTAAATGCGATGGTGTTGGATGAGGGGAGGGGGGGGAAATACCCANTGCGGTGGCCCCGCCGACGGGGCGGATTGGAGCGGGTGGCATCAGCCAAGGGTGGAAGGGCCAGGATTGGCCCTGGCTGGGTCAGGAGCTGTGTGATGCTGGCAACACAAAGCACACACACGTTCCCTGGGACCGTGGGGTGACCGGTAGTAACCCCTGAGGGAAACTCAGCCTACTTGGGGTTGGTTTGGTTTGTTTTTTTTAATTCCTCCTTTTTTTTATGCACCGTCAGCCCGTTGCGAGCCGCCCAGCCGGTGGCTGCCGGGGAGGGAAAGAAAAAGAAGTGGTGGTGGTGGGGGAGAAGTTTGTGGCAGGTCCCTACTTGCCCTCGGCAACCAAGCGAGGAGCATCGCCAAGCTCAGTCCCCATAGTCCCATCCTTTCTCCCCTTCCTCCTCAGCCAGAGCCACTTCTGAGCCCAAACAGTTGGAGTTCAGCCACCCACACGTGACCTAGCACCACGGGGGGTCCATGTGTGTGTTGGAATTTGTGGCATCGTGGCTGTGGGCACCCCACAGCCTTGGGGGTACGATGCCATGGTCCTGCTGTTGGCCATGGTGGCACAACGCTGGCCACCGGGGCAGGTCCCGATGAAAGGTCCCTCTGGGGCAGGGCTGAGGCTAAATTAGCTGGGCATTAGGCAAATGCCACCCACTCGATCTGTCTGGCGTGCAGGGCTGCTATGGTGTCATGTCCTCCACGTGTTCTCCTGGGATTTTTTTCACTCCCCTGCTTTAGCCTCCCCAGGAGGTCCCCACAGCCTTCCTCCAGTCCTGGCCCCTCTTTGGAGGCTCTGCAGCTGGTTTCTCGTTGTGGTGGGNCGTAAATAAGGGGAGGTCGGCGGGGGGATGCGGGGAGGTGGGGGAAGATGCGGAGTGAGGGGGGGGACGCCTTGATTTGGGGTTTTCCCGGTGTGTTTGTGTGTCGAAGGGGGTGTTGGCATCCCGGCGTGGGCTGGGCCGGGCCGGGCCGGTGCGGTAGGAGGGAGGGAGGGCGGGCGGTGCGGTGCGGTGGCCCCGCCGACGGGGCGGATTGGAGCGGGTGGCATCAGCCAAGGGTGGAAGGGCCAGGATTGGCCCTGGCTGGGTCAGGAGCTGTGTGATGCTGGCAACACAAAGCACACACACGTTCCCTGGGACCGTGGGGTGACCGGTAGTAACCCCTGAGGGAAACTCAGCCTACTTGGGGTTGGTTTGGTTTGTTTTTTTTAATTCCTCCTTTTTTTTATGCACCGTCAGCCCGTTGCGAGCCGCCCAGCCGGTGGCTGCCGGGGAGGGAAAGAAAAAGAAGTGGTGGTGGTGGGGGAGAAGTTTGTGGCAGGTCCCTACTTGCCCTCGGCAACCAAGCGAGGGGCATCGCCAAGCTCAGTCCCCATCGTCCCATCCTTTCTCCCCTTCCTCCTCAGCCAGAGCCACTTCTGAGCCCAAACAGTTGGAGTTCAGCCACCCACACGTGACCTAGCACCACGGGGGGTCCATGTGTGTGTTGGAATTTGTGGCATCGTGGCTGTGGGCACCCCACAGCCTTGGGGGTACGATGCCATGGTCCTGCTGTTGGCCATGGTGGCACAACGCTGGCCACCGGGGCAGGTCCCGATGAAAGGTCCCTCTGGGGCAGGGCTGAGGCTAAATTAGCTGGGCATTAGGCAAATGCCACCCACTCGATCTGTCTGGCGTGCAGGGCTGCTATGGTGTCATGTCCTCCACGTGTTCTCCTGGGATTTTTTTCACTCCCCTGCTTTAGCCTCCCCAGGAGGTCCCCACAGCCTTCCTCCAGTCCTGGCCCCTCTTTGGAGGCTCTGCAGCTGGTTTCTCGTTGTGGTGGGACCCCGTGGCTAACTGCAGAGCTGCCTCCCAGCCCTGCTGCTGGGTGGTGGGACCACTGCCCTCCCTGGGGGCACCATCCCTGGTCCTGCTTTGAGGGTCCTGGGCTCCTTGCAGCTGTGGTTGCTGCATCCCAGCTCTGGGGAGGGGGTTACAGATGGAATCTGGTCCCCAACTCTCCAAAAAACACACTAGCCATCTCCCGGGTGTTGTCTTCCAGGGGCAAAAGATGCAGCAAACCCTCCACCTGGATCCTGACATCCAGCAGCTTCGGCTCCAGCCCTCCCTGCTCTCTCTGAACAAGCAGGCACTTGTTTTCCTGTCCTCTCCTACCCAGCAGAGCCGGCTGGAGCTTTAACCCTTCCCTCCCCTCCCTTTCCCTAGAGGGTGGGGAGATCCTTAGGGAAGCAAAGTTGGGGGGTGCACTGGAATCGCCACCCGAATTGGCAGATTACACTGGAAAACGGGGATAATGTGTGAATCTGGAAACGGGAGTCACGCGTCAAACACAAGGCAACGAGCTCAAAATGCTGAGCTAGCGCTGCTGAAGGGCTCCAGAGCACAGGAGAGCATATTTTGGGCAGGGGATTTAATAGCAGCCTTTAACGAAGAGGGAGAGGCCCGAGATCTGAGTTGCACTCGTGTAAAATTCAGACAGAGGGATCATTAACTTTATTTTTAGGCTTGGCTGAATAATCAGGAGGTTGGGAGATCTGCCTTCTCCGTTTCACTTGTTTTAGGAGGGGCTGCGCTGGCAGAGCCGGGATCCAAAACACATCGGATTAGGAGCAGCAGCACCTTCTGTCACTTCCAGGGACCCTACTTTTGTCACCGGTGCACTTCCATAGCTCAGGGCAGCCAAGCATCCTGTTTTCCTGGGCTGGCCATGCACCTCCAAGGTGGGAGAAGGGCCCAGGCCTTCCTCCCAAATCACCCTTCCTCTCCCTCAACACTCCGGTTTGCAGCGCCCACCCCAAAGGGCTTTTCCCCACAGCTGGAAACCAAAGCGTGGGCCAATTTTGCAAGGAGATGGCTCTGCCAGGGAAAGGGGACTGGCTCGGCCACCACCAAGGTGCTGCAAACAAGACTATCCCCACGGAGGCAAGCTGGTGCCACGCAGGGATGGGGGGAGTGGAGGAGAGTGGAAAATAGCCCAGCAAACGTCAAATTAAAAGCGACGATGGGGAATTTCCCCTTTTTTTTCCTTCTACTTCCCTCCAGCCGGGACCTCTGCTCGCTGGGGGGGAAAAAAAAACCCAAAATAAAATTGGGCTGCCAGTATTACGTGTTATGCTGCATGTAACATCCCACAGCCACAAGGCTCTGGCGAGAGGCCCCAGCTGGAATTAACCTGCAGTAACCCCGCAGCGCCAGGGCAGCCCTGCCGGGGTGTGCCGCCCCGCACTATGAAAGCCATTATAATCCGCTCATTCATGCCTCTTAAAGAGCTACTTTTTAGAGTTTGGGGGATTTTTTTTTAATTTTTTTTCTCCTCTCTATCCCCCCCCCGCCTTGGTTCTGGATAGGGAAGGTTTGGGAATGGGAGCACACAGTGTTCTCCATCCTCACGGAGCATGGCGTGCTGTACCCTACAACCAGCCCCGGCGCGCCGTGTCCTCAGTCCAAGCAGTTTTAAAGTAACATTTTTTTTATTATGAACAAATAAAATTTCGGATCAGCATAACCAGATGTCTGTTTCCATATTAGTAGAAATTATTTCAAAAAGGTTGTTTGTGTTTGTTGTCAGGTTTTTTTTTCTTTTTTTTTTCTTTTTCCAGTACACAAAACAGAGATACTACTATGCAGAAATCCCTAAGCTGTGAAAAATTCGTATCCTACTCACATTTCGACAGTGACAGAGCTCAGACAATGTGCAGATTCAACTCTTCCAAACCCTTCCCTCCAACACCCAACCCTCGGAACGTCTCCTCTTCGCTCTCCCAGCCAGGGCTGGGAAGCAGGGTTTTTTTTGGAAAACATAAACCAGTCCATGCTTCTGCCAGCAGCGGTGTGCGTCCGTCCCCCCTTCCTCCTCGGCAGGACACCCCCCATCACAGAGAGGGAAACTGAGGCACAGAGAGTTGGGTTTTGTTGTCTTGTTTGGTTTTTTTAAGTGACTTTTTTGTCCCAAATCACGCAGCAAGTAAGTAGCTAAGCTGGGAACGGGTCCCAGGAGAACGAGGTCCCACTGCTGCCTTCTCTGCCTCCACCCTCTCACAGACTCATTTAAGCTAGACATACAGACAAACGCCTCCAGGATACAATACAAACATGCCACCAAAAATATATATATATATATTTATAGGCATATATATATATATATATATCTCAAAGTTCTACTTAAAGTGTTGTATCTGTTTCTTAGTCTAACAAAAATTCTAACTGAAATACATTCAAAAATCACCTGCACCCACAGTTCAATGTAGGCAATTAAATAATTAAGAAACCCCTCGAATGTTTGTAATTCAGAAACAAAAACAAAAAAAAAAAGAGAGAGAGAGAAAAGAAAATACGGCAAATAGTTGTCAATACTCCTATGTATATTAAAAGAAAGATTTAAGGCACCCAGAGATATTTGCCAATCTACCTGTAAAGTGACTGGGCAAACACCAGGACTGTTTGGTTACTGCTCCTCAGCTTCCACCGCAATTCCAGATTCTGGACCCAAATCAGCACTTGAAATTTGAAAGGAACCCTCGCTGTCAAACCTTGCTTTCCCTGCTGAGAGGGTGTGAAATACTGCAGCGTGTCACAGCATGCTTCCCTACTGTAGGGCATGTCACACGACACATGTATTAAGGGCACCAGGAGCCAGGAAATCATTCTCCTCACCTTGTCCCCCTCTTTTTCCCCAGCCAGCCCTGAAGTCCTGCAGCAGCAAGGATCTCCTGACACCAGGAAAGGAAAGGTTCCCTGCTCTGTTCCACCCTGTGGTACCTCTCAGATGGAGACCACATCGCTCCTGATGGCTCAAAACCTCGATGGGTTCCATTGCTGAGCAAGAACAAGGCCACGGTGGTGGCAGGAAGGGGAAACGAGAGGAGAAGGACCTCTTCCATCTGAGTCACGAGCATGCTCTTGGTAAGGAGAACATCTCAGAGCTGCCCTGTGCTCATGGCAAGAATCACAGCAGGAGGAGAAAGCAAAGCTCCTGTGAAAGCTTGCCGGGGCTGCTACGTGGCAGAGCCGAGGCGAGGAAGTTGGCATCTGCTCCGTCTCTGCCCTCCCTGGCCCTGCCCCAACGCAGGGTATGTAGGGGGGGGGGAACGCTGCAAAACCCCACTCCAACATCACCTCGCTCTGGCCAACCTCTTGTGCTTTCCTCCAGCTCCCAATTTGATGCATTTAAGCAACAAAAAAAAAAAAACCAACAACGCTATTGCTACAACTAATAATAATAATACTACTAAAAAAATTAATAATGGGGAGAGTTAAGGGGGTGGGGTGGGGAGAAGGGAATAAAAAGCACGTTCAGCCCAGTGAGGGGCTCCAGGCCATGACACCCAGAACCTAACCTGACTTCTCAAGCTGCAGTCTCAGCAACTTGCAGGAAACAACACCCACAAGGACTTATCCTTTTGTTGTTGTTGTTGTTTTTGTTTTCTTTTCCCCCCAGCACACCCTCCAGCTGCGTGCCCACATCGGCTCGGTGACATAAGTGACCTTTCCACAGGCCCAGCCACCCTCGCTGGCGACAGAGCGAGGTGGCCAGCCGGCTCCCCAGAGAGCAAGCCAAGGGATCAACAAGGAGCCGCTTTCACCTCCCCACTCCCTTGAGAGGAGCCAGGGAATCATCCATCCCAATGGACCCTGGGGCAGGGAAGCCTGGAGGTGGCCCACGCTGGTGGCAGTGTCACCCCTCTGAGGTCTTGACTCCCTCAAGCCCCTCACAATGCCCGGCTCCACATCGATGTTTCTCAGGCACTTGTTAATCGACTGAGCGGAGCCCCTGGAGATGGAGAAACCTGCTCCTGAGGACACTTTCACCTCTCTCCCCGCCTGCAGACGCCCCCCAGGATGTGGCACAGACACCAGGACATCTCCCAGCCACCCAACGGGGACCCTGTTTCTCCAGCACGTAAAGCAACTTAACTCAGTGGCGGAGGCTTTGGTTTACATCCTTCTCCCCCCACCCTCCCTCCTCTACATTTTGGCAAAGTCCTGTTTGCTGGCAAAAACCCATCATCTTAGCAGCAAACAAAACCACCCCGGGCTGGTGCCACCTCACAGCCCCACCTGTCCCCCCCTCCTTGCTGTGGCTCTCCAGGGGGCACCCACAGAGCAGGGCTCTGCCTTCAGTCCCTGGTGGCACAGCGGGCAGTGCAGGGAAGGTGGCTGTGACACCAGAGGGAGAAGGTAATAAGGCCACCAAGGCTCCCCCCTCCAATGCCCGCTGCTGCCACCAGTGTCCCCCCTCCCAAGCCACTGGCAGACCTGGCTAGAGCTCTGAGAAAATCTGGGGGCTCTCCTCTCCCCACCCACAGAGGCTGTGCGGTGGGGAGCCAGGGGAGAAAGCTTCCCAAGAGACATCTTGGAAAGAGACAACTCTTTCTGACGGCAAGGGAAGGGGATGGGGCTGCTTTTCCCAGGGTTCAGCCACGGCCACATCCATCAGCAGCCCTTGAAAAAGGTCAAGAGGGACAGAGGCAGGAATATTTTTTTGGGGGGAGGGGAAGGCAGTGGGGAGAGGGTCTCTGACTTTGGCTCAACTCTTCAGCTGGCTAGTGCAGGCTTCCCTTAACTCCATGGACCTCTCCCAGGGCTGCTTCCTACCAGCATCTCNGCAGGAACTCAGCCGCTCTTGTGACTCCCATCTCCAGTCCGCATTTTCCGAGCCAGGATGACTTCCTTGGAGACCTTCTTGCGGTCGCTGGCCAGCCCCAGGAGGCACATGAGGTCGATGAAGGCTGTGGTTAAGTTGAAGCGCCAGCCGAACTCACTGGTGGAATAGTCATAGGGGAAGGTGTGGTGGTAGTTGTGGAAGCCTTCTCCTGCAAAACACCACCGGGGCAGGGGAGAGGATTGTTACAGAACTCCAGGAAACGGCCCCTTTACCTTGGCCCAAAGCACCACATTCCTAGAACAGGCTCTGGATTCAGTCCAGGCTACTCTCAGCTGTATTTCACCTCTCTACAACCTACCCCATCTCATTTGGGCATGGTCTAGCATGCCCGGGCTGGCCCAAATGAGGCAATGACAGTCACAGAGGACCTGTGGTGCTTTAGAGGAAGAGAAGCGTGTGGCAAGGAACTGAGACAGGCCCTGGCTCACCAACTGCACTGAAACACCAGGAGAATCCTAACAGCTTCTCCTCTGCCACCACAAGAAACCTTCTAGTATTGGTTGAGCTACCATCCCAAGACCAGTCCGCTCTCCCACAACACCAGCAGTCCTAATCCGTATGGCATTTCCAGATGGGAATAATGCAGACAGACTTCTACTGAGCAATCTCATCCCACCACCCTCTGCTCTGGGCATCATCAAAGCCAGCTTCAAGTGCTCAGCCTTCAATGGCATCACCCGGACTCCTGCTCCTACCGCCCTCCCCAGGTCTCTGCAGCTCAGATCCCTCCCTGCTAAAAATCCAGGAGCAGAAAACCCTTCGGTGGTGGAAATGAGTGCAGCCCTGGTGACGTCTAGTGATGCAAACCAGCTGAGGATTTGGGCTCAGATCAGGGCAAACGCTCACCCTGGGGTGTACTTTCCTAGGTCCTCCAAAACTTCAGGAAAAGCACATGAGATGATGGGGCTCATCTCATCCTCCCCCCAAAATCACCAGCAAAAAAAGTGTCCAAAGGCGCATCTGCTGGTGCTCGAGTTGACAAATCTGAAGACAGATAAGCAGAGGCTGTGGCACACACTGTTTTTTCAGCCTGGCAAACGGGGGCAGAGAGACCTTGGAGCAGGGTAAATAAAATATTGCTATCGAGATAAGGAGGTGCTAAGTGTAGCAGAGTCCTTTCCAGCCTGGAGAGAGGCTGGTGGGAACTGATAACCTCACAGCCCTTATGTACTCAACTGGCCTGCCTGTGAAACACCCCCAGATGGCAAAGTGGTGGGGAAAAGTTCCAGGGGATTCATGGAAGCAGCCGCAGCCCCCCCCAGCAAAAGACAGGGATGCTGAACATACCTAGAGCCCCCAGGCTGACCAGAGGGTTCTCCCGTGGGTTGATGTTCTGGTCGTATGGGCGGTTGCCAAACATGTGGGCAGCACTGTTCACCAGCCAAGTGGCGTTGAGCCCGACGGTGTAGCGCAGGATGGCTGGGATGAAGAAGCTGATGACGATGGACTCATCCCAGAAGTACCAGGGCACGAACGTGGGCAGCGCGAAGCACAGCAACACCACTGAGGGCTTGTAGTATCTGGAAAGGAAGGGACCAGGAGGAAAGGGCTGAGTGGCAGAGGCAGAACGTGAAGGATTGGTTCTGTCCTCCCTTTGGAGGAGTCATGCTCAGCTTTACAGGGAAATAAATAAATAAATCAAGAAATACCTCACCCCTGAGCCCTGCACCTTTTGCCCTGGATGTGCAGAAGCTGTGCCTGAAGACTCTCAAGTCTCACCACCCAGCAAGAGACTCAAAGTCACCTCCAGCTCTCCCTGTCTCAATCTAACACGTGCACAAAGCAACATCGCCATCACCACGAAACACCAGCTGCAGCTTTTGGCCTCAAATGCCACCTGCTTCCCAGCTACGTTGGGTCTGCATAAAGGCAACTCCATGCGTGCAGAGTTCCACAGAACAGCAACAAGCACAAGCAAGGGACGCTTGTGCCACCAAAGAGATGATCATGTGACGTCTTTCAAACCAGAGGGATGGGAGTAGAGGGAGTTCAACCACTCTGATGACCCTCAAGAAAAATCCCAGGCACAAAAAGGAGGGAAGCCAGAATCCTTGCTTTGTTTGGGACTGAACTAGAGACCTCCTCAGTGAAGGACCTCCTAGGGACCTCCTGAACTATATGGTTTAAGTCCCCCATCCCTACAGGCCTGGTGACAGGCCCGCCTCCTGGGATCACTCCCAGTGTAGTCCCAGACAGCTGAGAGATAATCCATTCCAGAGGCATCAATTAATCAAGACTATCTTTCCCAGTTATTGCCTCTCTCACTTCCCTGTTTTCACCACGTTCTTTCCAGCAAACTGATGTGAGAAGGGGAAAGACATGGCCTTGAAGGTGCACCACGACATCTCCAAGGATGGCCTGGAGGCATCCATAGCTGGGCTCTGGGCCAGTCAAAGCAGCAGCTGGGTTGTGGGCAGGTAGGCGTGGAGGTTCTTTGTGGAAAACTCAGCCCAATACTGGCAAGATGCTAGAAGGTAGGCAGGCAAGAGAAAGGGGTGTGGGAGGGCACTAGCTCCTAATTACTTCCTACAGGAGAGGTACAGCTCATTTATGATAGAATCATAGAATGGTTTGGGCTGGAAGGGACCTTAAAGATCATCCAGTTCCAACCCCCTGCCCTGGGTAGGGACACCTCCCACCACACCAGGTTGCTCCAAGCCCCATCCAGCCTGGCCTTGAACCCCTCCAGAGATAGGGCAGCCACAGCTTCTCTGGGCAACCTATTCCAGTGTCTCACCACCTTCACAGCAAAGAGTTTCTTCTGAGGATCTAATCTCACCTCTTTCAGTTTAAAACTGTTCCCCCTTGCCCTCACTCCCCTCCCTGATCAAGAGTCCCTCCCCATCTCTCCTGTAGCCCCTTTAGGGGTGGCCTACAGTTCATCCCACAGCAAAGATTTGCACGATGCCCTCAATCCCTTCATGCTCCATCAAAGGAGTTTTGGGGTCTCCAACCCATTTGCAGGGTCCCTGCTCCATCCCACATGGCTCTGGGCTGGGGCACCACTCACTTTCTCTGGAACATCACCACTTTGTCAGCCTTTATGTCGCTCAGGTCCAGCTTCTGGCCCTTCTCTATGACATCTGGGTGCTTGCGCACCAGTAGCCAGCCGATGTGGGAGAAGAAGAAGCCCCTCATGGCGTTGTGTGGGTCTGCATCTGTCTCGGAGAACTTGTGATGGACACGGTGGTCCCGGACCCACTCGTAGATGTCATTCTGCAAAGGAAGAGAAGTGGAGACTTAGGGGCAGGGCTGGAGATGTCCCCTTCAAATCAACAAAAGGTCCTAAAATAGTTAGACACCTAAATCCCATTGACCTGAACTCGTATCCATCATTTTATCCTTCAGCAGGACTTGGAGTTCGGGGATTTTAATACAAAAGTTGGGTTGTCTTTGCTCAACAACTTCAATTTTCTTTGAAATCTGCCTCTTTTCTGGGCCATCTTCTTCTTTTTTTTAATGTATTTATTGTTTTAATTTAGTCGACTCACTTTATGCTGTGGCTTGCACATCTTCTCCAGCATCACAGGCACCCACTGGCCAGCCTGTCCCCCCACCCCTGCAATAGCTGGTTCTCACTGGTCAGTCAGTGCCTCCTCCCTCACATCCTCAGCTCTTGTTGGCCGCTTGTCCCCATGCCTACACGGTGCCAGCTGGGATTGATCAACCTGCCCCTTCCCTTCGCCCTGACATTTTGCCATGGATCAACCTGCCTTGGTTTTTCCTGGGATTGCCAAATTTGATCTGTTTAACTTGGGAGTGATTTTTTCTAACTTTTTTTATTGTTTTTTTTTTTTTGCCTCCCCTATTGGAAATCAATCTTAAAATGAAGGCCCCTCTTTAGAAACAGAATAGACACGTCAGCTCAACGACAGCTTTCAAAAATACCCCCCTCCAGCCCTGTAACTGTTCTGTTTAAGCTGCAAAATCAATACAGTTAGGAAAACGTCAAAGCTTTCATCATTTGCATTAGGAAATGATTGTTTTGGCCAGTTTTAAGAATAGATTTTAATGAGCCTGTGCTCAATCCTTTATACCAAGATTTTGACATCCTTAAAGCCATGTATTACACCAATCATTAGATGAGAGATCCAGGCACACCTCGATTGCCTGTATTACACCAGAGGCTCATTAATCTCCCGAGTACACAGGACTTTTCCTCAAAGCTCTTTGAAGGTAGGGAAGTGGCATAATCATCCCTATTTCTTGCCTGGAAAGACCGAGTGACTTTATCCCCACAGGGAGCCTGCAGCAGACACACAGCTCCTCAAATCCACCTCAATTGCCATAACCACATCTCCTTCAGCTGAGATAAAATTATTTGCCTGGGGGACATGCAATTAGACAACGATAAATGTGGGCCCAGGATTCAACTCTCACTATTTTTTCTCCCCAAATACTGTGAACTGCTGCTTCCCTCCCTGCCCAAGCACCAACAAATGCCACCAACCCTCAGTGATGTCAGTGAGAGCTTGGTCAAGGCCAGGCTGGATGAGGCTTTGAGCAACTTGGTTTGGTGGGAAGTGTCCCTGCCCATGGCAGCTGGGTTGGAACTGGATGATCTTTGAGGTCCCTTCCAACCCAAACCATTCTGTGATTCTCTGATTCTATGAAATGTTCCACCTGTGACCCAAAATCTCCTTCCTATTCCAGACCCTACACAGCATCAGGTCACACCAGAAAGCCCAGCCTGAAAGCTAACAGACAGCTTGGGTTTGCACATCTGGAGAGGCTTCCAGTGGTCTCCTGGAAATGCTTTTGCTGGAGGCAGGAGGCACAAATTTGGGAAGAGACTATATACTCTACAGCTGGAGTACCACCACTCCCTGCATACAAACACAAATCAGGGCTCTCAAAACTGAAAGGTCCATATTTTGACCCCAAATTGAACACATTTTCTACTCATTTTATTTTGGGATCACCTCTAACTGCAACCCTGTCTGAGTATCAG
The DNA here is from genome assembly GCA_013400375.1 of Thinocorus orbignyianus. NCBI lineage: Eukaryota > Metazoa > Chordata > Aves > Ciconiiformes > Thinocoridae > Thinocorus > Thinocorus orbignyianus. The sequence goes on from VXBW01006852.1 coordinate 367,609, forward strand.
GGCTGTCTGAATATCAGGGCTTTTCCCAGCAAGCAAAGCCTGGGAGAACACCTCCTTCTTTGGGAGTTTCCAGCTACAGGCTATAACTGGGAGAGCTGCTGGTGTGCTGCAGCTGCCTGGTCTTGCATATAGAGAAGCCGACGAGAGTTTGGGCAGAATTCCCAAGTTCTCTGAAATCACAAGTCACATGTCTCTGAGCAGCCAACAGGCCTTTTCTGGAGAACCTCAGATAAGATAATCTATAGTCTTCTGTGTCCTTAAAAGTGACTGATCTCATCTTAGAGCTGTTGCCAATAACACAAAAGAGACAAACTGAAAATAAACCTTCTCTTGATCTCATCAAAAGTTAACTATTAAAAAAAAAATCCACGGGGAATGGTAGTGAGTTTTCTGTAAAACTTTGGATTGGTTCCTATTGAAGCTGAAATATCTCTCTGTCTCTCATCTTTGTCTACTCCTATCCCCTACAGCAACAGCTCAGCAAATTCTTTCCCCCTCTGCCCTATAACCCTGTGAAAGATGGTTTTTGTAGAGGACTAGCTAATACACAGCAACCCATCCTGTTCCCATGCTGAGCGTTGGACCAGGAGCAGGAATCAGCAGCTTGGTCCTTCCTCCTACTCCTCAAAGACACTGGTTTGGCACTAACAGAGACTAGGAAGGTCCACAGTGTTTTAGAAAGTTTTCAGTTTGGATATTAGGAAAAAAAATTAACACTTCCAGAGTTACTAAGCATTGGAACAGGCTACCCAGGGAAGGGGTTGAGGCATCACCCCGGAGGTATTTAAAAGATGGGTGGATGTGGTGCTTAGAGATATGGTTTAGTGGCAGCTTTTGTCAGTTGATGGTTGGACTGGATGATCTGAAAGGTCCAACCCAGGCAATTCTGATTCTGTGACTCACCCACACCCTGTTTCGATTATGTGCCAATGAAGTGATACCCTCTGTGGCCACACAAGGGAGAAAGGAAGATAAAGTCTCCAAAATACCTGGTCTACTTAGGCTTTCCCCCATACCTCAGCTGGAGAATTGCTCAAGGGCACACCACTGATACTTTTTTTGTTCATCTCCTTCTAGCAGGAACTGCTGCACCCTGTCACCCTCCTGAGTACTTCCTACACACGAGCAAGCCTGCGTGAAGTCCCTTCAAGTACAGCTGGAGGACAGAGCTGCATCAGAGCCACCTCACCCCAGAGACCACCAGGATTTTCCCATGCCACGCGTATCTGGGTTTTCACTCTGACTCCTTCTAAGAGGCCATCTCTGCTACCTTCTACAATCCCCAAGGACCTCTCAGTCGGTTTGTTTGCTTTGTGGACTGTGAAGTGCTTCCACTGGGAGTGGTTGGGCAATCTCCTGAGGTGCTTATCAGCTGCCTGTAGTCACTTGTGCCACTCTGAAGTGAAGTGAAGGGCCCAGCCTTTCTCTCGGTTTAACATCACTGACTTTCTATGACTCTCTGGACGCCACTGGTGTGACTTATAACATCACTCTTCCAAGCCACAGAAGCATTCCTCTAAACTGTGTAACTTCAACAAGTTCTTGGTCTTTCTGCAGCAGCGAATTGCACAGGCTGTGCAGATGTCCATCTCCCCTCCCCTTATTTGCCCTGCAGCAAGAGGAGGGTGAGGCAACCCAAACACCAGGAGAGTACTTAGCACTTCATCATGTCTAACACAGGACCTGGAGCAAGCAGAGGGAGACCACACCTTGAGGGAAGGGTACATTCCTGCTTTGGAGAGCTTTCCTACCCCTGGTGTTGGCCAACAGTCATAGAATCACAGAATGGTTTGAGTTGGGAGAGACCTTAAAAGATCATCCAGTTCCAACCCCCTGCCACAGGCAGGGACACCTCCCACCACACCAGGTTGCTCCAAGCCCCATCCAGCCTGGCCTTGAACCCCTCCAGGGATGGGGCAGCCACAGCTTCTCTGGGCAACCTGTTCCAGTTCCTCACCACCCTCACAGCGAAGAATTTCTTCCTAGGATCTAATCTCCCCTCTTTCAGTTTAAAACCATTAACCCCCATCCTCTCCCACCCAGTTGTCTCAGAGTCACCCTCTGATGAGACAAGATGAAGACAATGAGATGGATTCCAGCACCCCAGTATGAGCTGGAAAGGACGAGTTGTTTCCTAACAAGGTTGTAGGACAGAGGAACCAGCTTGTGCCCCATATCTGAGACAGGAATTCAGGGAGCACTTCATTCTGAGGACCAGCAGCACACTGAGGAGACGCTTACCTGGAAGGCCACGGAGTTTGCAATAGTCAGGAAGATCCGCAGGGGCAGCGTGGCCTTGTAGGACCGATGGCTCCAAAGGCGGTGAGATCCAGCTGTTATCCCTAGGGCGCTCACCAGGAAACACAGAACAGCTGGAAAGGAAAAGAAAGGGATGCAGCAGTTAGAGCAAGTCAGCCTGCAGCAAAGTTTCAGGCAGATCTATCCCCCCCCCCAGCTGTATGAGCAAGAGATGAATCCACGGAGACCACAAACTGGGACAATAAAAATCAATGCAAGAGTGCCCAAGCCACCACAGGCTTCCTAAGCAATGTGGGGCAAATCACTTCAGCTCTTCACCTCTGACAAGGTAGGAGGTTCCCCCTTACAAGACTTGTCACAAGGGTTGGTTCTTCAGCAACAGAGCCATCTGTCACAGTGCACGATTGTCAAAATTGTCTAAAATGACTGGTTTCATATAGCCCTGTGGTAACAGCTCTGCAGTTCACCAGGGAACAGCTTCCCCACTTCCTCCCACCCCAAGTAATCAAAGGTCTTGACTTTCCTATCTCACCACTCCTCACTAAACCTCTTTTGCATTCTTTTCACTTTGAAGTGGTAGATGATCTTACAGTCCCCTTCAGGAGGGAGAACTCAAGCCCAGGGCCAGGCTTCTCTTCTGCTCCCTCTCTGAGCAGAAACAGGCTGGAAAAAGATCTAACCTACCACCCCACTGAAGCCTGAGCTTCACCTTCAGCTCCTTCACAGACTTAAAATCTGCTCAGAGGCTCCTGTTGTGAGGGTCCTTTTGATCCTCCCCTTTGCTCAGTTCCTGCACCATTTACGGTGGAAGGAAACTCCAAGGCCAACAACTCATTGCAAGTTGTCCCCATGGCAGAGGCAGATCTTGCTGGGCCCAGTTGAGCTTCAAGGCTGCTTCATGTGTTCCCTCTCCACAGAGGTCATAAAGGGGCAAGGAACTCCTTCCCCCTGTGGCATCTAGTAAAAAACCCACATCCCTCTTCTTCTGGATCATGTGTTTATGTCTGCCCTGGTCACTGTGTTCACACGTCCTCCTGGGACCTCTGGAATTTAACCTGGGCTTCCAGCATCTGGTCCTAGACCTAAAATGGAAAGAAGACCCCAATTGGGTCAGTGCAGCATTACATTAGGAAACTGGGACTAAGAAGAAAATTGGATCTGAAAATTAACTGTTTCTCTAGGTATAAAGGGTCAGGAAGTTTGGCAGAAAGAAGGGAGGGCATTCAACAGTTGGGTTTGCCTTCCAAGCTCACACATTGAGAGGGAAGAGAGCACATCACTGCATAGATCCACCCTGGGAGAGAGGGTTCCCAGGGGAGAACTTCCCAGTTCCCAGGGGAGAACTTTTTCCGTGGTGTAAATCTGCAGATTTCAGCTAATTGGATCAATCATGAAAGCACCTCCTTATCCTTACACATAAACCCATGGACAGGAATTGTTGGGACACTTGACAATGCCACTCAATCCAGCCAAATGGCTCCAATCAAGCTTATCTTGAACCCAGAAATTAGACACCCTGACAGAAACTTGCCTGGAATCAGAGATCTGAAGCAGGCGTGAGGCGGTCGCCTTGTTCTTCCATTCAAAATAATCCAGGCTTTATTTCCTATCATCTCCCGCTCCCTCTTCCTCCTGTCACCTCCTTTTTGTTTTTTCTACATTCCACACCTAATCTCTTAGCTGCTAAAAGCCAGTCCTGGCTGATTTAACATCCTCTTCTGGCCCCTTAAACTTGTGTGAGCCCTTCATCGCTCCCACCCCGTTGTACAACAGCGACCTTCCCTGTCTGCTGATCCGACCCTGACTTCCCACCTTCATCTTCTCCCCTTGGTTTCCCCTGCACTGCAAGCCTGGGACATCTCCGTGGTCCCTCGGAGGAGCCAAGCAGTCATGATTTATAGGTCATAGCTGATTTATATGGTGTTAAAAGGGATGAAAACACAGGCAAACACAGCACGATATGTCTTTTGGAAGAGGTGATGGAGCTGAGCAAAGCTCACAAAGCTGGCCAGACCTGGAAGGTTCAGGTCTCCCTCTGGCCTCACCAACAGCAAAACCCTGTCCTGGTTTTGGCTGAATTTACCAAAAGCAGAATGACAGATGGCCCTTCCCCACTGAGCTCCCTTCACTGGAACTCAATGATCTTTAAGGTCCCTTCCAACTCAAATCGTTCCACGATTCTATGATTTTAAATCAGTCACTATCCCCACAGATTCATACAGAAGAGCAAACCTTGACAAAGCACTACACACCTGACTCTGATTTGCAGTCTCTCTGCTTCAACACTGAGGTTCACCTACAAAACCCATTCCTTGGGTATTTCAGGCAGTTTCTACAAGCAGCAAAAGCGTGACTTACCACCATTCTCCCTAAAACATAAGCAGCTACGCCCTGCAAACTGCATTTCATAAAACCTCTGGGCAACTTCATCCCCACGGGGCACACCTCAGTAGCCAAGATAGATTTCCAAGGGCAACAAGCAGTTTATGGCAGAGCTGAGGAGCAGCATCCAGGAGGCTGGATTTAACCTCCAGCCTCTACAGAAGTCTATAAAAAACACCAGACAGGGAGTCCATGATAAACCACAGGAGCTTTCAAGGGATGTGTGGGGCAATTTGCTGCAGGAAGAGCCACTGTGGGGCAAGGAGGCCCGAGTTACGGTGTGCTGGAGACAGAAGTGCCATCTTTCCTGATCTTCAAGAAAAGTAAATGCCAGGATAGATGAGTGCTTTCGGGTAGCCTTGGCTGAAAGTTTTTGATACAAATCTGGAAGAGTACCCACTGCTTTGGGGTTCCCTGGCATAGAACTGTCAAAGCCTTCAATCAAAGCCCTTGAACCTCAGCAGGTAGTGTTGACTTCTCCTGGAGCTGTGTCCTAGGTCACTACAACAGCCACCAATCTTTAATTACAACCCCATGCTGCCTTGTCTCTTGTCCATATCCAGAAGCTGTAATTTATCTAAGGAGCAGACCTTTTCTGTGGTAAAGGAGCTGACTTTCAGTCTATGCCTGCGTGGCACCCAGCCCCACAGAAACCCAAAGCTGACTTGGAGACCATTAGCCTCATTAACCATACCTAAGAGTTGTTGTAGTAACAGGATATAGACAATAAGATTAAAAATCCTGGTGGAAAATAGAATAATCCATAACCCTAAGGATTCAGGGAGCTCATCCCTGCAAACAGGTACAATGATGGTCATGGCATAGCCAGGGAATCAGCATCTGACAGGGGAGAAGTTCCTCTAAGATCATCCCATGGGAATGCATCTGGAAAGAGAGTAGAGGAGGTGAAATAAAGTAGCACGGGATTCCACAGCTGCCTCGTGACACTGCCCCAAACAGAAGGACTTAGGGACTCTGTCAGCTGAGGTTTCCGAGTCATCTTCCACACCACGCTTTGAAATAGCCAAGATCCAAAGGACTGGCAACTCACAGGTGACTTTCCCAATGACCCATTCAACTGGAATACAAAGAATTATGACCATGGGCAGTAACGTGCACTCAGTGCTCCAAAAACGAAGCCCAAAACATTCCAGATTCAATCATGTTTATATGACTCAGGAGCCTTTACTCCTTTAGGGCCCAGATGCAGACCTTGAGTTACGATGGGAAGCCGGGAATGTGCTAAAGGCATTGTCACCTGCAGTCAACACCACAAATGTTTACATGGAGAGGTGTCCTTGCTCCAGCAGGTGTCCTTGGGCTTCCGCTCAGCGCAAGGGAAACCTCCAGCTACGGACTGTTCCCTCCTTGTCTCCCAGTCCTCCTGGCCAGGTGGGTTGTGCTATTCTCAGGAGAAAGATACCAAGAGCGAGAAAATGCGTAGGCTGCACGAGGAACTGCACTTAGGAGGAGCAGTAGGAGCTACTGTTGCTAAAACCTAACGTCCCTATCTGGTGAAATCAGAATTCCCCCTCCACGCTGAGAGGAGAAGCAGGCCACCTCCTCGTTAAACCTGGAGAGGACACCTCAGCAGTAGTCTTCATGGGAAAGTAAGATAAAACTTCTGTAAGTGTTTTGCTGGACACATCCCTTGGGGGTAGCACTGTCAGAGCTGCCTGAATTATCCAGCAAGATGCTCCTTGATCCAAAGATGTTGCAGTAGCAAGAGAAAAAAACAGCAAAACAGTATCAGCCCATGCTTCTGCCACCACTGGCATCACAGGGAGCTGGGGTGGTGTTAGAGCAACATGTTGAGAGGAACCATCAGCATTTTATAGACACTGCTGGCCAAGCCAAGAGGGGTTAACACGAATACTGTGGGGCTTCTGTGCCCGAAGGACAGGAAGACAACCTGCAAATCATGTTTCCTGGGAGGCTCAGAGCAGTTAGAGAAGAAGCTGCCAATCACCTTTGCATCCTTGCCCTTCCAGGCTCGGTCTCTACGCCTTTTGGCCACCTGCCGTGAAAAGACTGCGCAAGACTCTTGTCAAGTGCAGTGGCAGAGGCAGTAAATAAATAAAAGAGGACCTGGCTGGAAAGCCACAGGTCTTGGAGAGCCCTCGTTATGGGGAAGCTCTCACCTGATCAACAACCCCAGCTCGTTCTGGGCAGCTCTGTACCAGAAAGAGATCCGGGGATACAATGCACACAGCAACGCAGAACAGCAAACAATGATGAAGGCAGGGCCGGGGAGCTCGAGAGACAAAGAGGAATTAGCACACAGAGAAACGAAAACAAAAGGGGACAGAGTCACCAATATAACTGGTTTCAGAGGGACAGGGACATCAAGGAGACGGCGGCCTGGATGAAGAGGGTGTAAGCAGGGGATTGCTCTTTATGTAGAAGGTAGATCAGCTACCAGGCACCGCAGCTGCTTGCAGCATCACAGCAGTGAATGTCTGGGGCCATGTTAATTTTATATTCTATGTACACAGCCCAAGGAAAGAATGAGCTGCAAAACAAACAAAGAAACAAGGAAAAAGCCCAGCTGTTCCAGTGCTACGCTGGGAGGGCTGCTCTGCCATGAGCCCATGGTGCATCGCAACGAAAGCAACGGCCTTGTCTGGAAAATGGGAACTGTAGCCCTCTCCCTGCTACCAGGAGATGCTGGGAAAATAACAGGAAACTGCTGAGATGACAGCCATGGAGGTTTTGTACATGCCAAAGAAAGGTATGAACCAAGAAAAGTGAACTGCAAGAAGGAGCGAAGATCCTGTGGAGGATCAGCGTATTCCAGCTCCAGTGAGCACTGGAGGAGAATGGACTATAGGGGAAAGCTCTGACTTGGCTGTTCTGGTCCTTCACCAGAACGAGTGCCAAGGATGCAAGTCAGGGAGTTCTGTGGAGCTACTCCAGCTTTGGTAAGGCAGGACAGATCTTCAGCCAGTCCAGAACAGTGCAGTTTCCCCAAATTCCATGTGCTTTTCCCATTCCCACTGCTGGAGCATCTGTCACTCCAGAAGCCAAGGAATCTCGCAGTGCCTCACAGTGGCAGGAGAGCAACTGGCACACTGGAGGGGAGCAGGAGGGATGTACACCAGGTAAAAAGCAAGGCAGATTCCCAGGAAATGCCATGGGATGTTACACAGATATCCCAAAGAGGCACATGGTTGCAAAGACACTGCTTCAGAGACCATTTTGGGATAAGGTGGGGCTTAGCAGAACACAAAGCAGCATTAAACTTCCAGATCAAGATGCTCAAGGCCACGTATGCTTTCTCAGGGGAGCTCACGGGAGAAGGGTTGGATGGCTTTGGAAATCACGGTGCACCTCAGCAGCTTCAAACGAAACCAGTAAACCTGTCTCACCTTTCCCTTCCTCCCTGCCCCAGTACCCTGAGGGTATCTGGCTGGGGTTGGAGGACCCAGGCTGTGAGCTCAGTGAAGAAAAGAAGGCATCAGCCCCTGCCCAGCCTACAGCTGAGAGTCCAGAGATGGGACACACAGCCTGAAACGTTCCTCCAAGGTCATGCTGAGGCTGCATGTTCTGCCCAGCCCTGCCAACCCTGGGAAAAGCGCAGCCCATCAGGTTTTCACAAGGGAAAGGTCCAGCAAAGTCTTCTTTCATAACCACCCCCATGAAAGGTCATGCTGGTTGCATAGGAAACACATTGGTGACTCCTTCTACAGATGCTGTAGCCAGCCTCTGACCAAGTCCTGGGGCCTCCAGTGGTGTTTATTCCCCAGAATTCTCCCTATGAGAAGGCTGAAATGGTTGAGGAGGAAAAGAGCCCATCTGGGCATCCAGGGAGCCACCTCCTTCCCAGCCCAGCTGTGATGCTCTATCATAGCCTTTGGCAGGATAGACTTTGAGAGCATGACAGACTGTCACAGAATGGTTTGGGTTGGAAGGGACCTTAAAGATCATCCAGTTCCAATCCCCCTGCCATGGGCAGGGACACCTCCCAACAGAGCAGGTTGCTCCAAGCCCCATCCAGCCTGGCCTTGAACCCCTCCAGGGATGGGGCAGCCACAGCTTCTCTGGGCAACCTGTTCCAGGGTCTCAGCACCCTCACAGCAAAGAATTTCTTCCTGAGATCTCATCTAAATCTCCCCTCTTCCAGTCTGAAGCCATTCCCCCTCGTCCTATCATTTCACTCCCTGATGAGGAGTCCCTCCCCATCTCTCCACCAGCCCCCTTTAGGGACCAGAAGGAGCTCTAAGTTCTCCCTGGAGCCTTCTCTTCTCCAGACTGAACAACCCTCTCAGCCTGTCCTCACAGCAGGGGAATTCCAGCCCTCTGAGCATCTTCATGACTCTCCACTGGACCCATTCCATCACTCCAGGTCCTGTCCATAGCCAGGCTGGCCAGGAGGCTGCTCCTGGCTGAGCACTTTGCTGGCACACTGCTGAAACCAAAAGCCATGCCAGCAGGTCTCCAACGAGACCGTTGCTGTTTCGCATCAGGATGCTGTGTTCCCCAGGAAGGCAAGAGGCTGGATGCAACCTCCCAACATCCCCACTGCGAGCCGTTTGGCTTCCTGACACCTCCAGGGGTCCACACAAAGGCTGGTGGAAAGCAAAGCTCCCCAGCAGCTTGGGCCCTGGGCCCAGCTGCCTTTCAAGCACTCAAAGGAGAAGTTTGGTTCCTACCCAGGGCAAGGTCTGTGAGAAAGGGGAGTTTTGCCTCGCTACCTTCTGCTGGGTTGTGCTTTCCACTGGAATTCGCTTCCTGGAGAGCCACTTATTTATCATTTTGTTTTTGAAAATTATCAGGCTTAGTTCCGGGATGATGGGGGCTCATCTCTGCTTTTGTGAGAACGGTGAAAGACCTGAGCTTCAGACTTCACTCTTGACTTTTATCTCCAGCACAACTGTATTTTGTCTCTGCACAGAGACGCCGAGGGATTTACCCTCCCTTGGTAAGGACAGGAATAGTTCTTCGGGCAGTAGCTTCATGCCAAAATAACTTGCTTCTCCAGCCACCCCTTAACGCCCTTCTTCTGAGCATCTTTCTTCCTGACCTCCTGGGACTGTCACCGTACTCCAGCAAACGTTTGCTGTGCTTCACCCCAGAGGTGGCTGCAACTTCCAAGCCATGAACTGCCCGTGAAACCAAGTTTGTTCTTTTAGCAGCCAAGGAGTCCCCTGCCAAGTCCTTCCCTCTCATGCATGACCTTACAAAAGACACTAAGAAGCCCTCCCACAGCTCGCCACAAATCTGGCCGAGTAGCTTCTTCTAACAGAAGACCTCCACTCCCTTCTTTCCCCACCCTCCCATCCCAAGTCTGTGGGCCTGGAGGGGAAAAAATAATCCCCCAAAAAACATAAAACCCAACAAATCTGAGGTTTGCAAATGCCAAGAAACAAACAGAGGAACGTGCTTACCCCATGCCAAGGTCTGGATCTTCGCAGAAGGTATCAGTGTCAACGCGAATACGGCCCCTAGATGCAGCAGGCTCATGAGGATGATATTCCTCCAGACGTATATCACGGGGGGCTTGGGGCCCTCTTTCTCCCGGTAGGTCTCATCAAAGATATCATCTACCATGCCCCGGTCTCCTGCCAAGTCCTCATGGTTGATTAAGTTCTTCTCCATGACGGCATTCCCATTCCTGGCCATCCGGGAGGTGATGGTGCCAAGGGTGGTGGTGGTGGTGGTGCTGGAAGCGGAGGAGAACTCCTTGGAAAGGGGGCGATGGAGATTTTCAGGGAAGGAAAAAAAAAGGGAAAACAAAACGCGAGGTTGATGGTTACCAACACAGGGAGTAGAAACACAGGCTGCAGTTTTCAGAGCAGGCTCCATTCCTTCAGCTTGAGCCCTTGGCACCAAGAAGAGCCTGCTCTGGCTCCACCAAGTCACGAAGACAGGGAAGGAGCCTGACCTTTCTGGGGAAAGGAGGCGAATGAGGGACAGGCAGCAGAAATTATAGAAACAGACTTGAGAACTCATTTGGTTTTCTTTTTCCACCAGTGGCTTTGGTGAGCTCATTTGCAGGCTGCAAGGATTTTCGCTTCCCTTCAGTTTCATTAGTGGGTGGTTTTAGGTGGGCTCGTGCATGAGCCGACAACAATAGAGGAAATCTTGTGAATGAACAAAGAGGTGGGAGAGAAACACGGCCTGAAACAAGGTTTTATTATAAATCATGGGGCTGCTTCTGATATCCTTTGCGTCAGCCCTGCTAGGGATGACTGGAAGAACACCAGGAAGATCCACAGGAGTTTCCTCCTTATCTACTCTTGCCTCAACTTCCAGATTTGGGATGTGGCAAGCCCAACACACCTGGAGACAGGCAGAAGGAAGCATGTGCTTCCAGTTAAGACACCCCATCCCACGGCTGCTGCTAAGCCTCTTATCCCTCTCCTGCTTCCCACGCGCGGGCAAACGGAGGCACGGGAAGCCGATCTTCTGAGCCAAGGCCACCGGCGGGCAGAGAGGAAGTTCTAAGCATGGAGTTGGCTCAGGCTGGCTCCCTCCTCCTGCAACCCTGACACACAACCTGGGCTCTGCAGACACTTGTTTGCCCTGGCAGGGTGACAACCTGCCCCATCAGGGCGCTCATGACGAAAGGAGCAGGCAGGACTGACCCTAACGAGCCAGGTCACCGAGTCCTGAATCACCCGTTTCCATCTCCATCACGACAGCCACGTGCTCACCAACGCTGGTGGCACCTTTATCGGGTCTGAAACCGAACTGGGATGGACACCACATCCCCCCAGGGGGTGCCAAGCACGTGGGATGCCAAGACATCCCTCATCCCCTAACCCCCTGGGAATCTGCCCAAAGGACACGTCCCCATCAGGAACGGAGACCACGGGAGCTCCTTTCCCAATAAAAACCTCTCCCAAATTACGAATCCTGGGTAGGAATCTGCTCTTAGAAGACCACCATCCTGCTGTGGCCTAGTTTCCCGAGGGAGGCACTAAAATCAGGCCAGGCAGCTTACGTGGCCACCCCAACTCCTCCCTTTCCCAAGGGTAGAAACTAGAGGGTTAGAGACATACCTTCCTACGGGGAGGAGCTGGCGGAGCTGACAGATTTCCCTCCCCGTTTGGGAAGTAAAATGATCTCTCCAGAGAGAGCCCTCTAAGTTTTTTTCCTTTTGGAATCAAAGGTTAGAAAGAGGAAAAAAAAGAAAAATCAACCCCAACTAAAACCCCCAAACCCTGGACACGACATATCCTGCTGTTTTATCTGATCCCAAGCTGCTGCTGGGCTCAGGACCGGCTCCCTCCGCATCCCGACTCTAAGATGTCTCTGCCTGCTTTCCTAATTAATATTTTTAGGGTTTGATATTCCAAGCTGCTGGAGGATTTAGTGGCAATCCCCCTCCTTTTCCCCCCCCCCCCACCAAAAAAAGAAATAAAAAAGGAGCTGTGAGAAATGTCTTCTAACCCAGCAATTCAGGAATTTAGCGGCAATCCATGCCCCCCCCCCTTCCCAAAAAAACAACCCAATCAAATCAAAGAAGAGCGGTGAGAAACGTCTTCTAACCCAGCAATTCCGCAAGGTTTCGAAGTGTCAGATATTCTCATCTGGCATTTTGGCAGGAAGGCACGATTTTTTTGCTTCCTTGGCTGGGAGACAATCTACCAAAAAGAACCTAAAGGCTTGTCTATGCAGGAAAAATTCCCAACAGAGATCTGGTGGTATAATTAGGACGGGTAACGCTCCCCATATGGACATGCTGCTTCCAGGCTAAGAATGTGGGGTTGGAGTTGCATTTTTTTTTTTTCCTCCTGGGCGACAGCTTATGTCACTGTCAAAAGTTACACGGGGGCAGAAGAGGAGGAGGAAGAGGAGGAGGCAGAGCGCAAAGAAAACAGTAGAGGGGAAAAAAATAAATAAATAAAACCCACACCAAAAAAACCAACCACCCTCTTCTTCCAGAGACGTAGGAGCCACGTGAGGAATTTTACCAGCAGACCTGGGCTGCTGGAATTACACGGATATAATGAAACTGGTCTTTTCTCAGGCATAAAACTCCATGAAAAGGGCTATAAAGCAGCTGTGAAACACAGCCCCACCACTGCAGGCTTGATGGGGGGAACTGGGAGGCAGAGCGGGCAGCTCTTTAGCTGGAGACCAAGGGAAAGGAGGAGGGAAGAGGTCTTTGACTCCCCTTATGGCCAAAGTGGCTCCTGCAGCTCCTCGGGAAGATCCTGGGACGGGGATTGACCTTGGGTCTAGAGCCTAGAGGGGGAGGAAGGCCAACTAAATCATCCTCACCAGCTCTCCCTCATTTCTGAATGACTTTGCAGCTCTCATCTGCAGAGCAGATGTGTTCCACCACCACCATCCCCAGCACCCACCCAACACGCCATAGGTGATCCCACCCAGCTTATACAACCCACTGCAGCTCCAGGGTTCAGCCGAGGAGGGGGTGGGAATGGACCCAGGACACTCACATCCCTTAGGATCCGGTATATTTGAATATCCCCAACGTCACCCAGGGACAAGGATTCTTCCCAACCTCTGGAATATGCCCACCCCACCCCCCCTCCAAAAGAAATAATAATACATGC
>VXBW01006853.1:0-50441 GCA_013400375.1 Thinocorus orbignyianus
AAAAAAAAAGGAAAATTATGAAAAAATACAGTTATATTAGAAAACTAGGTCGTAATCCTCCATGAGGTTAAAAAAGCAGAAAAGCCACGGAGAGAAAGTTAGTTCCTGAAATAATGAGGATGTTGGGAAGTTCCTTCTCCTCCTCCCAGCCCGGACCGTGGCTCCTTTCCCGAAGGACACGCGTTTCCAGGGCCCATCCCGATCCCAGCGGCCGGGGCCCAGCTCCGTGCCTGGGCAGGGAGTGGAAACAACAGGAGATGAGCTGAGTTTATTGTTATCTGCAGAGAGCCTGCCTGATAGCAGCCGCTCTTATCTCTCCTGCTGTATTGAACCTGGAGTAAACACTAATTAATGTAACGGCGCTAATAGGCGGGAGGGAGAAAGCATGCTGCTCACCCCCTCCTCCGAGGGCACTCCGGGGTGCCGGGGTGTGTGTGTGTGTTAAAATTTACAGAAAGTGACAAATCCTGGTGTTTTCTCTCCGAACCCATTCAGACCCCGTTCAGAACCATTTCTCTCACCCATTCAGCCCCTCGGGGTCTCGCAGGAGTCCAAGCCCCCCCGACGGTGCCTCGGGCTCTCTCAAGTTCCTTACAACAGTATGGTTTAGGGGTGTTGTCTCCAGGGGGCTGTGCCTGCATGGGGCCCCCGCTCTGATGCCCCCCCGCCCTCTGCCCGGAGCAGCCCCTGGTGGGGGACGGGAGGGTGGGGGAGGAAGGACTTTCTCTAAAGTCATTTTCCCGGATTTCTCCGTCATTAACAGGAAACGCTGTTTGAGCATCACCCCGCAACGTGCGGGCTGGGCGGGGGGAGCCGACGGGGCGGCCGCGGACCCCCGCCAGCCCCCCGCAACCTCCGCCTTGGGCTGGGCCGGCCCCGGCTGAGACCCCTGAGGGCTGCGGGGAGCGGGGGGTCCCCCGGTAAGAGGGGCAGCCCGGGGCGGGTTTGCGGGGCCCCTCCGCCCCGCTGAATCACACCTTCCCCTCCCACCACATGCGCAAGGAGGGAGGCGCCGGGGAAGCCGTCTCCCCGCATATAAAGCGCTGCCGTCGGGCCGGCCGCCGCCGCTGCCTCCCGGGGACCCCGCCGCCGTTCTCCCGTCCGTCTGTTCGTCCCTCCGTCCCGTCTGTCCTCCCGGCCGCCGCGACATGGCCACTGGCCACCGCCTCTCCTTGCCAGCCCTGCTGCTGCCGCTGGCCTGCGCCGCCTTGGCGCCCCGTAGCCTGACAGGTAGGGACCACCCGGGGCCGGGGTCTCCCTCCTCCTCTTCCTCCTCCTCCTCCTCCGAGGTGGCTTCATCCCCGACGGCCGCTGTCTCCCGCAGAGAAGCAGCGCTCCTGCCTGCTGCCCCCCGAGGACGGGCCGTGCCGCGCCATGGTGCCCCGATGGTTCTACGACCGCTACACCCAGAGCTGCAAGGAGTTCAGCTACGGGGGCTGCCACGGCAACGCCAACAACTTCCTCACCTTCGACGACTGCGAGAAGAACTGCTGGACCATCAAAAGTGAGTGGGGGCCACCGCCCCCCACCCCCTGGCCCCCCTTTTCCTCCCCTGGGGGTGGCAGGGGGCTGGAGGGGGCACTGGGGGAGGCTGCGCTGCTCGGGGGTCCTGCCCACCCCAGCTGTCACCCCAGATCGGAGCCACTGTCCCACGGGGGGCAATTTTATAGAATCATAGAGTGGTTAGAGTTGGAAGGGACCTCAACAATCATCAAGTTCCAACCCCCCTCCCACCAGACCAGGTTGCTCCAAGCCCCATCCAGCCTGGCCTTGAACCCCTCCAGGGATGGGGCAGCCACAGCTTCCCTGGGCAACCTCTTCCAGGGTCTCACCACCCTCACAGCAAAGAACTTCTTCCTAATATCCAATCTAAACCTCCCCTCTTATGCAGTGGAACCCCAGCTGGTTAACTGGGAGGCAACGTGGGGAATTTAACTGTGAATATTTAGTTTAGCCTCACAACTGGTTGCAAATCAGCGCGCCGCACTCCTGCAGAGCTTATCACGCTTCACGGCACCCTGCTGGCGGCAGGACCAGCTGGGACCTGCCCGTGAGCAGGGAGATGGTGTTTTGGCTACACCACGCTTGCTGCTGGGTGCGGGGAGTACCCAGGACTGGTTTTACAGAGGAGGAAATTGTTTTTCTTACAGAAGTGCCCAAACTGTGCCGGCTGGAGGCTGATGGAGGACCTTGCAGGAGTCACCTGAAAAGATATGCCTTTAACTTGAGCTCGATGAGGTGTGAGGAGTTCATCTATGGCGGCTGTTACGGGAACGGCAACAACTTCAAAGACCTGCAGTCTTGTGTGGACCACTGTCTCCCAGAGAAAAGTAATGGTTGTTCCAACTTTTTAATAAAATAGATGGCTTGAAAGTTATACGAAGATGAAATTTTGTTTGATGTTTTCCCCTGGATTGCCTGTGCAGGGGCATTTTTGAAGACTTCTGTGAAGCAGGTTCTGGTGTTGTCTACAGCCTTTCACATCTCACTTCTCAGCTGTGAGTGGAAGAGCAAGGCGCTGTGTTAGTTCAATATTGTCACCCTAACTGTCCCCATGGGGACACTCTGCCGGTGTCTTGACTTCCAGAGCTGTCCCTGTGCCGTCTGAAGGCAAATAAGGTTGGAGGCAGATGTGGGAGCCGTGTGGCGATCACCATCAGGACAGCCATACCCTCCTGTAGAGCAGAAGAGCCCATCTCAAAGCCCTGGGCTGAGAGGTGGCGTTGGGTGACGGGTTTTTCCCACACTTGCCAGCTTAACTGGGAAAAGCTTTTTGCCTGACGTGTGTTTGCTGTCTCTGTGTGAGCTCCAAAGGGCAGAGGTAGCGATTACAGGTGACTGTGCCCCAGCGAGGCAGGAGCAGGGAAGAAGAGAGATCTTCCTGAATGAGTAACGACTGTCCCTGCCCGAGCTGCAGAGTGCTCCGTGAGACAGCTGTTTGTGGCCGGTGGCAGGCTGGCAGCATTTTCTTAGGTGGACACTAAACTGTTTTTAATTTTCTCCATTGGTGAAAAGTCTCCAGCGAGAAAAGGGAAGTTCTGCTGAGGCAGAATTGAAGGTGATTCTTGTGAGCTCAGTGGTGGGGACTGAACTTTTTGCTGCGAGCAGGTGGGATTTGCTGGCAGAATCCCAGCAAGGGCGAACCCAATGATGTCCCTGCCCTCTGCAGAGGCGGTTCTGCTGGAATTATTGCCGTATTCCTGTGCGGATGGAATACGGCTTGTGACCATGACAGTCTCTACTGTCATGTGTATGGTGCCACACATGGGGGAAGGGGATGAATTTGACTTGTGGGACAGTGAGCCTGTTTTCTGGGAATGTGTTGCTGTCTCAAACTCACAGCTCACAGGAATGAGCAGCAGTAGGTCTCTGGAGCTGTTGGTAACGGTTCCTGTCTGTCCCATGGGAGCAAGAGCTTGTTTAGCCACAAAGTTTATTGCAAGGTAAATTCTAAGCAGCCAGGCACAGAGATTACATTTATGTAATTTGTCTCTTTCTCTCTCCTTTTTATTTTATTTTCTTTTTTCCAAGCTGGTCCCTCACTGTGCTACAGCCCCAAGGATGAAGGGCTGTGCTCGTCTTCGGTGCCTCGCTACTACTTCGACTCCAAGAGCAAATCCTGTAAGGAGTTCAGGTACACGGGCTGCGGTGGGAACGCCAACAACTTTGTTACGGAAACGGACTGCTACAACGTCTGCAGAAAAGGTAATGTTTCCTGTGTCCTGTCAGTCCCAAGCAGGTGAAGGGGCCCAGGGAACAAGTGCTCACAGTGTTCTCTTGCTCCCCTCGGCGTGCTGCACGGGGATGCTCCTTGCGTGTCTGACGGGGTGTTCTCAAAGGCAGGAAAGCTGAGGTCAATGCAAAATCCTGATGAGGGCAGTGGGATGGCAGGCGGTTGCACCGTTTTTGAATGAAGTGCATAAAAGGGTATGCAAAGAGACTAATTAACTTACCAGAGTCCACCAGGAATCTGTCTCTCAACTGCTCAGTACCAGCATGAACGCTAATTAACGGATCATTGTCTTTTAGATACTTCTAAGGAGGATTAAAGTGAGTTGTGAAATCAATTTACTTTTTTCCTTCCCATTTTCAGCAGTTATCGTCCTCCCCTGTTTCCCCACTGCCCGTTCCCATTCCTAAGGATTTCTGCCTCATCAGTTGCGCTGAGTCAGCTGCTTCTGTGGCTGGGGTGGGGAGGAGATTTGGGAATGAGGATTGATTCTTCATAGTGGGTTTGTTCAGATCATCTACCAGCTGTGCTCGTAGGTCAGCTACGAGCTGCTTTTAGGCTACTTTTACCTGCAGCCCTGTGTTCACACCATCTATTGCAAGTTTTAATGCTCCAGTTTAATTCATCTGATACGTAAATCAATCAGGGAGAGAAAAGCATAACTATTTTTGGCCCCTGGAGCACTAGGGAAGCAGCCATTTTATGTAGAGAAGTGATGCTGAGGCTGGGTCTAGCTTGTACTTTGGAAAAAAAAAAAAGCCAAAAAGCATCTCTGTGTTAAACCTGAGCCATGAAACCTCAGGATTTCAGGTGTGGGGTCAGAACACTCAGATCGGGGCATGGTTCTTCATTTCTGGGCTAGAATCGCCGGGCTGGGGCAGGGGCTACACCCCAGGCACGGGCCTCAGGGGTGAAAACGCTGCCTGCCAGTTAGTCACGGCAGGAGTATGTCTGCGGGTGACACTGCCCAGGGTGTCTCTGCCACCCTGGTGTCACCAGCTAGTCTTTAATGGCAGGATGAGTCTGTCCGAGCTGCGTGTGCTGATTATCTCCCACGCGTCCATCGCTCCCTGGGTCCCGGGCTCCAGCCCAGGGACCTTCCGGGGGTCTCTGCCCCTGCCCACCTGGTGCTTCCCCTTCCCCCTCTCTCCCTGTGGGATGAGGAAGGGAGAAAACACCATCTGTCTCCTGAGGAGAGCTCCGGGCAGCCCAGCAAAAGCCATCGTTGAGAAGCTTTTTCACTAACTCGTGCATTTCACAACTGGGTAGGGCTTGGTGCAACCAAAGCCCATAGTTAAGGGCATAATTAGTGCTAATGAATGTCGTGCTGTACATACTCATTTCTATAGCTTGGGAGTGTGCAGCAACATTAGGCAAATCTTGAAGGCAACCGAAGCCACCCCTTCTCTCCTACTCCCTGTAATTCCCTCCCCAGCATCTCCCCTTCTGGCGTCTCAGGTTGAATCCAGTTGACTTTCCCCGTGTAAATGTGCAACTGCTGTTTGAACTGATCCAGAGCTTTCTGGAGTGGAAAGATTTCTGATTCATCTAATTAAAAAAAAAAATTAACTAAGAAAATGTATGTTGAAAAAGAAAATAAATATGTGGGAGTGATGTTGAGCGGAAGGATTGGGAACTGGCCACGGGGCCTCTGCAGGTGGACAGGGGGCATGAAGATGTCAGATTTTCAGTCAGAAGATCTTTCTTTCAACAAGATCTTGTTTTCTGGCCAGTGTTCACACCTTTGTGTGGTCTTTGTGAGCGTTCCTGGAGATCAGCCCCACGCTCCTCAGCAGCTTCTGCATAAAACATGGTCCTGTGCAGGGACCCAGACCATTCCATCAGTTAAATATATATATAAATAGCACCAATTATATATATATTCATATATATAAACACAGGGACTTTGCCCCAGTGTTTCTCAGAGAAACGGAATGCTGGGTTTTTGGTTGGGTCTCTTTGGCAGCCAGGGCAGTGTGTTTAGCTCCTCTGGTGCTGCAGGACGCCGAGAAGAGACTTTGGTGGTTGCCCAGGAGCCGAGCAGCACGGCAGGACTGCAGCACCAAAGGTGGGCACCTTGGAGACCTGGCAGAGTGTGAGCACGGGGTGTCCGGGACACATTTTGCAGTTTCTGAGATGTTTGTTGTTGCTGGCTCAGCTGCTCAAACAGCGTAACGTGCAAAAGAAAACCCCAAACAATAAGTAGCAACGGCTTCGTCAGGCTGTTTCCCTCACGGCTTCCTTTGTTTTCTCAGCAGGGACCCAGAAACCCAGCATCAACAAGCCGACTAGTGTGTTCCGCAGAAGAATGATGAGGAAACTGATCAAAAAGTCTCAGCCGTACAGCCCGAAGTCGTAAAGCTGATGTGCCCTCGGGTGTTTGGAAGGCCTTCCTGCCATCCCACTCCCTTCTTCTGTAAGATAGTCTCCACACAGTTTTATACACCAACATCGTTCTGTCTCACAGAATTGCCTTTCATTTCCAACTTACTTTTTATAAAGAACTGCATTTAATAGAAGAACAACGAGCCCAAGCCTAGTTCTTCTGCTCTGTTGTCTTCGCAGCACTACTTTGGCCAAGCCAGGTATTTACATTTCCATGTTTTTATGGGGGAATGCATTTCAGCTGTTACAAATCAATTAAGATTTGGAAAATCAATTGTCTCACGGTATAACTAAGTACGAAGCTAAAG
The DNA here is from genome assembly GCA_013400375.1 of Thinocorus orbignyianus. Classification (NCBI taxonomy): domain Eukaryota; kingdom Metazoa; phylum Chordata; class Aves; order Ciconiiformes; family Thinocoridae; genus Thinocorus; species Thinocorus orbignyianus. The sequence goes on from VXBW01006853.1 coordinate 6,424, forward strand.
CTCTACCAGGGACTTTTTTTTTTTTGGCATCCTCTGCTTACCGAAGATAAGAAACCTTTCAAAAATGAGTTCAGGGGTTTGTTGCCCTGCCGTGCCTCACATTTGGGCACTATCACTGAGGTAGGCTCTCCGTTACAGATATGGTCACGGGCAAGGCTTTTGAAAGCTTTCATGACAGTAAAAGAAATATAAACTTAAACCTGGCTCGTCCCACAAGAGCAAATTGGGGATCGGGGTACTTTGATACACTCTGACACAGGCAATGAATAAGCTGCTGGAGCATTAAAGTGAAAATGTAGCCGTAACTTTTCCACGACATTTGACATTTCTGCAAAGTTACACCCCAGATCCTCCTGTCAGCACATTTGTATCCATTTTAATGGACCTACACCGATTACATCTGCTGAAGACCTTGATATTTGTGTTGATGCGGTGGCTGCTAAAGCAGAAAAGCAGAAGCTTCTGCAAATCTCATGTAATCCCTCTTTTGAGGCACAACTCTATTTCTTGTGGTAGATCATGCCGATGGTGATATTATTGCACCTTCTTTTATGTTTTGTATTTGAGCCATCTCTGAATTTCAATTAATTTCACCTACAATATTTTCTGAATATGAATTCATGAATGTTAATAAAATGTTTTTTTGGAAAAAAGGGAGAGCTTGTTCTATTGTATACTTCTGGTGATTATCCCCCATTAGGTGTGCACACCAACAGGTGGAATGGAACCTATTATGACTCATTATGACTCTGGCAGAGTTTAGTTGTCTCTTAAACCATTTCCTTGACACCGAGGCCTTTATTTGAAGAAACCCAGTAACTTGTGCTGGTGTCACCCATCCTTGGCAGTTTTTAAGGCCCTCCCTGAGGATCTGCTGGCCGCAGGGTGCCCGATGAAGCCAGTTCTCTGCTGCGGGGTCTCCTCTTTGATGTGCTGCCATCTGAAGAGCTTTCCTGGGGGGCTGGGCTATTTGCTGGAAAAGGCATTGCCTTTCAGCTAGAAACTGTCAGCTGTGTGCTTCATACCCGTTTCGGAGATGGAACACAAGGGGAAAACGGGCCGAGATGTGTTTTTCTTTCTGACTTTTCTCTCACCGCTGGATTTTTGACTGCAGCAGCCAGCCGTGCTTGCCTTCCTCCTCCTCCTGCTCCACTTCTGGTTCTCCACCTCAAAACCCCTTCTTACTTCAATTAATCTGTCATTTATTGCGCACGCAGGAGCTCTGCGAAATATCAGAGGCTTGGGTTTCAGTCTCTCGTCCGTCGGTCTCTTCTCCCAAGGAACAGGGGATGGGACAAGTGGAAACGGCCTCAAGTTGCACCAGGGGAGGTTCAGGTTGGAGATCAGGAACAATTTTTACCCTGCAAGGGTTATCAAACCTTGGACTGGGCTGCCCAGGGTAGGCGTTGAGACACCATCCCTGGAGGGATTGAAAAGCCGGGTTGACAGAGCGCTGAGAGACAGGGGTTAGGGATGGGTTTTATCAGGGTTGGGTTGATGGTTGGACTGGATGATCTGAAAGGTCAGAAGACCCAGACAATTCTATGATTCTACGACCTGCCTGATCGCACACTGAACCCTCCACAACTCTGGCAGGGCTTCTAGGGAGCAGGCTGTGGGTCTGGGAGGGGAGGAAGAAGGGAAAAGGCTGTGGAAGTTTCCTTCAGACCCTCAGTGAAGATGTTCCACTTTGTGTAGATTGTACCTTCCTAGCTCCACAGAATTCCCTCTGCCAGTGTGATGCTTTGCTCCAGGTCCTTGTGTTCCTCTGACATCCCTCCAGGTCCCTGTGGCTTTGCCTAATGCCACCAGTCGCCTGTCACCCGCAGTGCTGTGTGTGACTCATGCCCGACTTCCCTTTCCAGTTTGCTGATGAAACAACGCCAGGGTCAAGTGTGAGTGTTTTTGCCTCCCTGAAAATTAGCGCAGCCCAAACCAGCCTGCAAATTAACTTTTATTGCAGCGGGCAGTGTCCAGCAGCAGCGTGTGTCACAGCCCTGGTGGAGGAGGAGGAGGAAGAGGAGGAGGAGGGGAGCAGGGACTGTCATCGGTGAGTGTCATGGTTCTGAGCAAATCAGAACTGAAGGACAGATAGCCTCCCCCACCCCTTCCCCTTTTTTAAAAGGGAAGAAGGAGAGGAGAGGGAGAAATTAAAGAGATTCAGGAGTTTAGAAAAACTAAACTACTTTAATAAAAACACAAAGAATAATAATATAATGAATAATAAAAGAAAATTAAAAAAAAAGGAAAGAAAAATAAAATAAAAGTATACAGTATATACAAAACCGTATTAAGCTCCCAGGACGACGACCACATCACCAGCAGGCAACAGTCCCAGGCTGGAGTCGGTGATCAACAGGAGCTGGATTCCAGATCTGGAGTCAGGAACGCTCGGATCGGGATCAAAGGCAGACGAACAGGCAGGGTCCTCCTTGGACGTCGGCCATCGAAGAAAGAGGAAGAAGAGGAAAAGAGGGCTTGACCCTTTGATCCCTCAGCTTTTATACTGAGCATGATGCGGATGGGATGGAATACCCCTGTTGGTCAGTTCTTGGGTCAATTGTCCTGTCTGCTCCTCCTTGCAGGTGGGACCCTTTGATGCTTCCGCTTCCGACCCTCCAACGGGTAGAATAACAAAATTACCTGACCTTGGTTGTTCCAGCAATAAGGATAAGCAAGGGCCTGTCTGCATACCATTCCTTGGGATAATTGGGTCTTATCACAGTTCTCTGAACAGTGTGCTGTTAATTTCAGAGTTTAGTTAGTTAGAAGAGGCCCAGGTAAGAAAGCAAAGTTGTAAAACAGAAAATTGGTTCATTTTACCCCAAACCAGGACAGCGGGGTTCCTCTTGTCCTGCAGAGGTAAACTGGTCACTGAGACTCGTGAGCAGTGATTTGCAGGGGACAGTCCTACCTGCTGCTAAAGTAAGATTTGGCTAAACTCCGCCACAGGTAACATCACCACCCTTAACTTTCCACTGCAACACAGTGTCTTAGTGTTACCTTGTGAAGAACTGTATCAAAGATGGTTTAAAGATAAAAGGCTGTGATGATTCTTCATCCTTTGCCTGTGATCACACTCAGGGAATTGCTTTGTAAAGTATCCCAGAGCAGGAGCCTTCACCCTTACAGGTCAGTGGAATTTTAAGTGCCAAAAAGAGAAAAGGAAAAAAATCCACGTGAAAACACATATTTTTTTTTAAATCAACAAGATAAATGATGGCAAGCAAAATTTGGCCACACCTCATTTTAACAGTGATTTGCCCCAGTAAATGACTTTCTCCCAATTCCATGCTTTAGGAGCAAAATGCCAATGGGTTCAGCTCGTGTCCCTGCAGCCAGTTCTGACCCCAGCGGTGTCCCTGCTCCTCTGCAGCTTCTGGTCGCCTGAAGAGGTGGAAAACATGGAACACTTATTTTATTTAAAAAAAAAAAAAAAAGAAAGAAAAAAAAAAAGACAGAGTGGGCCACATTAAAATAAAAATCCCTCCTCCTGTGTCCCGGGTGAGGAACTGTGTCCCTGAGCCCGATGCCGCCGGGGCCAGATCTTCTGGGACTAGGTGGTGACCAGAAATCTGTTCAGCGGCAGCTGTGTGTGCCTGGAAGAGCTGCTCTGAGGATGTGCCAGAACGGTTATGCGTTTACATCAGTGTTATTGAAAGTAAAATCTGCCTCATTATCTCTCTAGAAAGCTTTTTATTACTATGCATCACTATCAGTGGTGATGATTAGCGCAGAGGTACTTGCTTCTGTTGAAGTGAGCCTAATTTTTCAGCGCACGGTTGTCCCATACTGTAATGTCTGTCATCTGATAAATTACTTAGTTGCTGAGAAGAGGAGATGTTAATCATAGTGTGTAAAGCCTAATGATGCAAAAAAAGCCCCATGTAAACAAGATGCATAAAATCCTGCTGTTTGAGTTATTAGCAACTGGTGTGATCAGGAGCTGTGATTTCCACATAAACGCCAGAGAAAGGACCATCCCCAGCTGATGCCCAAACTAATCGTAAAAGAGAGCGAGCTCGCTCAGGGAAGTCAAACACTGATTTATGAAATGTAAAGCTTTGTATCTATCAGGTGGGAATAGAATAAGTCCTTTTTAATTAAGGTCACCTTTGTAGTGGGCAGCACTGGCCATCATTTCAGGTGGATCTGGTCACAGCGGGCGTTCTTCCCGACAGGGAAGACAGGTGGGTGCTCCACGGCGGGGTGGGTGCCTGCCCACTGCCTGCGTGGGAAGGGCTTTGAATGCAATCTGAGCTCAAAGCACCTCACACACCACCTTCCTTGGTGGGGCTGAGCTGGTGACCACACTTTTTTATTAAGCCTCATTTGTTCTCGTGCTAGACCCTCGTTACTGTATTAACTATGGGTTAAATGAGGATGTTTTCACTCATTGAGCTCTCTTGCAGGCAAGCTACTCACTGAAGCAAGTGTGCAGCATCTTCCCTAAGACGATGCACAATAAAAGTCTTGAAAGCTCAGTATGAAATGCAATAATAAAACTCAGAGTAACTAATAAATGCATACAAACACTGTTCTCCGTGGGGTATTTTTCTCTGTGTGTGGGAAGCAAGATAAAGAGGGTAGATTTTACTAATACTGGTTTAAAGAGTCAAGAGAGCAAAGGGTGAAAAATATACCTCTCTATCCAACATGAAAAAACTTTCCAGTATCACAGTAGCTTTCAGCAAGGACAAATCCTGAGTTTTACCCATGTCAAAAAAGAATACTTTACAAAAATGACTCCAGCAGAAGGCAGTGAGACCAGCAGCAAGACTTCTTTTTCCCCTTGTTTTTTTTTTCCCTCTAGAAGTGGGAGGGTAGTCTGATGAGAAAACCAGCAATGACAAATGGTATTTACCGCTCCCTCGTGACTCCAGGAGGCTGTCAAGTTCCCGCTGTGCCATCCAGAGGGACTCTACCGTGATTTCCACAAGGCCTGGATGGAGCCCAGAGGCTTCCATAACTCCCTTCAAGTGCAGAAACGTGCCCTTGCGCAGAGCAGCCTGTGTCTGCTTCACCTGGGCTCCTCTGTCAGTGTTCACCAGTGGGTGCAAGCGAATGAACAGTGGCTGAGCAGAAACCCCCAACCTTCATTTCAGCTCCACAGAGCTGCTGTGTGTGTGATGGAAAGTTTGCCTGCTCTGGAGGGGCAGGAGGTTTCTCCCAGGTGGGAAAGGAAATCAACTCATTTCTTCACTCCAATACGTCTTCAGAAAGGGTTAGGACCAAATGCGCTATGGAGACAACCACACACAACGCTGGAAAACACCTGTTTTAACAGTACAGGCATTGGCTGGATTAGGTTTGATCACAGTTTGCTCCTTTCTACTTTTCAAGACTCTTCTTTTAAAATCTAGAGCAATATTCAGATCAAGAGGCATCAGTTAATATTGAAGGAAGAATTTTTAATTTTCTTAGTTTGGTTTAAATTCCTCAGATAGTTTGGATAGTCTTCCTTCCGATACATCCTGCATTCACAGACACCTGTCTTCTCCATACAACGTGCTCTGCAGAATCATCAAATCATTGAACAGTTTGGGTTGGAAGGGACCTTAAAGCCCTGGGCAGGGACACCTCCCACCACACCAGGTTGCTCCAAGCCCCATCCAGCCTGGCCTTGAACCCCTCCAGGGATGGGGCAGCCACAGCTTCTCTGGGCAACCTGGGCCAGGGTCTCACCACCTTGGAAGAGAATGCTCTGGGGAGCATTCCAGACTGGAAGGGGCTCTAAGGTCTCCATGGAACCTCCTCTTCTCCAGGCAGAACCCCCCAGCTCTCTCAGCCTGTCCCCATATCAGAAGGGCTCCAGCCCTCCCAGCATCTCTGTGGCCTCCTCCGGCCCCACTCCAACAGGTCCAGGTGGGGTCTCTCTATGGTCAAAGCAACATCTTTCATTCAAAGGAACAATCTCGATTTGCATCCTGTGAGGGCTACATGATAAACTTGATGGCCAAGTCGTGTTACAGCACTGTCACACACCAGCTAAGGTTCAAAAAAACATCCATCCATCTCTCTGGCCTCTCAGATGAGAACGTACAGTATTAATAGAGCTTTGAAATGCATCACTGTACTCATCAAAAGCCTAAAAGTAACATTTTTCTCCTTCAAACATCCAAAGCCATAATATAATGACTATTTTGCGTTCCAGCTGGTGCTGTAAACCTCAGCAGCAACCGGGTGAGTGCTCCATAAAGCACACCAAAGCATGACACAGATTTCTGCGGCTGCTCCAGGACTGTGGCAGCTCTTCCTCTGTTTTACTGCATCCATACTTAGCAGAAAGGAAGAGAAATTCCATACAGAACTAAATACACACCTAGCACTGGTACACATTACTGGTAGCACTCATTCACCGCTCTGAAACCTGTTCCTATTCTCTTACAGATGCTCTTTAGTCACGCTCCAAAACATGATTAGGACTCAGCCTTTCTGTGTGTTTTGTCTGCTGTTTCCACTTAATAGTCAATTTTCAATAAAAATGGTTGTTATCCTCATCAACAGGTATGGAAATTCTGTCTTGTCTCAGAGAGATCTTTTGGGCTGTGTTTGGTCTCTGCAACGTCCCCTGTGCTAGGAATGCAGATTCTGCAGCCTGTCCTTTGGGCTGTGCCATTTTCTCAGTGTTAGCGAGGAAGGAGAACTTGTTGGGGAAGGAACTGCACATCCTGTGTCTGTACAGAGAGTGTTTGTACAGCTGAAGGTGGAAACAGAAAAGATCAGGAAACAAAGACCACATTTACAAAGGTGTTTGATTTGTGGGATTTTAATAAATGTCTCACTCCCTCACCCCTGTCGGCAGAGAGGGAATTTCCCAGGCACTTTCTAACAGGTGTCTTGGGCACCTTATCTCTGTCCTTGGACAGTTATCTCTCTCTTTATTTATTGAGGTAAGGATCTTTCAAAACCTGGCTCCACCTCTCGCTTTCAAAACGATTGAAGATCAGATGGTTCATGGTTTGTGCAAATTGTCCCGCTCAGAAGGGCACACGTTGGCATCGCCCATCACTGAGACTCTGCCTTCTCATGTGCCAAGGGTCAGGGTCCCACCATGCGGTGCCCAGTGGGATTGGGGACCTAGGAAAGGATGTGCAGGACTCAGGTCATTTGGTGGGCAGCTAGAGCAGGAAAACTGAAAACCAGGAAAATAAGTGAAAAGGCACTGGTACATCCAAGTGCCCAACGCGGGGCAGCTGCTGAACTGGCCAGAACCGAGCGTCTCTGTGCAGAGCCCAGGGCCGGGTCCCAGTCCATGCTGCCTGCCAGGGAACACACCTGTGCCAGTGCATTTTGTAATATTAGGAGCTGCACAAAATCTAATTAATTTGAATAAAGAAGAAAAAAGAAATTGCAGAATTTCCATCAGTGCTGCAGGATGGGGAGACACCAAGGTGTGAACAAGCCCTGGTTTCAGTTTTGCAAACCAGGAACCTGCCTGGCGCTTGGCGCAATCAAACCCACACCCTTTACATTCACCTCTGATTTATTAACTAGAAAGCTCTCATATCATTCCCTCTCTGCACCGCTGCTGGTACTATCTGCAGTTTCAGATAACATGAAAGGGAACTGCCAGTTCCAAAGACGACAGCGACTCTAATTTTCATTTTTTAGTGCAGTTAACACTTAACACTTCCACATTTCTGTGTTTTCATTTCAGTTCTGAAATGAATCACACATATGAAAAATGCAAGCCTTCACATTAAATTGGTCTCGGAGCATTAAGAAAAAACATCCACCGCACCCCATGATTAACTCATTAATCCATCTTTCAAAACAAGTAATCTAATTATCTTGCAAACACGAGCATGACGCACGTGTGGCCCTTCAGACGGTGGTGACACACAGAATGGCTCAAATTCCTGCACTGTGCAGCCTTTCACTTGCCGCTCCCCCTTCCAGTCAGACTCAACACCAGAAGGGCTTTGCTCTCCAAGGTTACGTGGTGCTCAGCAGGGGATGAGCTCATGGGTCAAGGATGGGGCACAGAGAAGAGCTGCCTTTGAAGAAAGTCAAAAATTCAAGGGTCTGTAACTGGCAGCACTAAGCACTAGAAGACCAGGATGCTGTCGTTTGGCCTCTTCAGGAGCCCTAAAACTCGGCAGATCCACAGCTCACGCCACATACGCGCGTTTGCAGATACGGAAGAGAAGGTCAGGAAGCTGAGGAGAGACAGGTCTGTCAGCTCAGGCCAGAGCAGCTCCATGCCCAGAAAACATAAAGCCAGATAAAGAAAGGGGGGCAGTTCAGGGAGAAGGGGAGCTGAAGCTGAATTTCATATCCACCTGTCATCCAACTGAAAGGAGAATCAGAAAAAGTACCCACTAAAACCAGTGCCCTTCTATTCACATTGACACAACTAGCTATAAATATTTCAGGAAGATCAGCCAGGATAAACAGCCTGGTTTTAATCTCTTATTTTAATAATTTTTGGCCTTAGGTAGTGGCTTGGGTTTTTCCCTGTTTATGTCCCACTCTGAAGCCATGTCACAACATCTCTGATGTGGGATTGAGGCGACCCTGTGGCAACCATCAAGGTCTCTGTCACAGCACCCACAGTCCCAGTCCCTTCAGCTAATGGGTGATGCTGCTGCACCTCAGCCCTTGTCACCACCCAACAGCAAGGGCTTCTGTTTCCTGGTACTGCCCTCTTGACTTCTTGGTATCATTTTTGGGCACAGACCGTGATATAATTGGAAATTAATGTTTCAAAGTTCGACCCAAAAGAGATTTAGGGTGTGAGCCATGCTGTTTGTTACCTGCTTCATTCTGGAAATCTGTAGGGAGCACAATCAGTTTCTGAGAATTGAATTAACCCACTGACTGCTGAGAAAAGCGGAAAGATAAACTCTGCAGCGAAGATGAGGAAGACGAATGATCTGTCACATTTGCCCATGCAAATGTCTGACAAGGTGTCTTCTGTCACACCTGACACCGGGGGGCGGGTGGAGAGTAACATGGGAAAATACATGGACACCTGGCATGTTGTGTAATGGGTCTTGCAAGGGTTTCCTGCACAAGCTGAATCAGAAAGCTCTTGTGGGGTGGCCTCAGAGCAGGTGATGGGAAAGGCCAGAGGTTTGGGTTCATGTGGATCCAGTCACACCAATAAAACAACAGGGAGGTTCATGAGTGCATTGGTGGTTGAGAATGACCACCGTAAATCACAAATTGATGGAATTTGTCCTGCAGAAGCCACCCAGTGAGGAACTTCATGAACTTCCAAGAGCACAGTCTGGAAGTCTGGAGACAGAACAGAAAGACTGGAAGAAGACAAATCTCAGTGTGGTTAATTCTGGTCCTAACGCCAAGAAATCCAGCCTCTCAGAGAGGCTGTTGGTTGTAACACTGATAGAGTCACATCCAGCCAGATCACAGCACGAGCAAGGCAGAGCTGGTCTGTCTGCAGAAATAAAGATGGAAATGCTCCGAGTTTATTGAGCCAAGTGTTTCTATTTCAAACTTCTATGTCAATGCAACTTTCTGTTAGATACTCAGTCTTCTTACATACTCATTTCTGCTTTATGTTGACTATTTGGATCCTTTTCCTTCAAATGCATAGGTTTGGAATCTAGTATAATGGAAAGGGCAGATACTGCAGCAACATTTGACACAGGCAGACAGAGGCAGGTGTCTCCTGGTGTATCTTTGAGGCGTTCCCATACCTCAAAAGTGCTTCAAAAAATAAAACCCCACCAATTTTTCCCAGCTGCAGAAATAGCCATACTATTTTTCCAAAGTTAAGTCTAATCAGCAGTTTCTCTTGTTGCACAAGACTATGCTTTTAAACTTTGATGAACAACTTATTTGATGTTTTGCAAAAGATCTGATCCCTAAAGGTTTGCCATCTAAAAGACAGATGTCTAGAACACAAATTATACTAAGAAAGGGATGAGCACAGCGAGGCCGCTTGGATTGCTTTTTCTAATCATATAAAGTGGGCCGAGAGAACTAAATGTGAGCAATAGGCTATTCCTGTAAAGTCATGGTCTTAGAAGCAAGGATTTATTCTTGGGAATTTCAGTTGAGTAAAGACTAACTTCACACTACAGGATTTGGCTTTAAAACCTTCTTAGCTAGTTTGACTTTTCCATCTGCTTCAGCAGATTTGATGTCAGGCATGCCCTACCCGAACCAAATAGGATGACAGCACCTCTCAGGGAATCATGCCAGCTCTGCTCCACTGCTTTGCTCCCCCAAAAGTCTCACTCTGCCCTGCTGCACCCCGTGGAACTCAGCTCCTGCTTCACTGCCTTCCACTAGCACAGACTCCACCCAACCACTCTTCCCGCACGGGTTTGGTAAAAAGTGGAAATAAGTCAGCAATGCCAGCTAAACCAGGAAGTGTTCTCAAAAAAATAACAATCAGGAAAAAATCTGAAATAATACTTTGGGTATTGTAACAGAGATTTCTTTCAAAAAGCCCTTTGAATTGTCCTGTGGATTGTCCATTTTCTTTTTTTTTTAATTTTAATTTCTGCGGCTCAAGAAGACGTCATGAGTGGTCTCTGAAATTCAACTTTTTCTTCTGCAAAACCATCCTTTTTCATTAACGTTTTTGAGAAACCATTTTTTATGGCTCAGGAGGGGGATAAATTAACTTTTGGAAAGGGATCTCTGTGAGATTTCCCAGGCCCTGCCAAGCTCAGCCCTGGTGGTGCCATCTCCCTCCCACGGGGATTTGGCAGGCGACGGGGCTGGCGGAGCCACCACCTCGTGTGTTTTTAGGAACACGGTTTGGATCACGTGGGGCTGGATTTGGACAGTCCTGTCACATGAAGCAGCAGGATCGTTTAGGTTGGAAAAGACCTTTAAAACCATCAAGTCCAACCCCCGGCGGCACTGTGGGACAACCACAGTGTCTGAATTTCCACTTGGACCTCATCCCCTCCCTGACTGAATTCCTGCTGTTATTTCACTCCAGTTCCAATGCCACACAGAGCGGACGCATTCCACAATGAAATGATGCACTGTTTCACCAGTTACCGGAAAACAGAATGAGAAATTATGGTCAATAAATTTGACCGGGAAGTTTTTAAAAACCACTGAATTGAACCCAACTTGAAACTCATTAAAAAAAGGAGGTTTATTTCATTGCCCATTACAGTCAGAGGTGATTCCTGATAAATGCTGAACTACTGCACAGCACAAATTCTTTCATCTTCCTCCAAAGTCAGATTTCTGAGATTCTGAGATTTCAGCTGTACATTCCAGAACAGCAAGAAAATACAAATGAAATCCCTCTTTTCATGAGAGGTATATTGGGCTCATATGCGGGTAAATCTGAAGAAATTAAAATTTTATACCCGTGAAAATTTACGATAAGCCTGTGATCACGACCTGTTAATGCTCTGTGGCAGGTGACTGATTTTGCCTGTAAGTCAGTGGGGCAGAGGGAGCGCTGTCAGGCTGTAACGAGGGCACCCAACAAGGATGGGTTGTTAAACGTGTTCCCGTGCAGTGTTGGTGACATCCCATATCGACCGCTGCCGTGTCATGGCTGTGAAAACACCCCTCCTCACCTGCTAGGGGCTGGCCCTGGTCAGTCGGACAGGTTGGCTGCAGAGCTGTGGCACGTCCTCAGTGAAACGCTGCTGCCCGGCTGCCTCTCAGCAAATCCCCCCATTTCGTGGCTGATTTCATTTTCCACAGGAGCTGCTGGCAGGGAAATTAGTGACTCAACGGCTTAATAACGCAAAGAACTGCTTGATAAGGTGAGGAATTGTTTTAAATCATTTTGATCTCTTCCAAATTGGATGGCTTAAATATTTTGAATAGTACTTGAGCGTCTGCCAGTGTCTTTTTTCAGGTGTAAGCTACTTTTTCTTTGTTTCATGAACTGTCAATTTTCTGAGTAACTGCGTCTAGTGTCTCAAGAAACCCCGAGGGATGGAGAGGTAGCAGAGCATTCCCTTGCTCCTCCTTCACTTCAGCCTCCTGCATGCTCATTTCACATCAACTACAAGGAAAGGGATGGAAATGCCTCAGCAAGCTAGGTTAAAATTGATCTTTTATCTAATTTCACCTGATGAAATCCTGCCAAGGTTATGCCCCTACAATGAAAAGCCTCTGCCCAGATACAGAGAGCGAGACAGAGGACAGGGAGAATATCAGGTTAGAAGGGAGCAGTGGGAGACTGGGAGGACGCAAGAGAAATGACACTCTTCTGGCCAGAGCCCTACGAGGGTGGCATTTGCTCAGCGGTATGAGCTGTCTCTGTGCATGGTGCTTCGGGCTCCTTTTCATCTGCAGCATTTAACCCCAGATCTCACTGCTGCAATGGACAGATAAAGAGACATTTAGCAGGATGTTCTGCCTGGGCCGGTAGAAGACATTATTTCAAGCCGAGAAAAGCCCACATAAAGCCAGAAGACAAGCAAGCAAACAATGATTTCTGGCTGAAGAGCCCCATGGTAGGCTGAGCTCCAGCGGCCTGGGGGAGGCTTGCGTTGCAGAGCCACTCGCAGAGCTCTGCTCCCCAGGCAGAGGGATCTGGGAACATTTAGAAGCTGTTTGAGATAGTTTCTAGAGAGACAACACAAACACATTCTAAGCGCTGGCCAAGGAAGTGATGGAGCGCTCTGACCGTTGCCTTTGGGGGAGTCTTGGAGTCTCAGCCTCCTGCCTGGGGGCTGATGCCACCCTTTGCTCCTGTCAGGGTGCCATCAGGAGCTTTGACGTGCACAGGAAAGCTTCAGCTGCAGTCAAAAAGCTCATTATTTGTTCAAAGATGATTCACCAAACAAAAGAAAAAGCAAACTCGGCACACTTATTCAGCTTCCTCACAGTCCGAACGTAGGAAATCATAACCTCCAGTGCCCCTCAGTTGTACATGGCGGGGTTCACTGCCATCAAATTGCATCCATCAAGGCTAATATTGAAGGCAGCCAGCAAAAAGTGGCCTGCAAACGGGACAGTGGGATGCAATCCAGCCTCATCAGGGCTCTGGCCTGTTGTTCCAGGGAGGAAGCACCACCTGAACCTTTCCTTTGAGGGAAGGTTGCACTAAATGATACCACTGCTGTTTCATCCACCAGCTCAGTGGTTCCAGCCCTCACCTAGATGTGAAGACCCATGGTCAGTTCTTTCCTCTCTGGAGAGATGATGAATCCACACGTCCTTCATAAATCCTCTGGCCTCACAGTGCAACCTGGTTTTAGTTGGGTCTCTCCCAATCTCTCTTGATTAGGATATTCCATAATTCAGTATTCACTGAAAGACAAAGATGTCACGAAACGTAACTAAATTCCAATGGAATATATCAGAAAAGGGGAGACCTGGATTCCAGATAGCTGCCTCGGGGAACATTTCATTTGAAAAATGTTAAGTATGTGCCTCCTGAATCCCTGCCTCTCCAGAAAAAAAAAACAACAAAACCAGCTTTACAGTCAGATTCCAGCACCGGGTTCATCTCCCGTCTCCTGTGTGTGCACGGCTCTTCTCAGGGATGTGCTCTAAGAACACCAATGTCCAGGTGACCATGAGACACCAAAGAAGGACACCTTGGTAAATCTCCCCAGAGTGGTCAGGAGGGAGATGCTGGTGTACTGCCCACCATGGCTAAAAGATCTCTGTTCACCTGAGGTCTCAGGAGAAAAAAAATGGGGGTTTCTACAAAATTTATAATTTTCAAAGTTAGCTGGAAATCCGAGGACCTACATTTTGAGGGCAGGCAGCTGTGGAGCAGCCACTGACAAATGCACAAAGTTTCTTGTATGTCTTAATTACAATTTCCTGGGCTAGTTCTCTGCTGCTGTTACACCAGCACAGTGTCAGCACCGTCTGGACAGGGTCTGTCACAACTGCTCCAGATGTGCTCCTGCACCGAACGCCTGCAGCACCAGCCACTCTTCAGCACCAGCCTCTTCTTAACATTTTCAAGGTTTTTATTCTATATGGCTAATCAAATATAATAGTCCCTAAAACTGCCTGTGAAACAAAATGCAGTTACACATCAAGGTATAAATTATTGCAATGAAATGTTCACGGTGCCAGACAAATGACTTCACCCCAGACGTTCCACATGTATTTCTAAGTAACTGCACATTCTCTCCAGAGGGTACCATCAGACTGACTTCAGTTGTCAAAGGCAATAAATCCCGCCCGTTAAATAACTGCAGATGCTAATCAATCCTCTTTTATGAGTTCTAACTGAACGTTGCACAATGCAGAGGAACAGCCAAGGAAGCCGTCCAGCTGATCAGCTCCCAGCAGCAAGGACACCCCGGGTAACGCCAGGGCTCCTCCTCAGGCTTTAGGATATGTTTTCACGGCAAAATGTCCAGAGCAATTGCTTGACCCATTCCTTCTCCTGTGGAAAGTAAAGCCTCAGCTGGGGATTTCAACTGTCCCACGCTCTCACCACCAGCTCCCCCTCAGGCTCTGCCTGCTGAGAGAAGGGGGGAAGTCTAAAGGAGCTGGTTTAGAAGACAGTGGTGTTGGATAAGTGCAGATCCCTTCATGGAGACACTTGTTTTAACCACCGAGCACAGTATCTTTGTAACAAAGCTTCTTGGATTTGGGGGGTAAAATAATTTGATTACATGTGAAATGTTGCTTTCTCAGTGATTTCTTAAATTACAGTTCAGTCCCAGCTGCATTCCCCGGACAAATCATCTCTGAGCTGTTACAGAGAAATTACAAAACACCTAAGAAAAGAATTCTGGCAAACAAAATACTGCTGTGATGAGTTCATTCCTTCCTACCTCTGTAGAAAGAGCACAAATAATGTTCCAGTTACATTTTCTCTCCTGTGACTTTTTAAATAAAGCTTAGTAAAGTAATGGATGCATCTACTGCCTCAGAAATACACTCATGAGTGAAACGTCCCTACTGAAACCAGCGGATGGGTATCACCTACTCGGTCTGTTTGATGGTGTCCCAGCAGTGTAAGGGACGCATGAGGAAAATAGTAATAGGAAATTGAAACACTTTGCAGAAGAAAAACTGAAAGAAATTGTTAATATCAACAGAACAAGACCAAAAAAAAAATAATTGTTTCCCTCTGTTTTAAACTGCATGCAATTTACGGCCACTATTGAAACAGCAGGGAATGACTTCACATCTTACAGGCTGGCTGGGAGTCACAGCAACGGAGAGCACCGGCAGGAGAGCACGGGATGGAGCTTTGGGATGAGCCCAGCTGCTCTGCAGAAGCACCTTTATCAGCCCAGTCACCCAAAGAAGCCAGAAGAGCAACAGAGTTTGCTAAGGCCAGCGAGAATTGCTGTCTGGAGAGCACACGCTGCCCCAGGAGCCAGCGAGGAGAGGAGTCACCGGGGGGAACGGCGTGTTTTGGTGTGGGGCATGGCCAGCAGAGATAAGGGAAATGCCAGCTCTGGAGGAACCCAGGACGAGGAGGAAGCAGCTGGCAAAGGGAGAAGAGGAGGAGAAGGGAGTGGGAGCCACCACTGCCAAGCTGACCCGGAGGGTATTGACATTATTCCCGGCAAGGTTAAGGGGGAAGATGACCATATTCTAATGCCTTTTCTCAGAGGAAGTTTCAGAACTTCAGTTTTAGTTTGTCCCTTTTATTCTGCAAATCTCAGAATGTTTTCGGACACATCCAACTTAATTGCACAGCTTCACCCTAACTATTACTCTACGCTTATTTCAGTACCACATTTACATCATGCCTCTAAATAGTTAACACTGAGTTAGGTAGGATGTTTGAAAGTTAAAAAAAAAAAAAGGGATGTTTATCTTTCAAAAATGGCATTTCACTTTCACGAGGGCATTTCAGTGGGAATTCCCTTCAGGTTCCTTAAAAAGATTTGAACTGATGCAAGTGAAATAGAACCCAAAGTGGGAATTTTACACAAAGATTAGCCAGTTGAATGTCTGTTACCACTGCCAGGTTATAGAGACAACGAATTACACTAAACAGAGATAAATGATTTTCAACATTAAATGAGATTAAATGAGGCAGAAGTAAAGCTTTGGGCAACCTCTGAAAACATGTGAGAGGTGCAGGGGAGGGGCAGAATTCCACCGGGATGTACCTGCTCCTGCCAGCAGAGCTTTGGCAGCCACTTCTCCTCTGGGCAGCGCTTACCTTCCAGATCCACGCTCCATTCCTGCAACTGAAGAGCTGGGAAAAGCTACCCTCCTGCTTCAGCCCCACAGAATCGAGGAGAATTTCACCAAGTGACCCAAGACAGAGGTGTCGGGAGTCTGCGCTCAGCTTTCTTTTTAAAAGAAAAAGAAAAGAAAGAATGAAAAAGCTTTAAACCTCTGAACTTGCAGGACAGTGTTGTCAGTCCTGCTGGCCCTTTCACCCTTCTGAAGGGATTGTATCCCAGAAGGCAGGCTTTGCCGGTGGGATAGAAACCTGGAAGAAAATACCACAAATGAAATTTGCAAGGAAAACCTGTGAAGAAACATGATGTGTGACTTTTTAGTAAGAAAAATTAAGTCATTTTAAAATTTCATTTCTAGAAAGTTCTGAATTCCAGCCCTTTTGGAAACCAAGCCTTTTTATCGCACAGCACATATGCAGAACCAGAGAAAATCATTCTTCAACCTCAGCTTGTCTGGATGCTGCAGCGAACTGAGCAGAAGCAGAATTTATTAAAGCAACTTGACTTTTTCTGCATTGTTATGGAGGAAATACAGATCTGCCCGGCTTCCGCCATGCTTCACCAGGATAAAATGCGGCTTATTGATGAGAATTCCAATTTGTTCTTGAAATGACAGACTAGAGATTAAGAGATTTCTTCCCATTGCACAAGAGTGATTCTTAACAGCCTCCTGCTGGGAAATGGTAGGTCAACAACAGGTTGAGAAGCCTTAGCGGTTTCCAAATCAACCAGAAACAAGTTCCTGAAGGGAGTGCTCTGAGGCAGTTGGCTGGAACAGCTGGGGTGCAGGGGGAGGGCTGTACTCTTCACTCGAGTTTCAGCTGCTGGATGTAATGATGTTATCATCGCTCCTCTCACCATAACATTTTAGGTTTTCAGAGAAGGGATGGGAGTGAGAAGAGACCCAGCATTTTAAGCCCCTCACGTGACAATCAGTGAGGTGGCACCTTCAGGACTGAACAGTCGAGCGTTGGAGGAAAGCACGGCTGCTCCAAAACACAGCTGTCCTGGGAGCCACGAGAGCTGAACTCAGCCCTTCTGCGTGGGAGAGAGGGCAGGGAAGGAAGGAAATCATGGCCTTGTTATGATGAGTCACTATTTCTCCAGCTCTGACCCTCCTCGGGGCATCTCCTGGTGATTCTTCTCCCTCCCATGATTCTTCCCACACAAGATCTTCTGAAATATTGCATCAAATGGTTTATAGCATTAATACCATGTTTGGCAGCTCCTCAGAGTCTGCTCCGTTAACTGGAGCCTGTAAGGAACCGCTATTTTGTACCGAGTTCAGAGAGAGATCTGGGCTGCAGGAGTTCTTGCCACCAGCAGCTGGAACTACACCATCAGTCCCACTAGTTAGTTAGTAAAGGTTCTTCTAATGAGATAAGCTGCCTGCGTGTGCTGTGAAATTCTCTCAGAGGTGCAGAACAAAAGATTCTGAGCAGGGAGTGACAGGCTCCACGGATAAAGGACTGAAAAAAGAAATAACCTTTCGACCTTAACAAAAATGTAAAGCTGGAGCAGTGCTGTCAGCTAACGAAAGAGCCCAGTCTCTGTGTGCTAGGCAGGTCTGTGGCTGAGGTACAGACAGGTCCTTGCCTTGACTCATCAAGTATTTATCCCAATATCTAGGTGCTTCCTCAGAAGTCCTCATTCTTCAGCTGCTGGTCTACAAACTGCATCTCACAGTAATTGTTTTGCTGCTTTTTTATCTCGGAGGCATTACTAGATGTTGCGATTACGGGAGGTTGACCCAGTTCTCTCCTCCACCTTTTCAGCTTCCCAAATGGTTGTGCTGAAAACAAATAACTCCACTTAAAGATGCATTTCCTGGTGAAATAAGTTCTGTAGCAATGGTCATGGATTATTTTGTGAGAAATTGTAAATAAAGAAAAAAATTGCTGCATTTTGTGCTCTCTCACACCAACAGGAGTATGGCTCTGCAATTTTAATTCAGTTTAACACATAAATTACTTAAGAATTGTTGTATTCCCCTCTCATTCACTGGAAACTGGAAGCACACTCAAAGGGCAAGCACAAGCAGCAAGGAGCTGGCATTTGAGCTTCCTGACTTGCCACCCTGGACCTGAGTGACCCGGGGTCCTGGTCCTTGGCCCCTGGAGACGCCGTGAAGGCTCCGTGCTCTTTGCCAGAGTCACGCAGGCTCCGCTTGCGACAGCTCTTGAATAAAGATTAGAGGAATGAGCTGAAGCTGCAGCAAACCTCCCAGTGTCTCATGCGGGCAGCTGCCAGTCCCCGCACCGCCTGCTGCTGTTTCTTAGTTGTGTCTTCTGTCACCTAGATGAGACAGCACCAAATATAAATAGCCAACTCCACAGAACAGAAAAAAAATGTGATGGCTCTGCAAGGCTTGCTGCACTTTTCTTGTCTGCAGAGCTTGCTGTGGTTTTCTTCTCCATGTATAGGTGTGTATATATGTATTGTCTTACTCTTTTCCTAAGCTCTAAAGGAAAAGAACAAAACCACCAACGAGCTCTCCCTTTAAACAGCCTACAAGCAAAATGTCATTGGGTACTCCTAGTTCAAACACACACAGCCACTTTTTAAAGTTAAAGGTTAAGTTTCAGTTTGGAGAGAGGTTTTAAAAATCCGGGATGTGTAACATTTATCCTGTGCCTTTTGAATAATATTTTCCCTGCATTAGCATCGTCTTGTATCTGCAGGGCACTGTGCTGGGAGGCACCGGGCTGCTCGCCGGGGGGCTCAGTGCTGAGCGGCAGTGGGTGGCTCTGCTCAGCCACCCCCGCCTGCAGCCCCCCCCGAAGGTGCCAGAGCTCTGTCTCTGAGCCTGCATTTACCTGGGTATCTCCAGCTAGACCGAGGAATGCGTTTCTAGCAGCCACATGTGAACATTTTGGAAATGTAAAAACTGCTGCTGACAAGAGGTAGAGATGAGGAGAAAAACCTGAGCTTTACTGTAGTCATCGGTGAGCTGTAACTGACAGACTGACCTTATTATTTCCTGGAGAATCATGTAGTGAGGGACTGACTCTGCCTGGATCTTGTCGCGATGCAGGAGTGTGGCACAGAAAAGCCTCCTCCAGGGGATAAGGCCAAGGGCGCTGGGGACTGCAGCGATTCTTCCCTGCTGGTTTCTCCTGGGTGTTACCAATCCGAGGGAGATCAGGAGGCAGAGTTGGAGACAGGACAGAACTGCATTTTTGACTCTATCCTAACCTGTCCTTGTCAAGAACAATGGCCAGTCACTCCCAGGGAGTCATGGTGCATCCTTCCTAAGAAATGCAGACCTATGGCTCTGGATGTGGGTATTGGATCAAGTGCCTACCAACAAGCAGTCCTTTCTGGATTCGAGCCACAGCACAGGGACCACTGCTGGCTCCCCTCATCCCAGCATCACAGGGAATGCCAAACTCAGTCTAAATTGGTTATTTATCCCGTAATATCCTCCAGGAAGAACTGAATGACCCCAGAAGTGCTATCATCACTCCACTGCTTAGCAGAGCTCTCCAGCTCAGTGACATGGCTGCACCAGCACAGGTACCACTGCGCCATGCACAGCTCTGGAAGCACCAGAGACGCTTGTTTCTCTGAGCAGAGTCAGAAGCCCTCACAGCCCAGACTCTTCCCGATGGGCATTTGCACAAGTCTCAGTCTTGCTGACTCAAACCCGAGAGAGATTCCCTGCAAAGCATCTCTTCCTGCTTCAAAGACGAGCAGAGGCAGCCCCTGGGAGCCTGCCGTGCCGTCAGTCCCTGGGCACCGGCTCTACAGCAAAGTTCACTGCTGGGAGTTGAGAAATTAAACTTTACGTAGGAAAAGCAGCTGGTTTTCTCCTCAGGGACCTGCAATTGCGATTCTACAGACTATTTTGCAAATGATACTACTTAGATATATTTATAATTTGCAAGTTTGTTCTAATATCTAAAATGAGCCTTCCCTGCTTATATTTAAACTGATTTTTTTTTGCTCTGCCCCCACAGACTGTGTAGAAAACCACCTCAAACTCTTTTCCCACTGTTCAGTTACATCCTCATTTAGATGTCTACAGCAAAATAATCTAATTTTCTTATTTTTTAGTTTTATAGTTTCTAAACCTTAAATAATTTCTACTGTTCTTTGAAGACAATTTCTTCTGGATTCTTTCTGTTTCTGGGTACAAAACCAAAGCTGTCTAAGCTGCAATTCTCTAGGTAACACTAGATTCCACTTTTATAAAATTTCTTTCTCTTTATAATATTTGTCCTTTCCCAGTCTTCTGGAACTTGGCTATTATCGTAAATATTTTTTTTTTTTTTGGTTAAAAATCATAACTATTCCAGCAGATACAGTCTGACCCATTCCATATGGAATTAACGTAGTATTAATCTTGTGCTTTCAGTCTGAACATATTTCACTCACCTAAACAGTCTTTAATCTAATCTTTCCCTCTCCTGGTGTGGAATCACCTCCTCAATATTCTCCAGCTGTTTAAACAACAATCGCTATTTTTGTGAAAAGCTACACCAAATAGGTCCTAAACAGATGAATCCTCTTCCTGATGATTATTTTTTCTCCCATCCTCTTAGGAGATATCTGGGTGAAAATACAGCTAATTACTTACCTTCTTGTGCATTTGGCCAACACTGGTTTTACCTCAATTCTTACTCCTTTCTCTTTGAATCCAGTTTCACGTCCCTGCTTGTGACAATAAACAATAGGTATCCACAGCTTCTAGCACCCTTTTCACTTTTCCCCTTGTTTTCTGGTTCTTCAGGTGTGCCTCATCCAGCCTGATCTGCCACCACCTCATCCCCCACCTGCCCCACAGCCTGAACTGCTCAAAAACTGCATTTATCTCTCTCTCTCTCTTTTTTTTTTCCCTGGCAATACATGCTAAATAATTTTACATTATAATACAGCTATAGAAAACAGCTGTGGCTTAGCTCTATTATAGCTTTTCTGTGTGAGACGGGCAGATTGTCCAGATGAAACCCTGTCTTGCCACGATGCTCCTCAGCCTGAGTACGACCCAGGTATGTTTGGTCGGTTGGATCACCCATCTGTCTGAGCATGTACCTGTGTGCACTTATGATACATTTACTGAAGTGGTTGCTGCTGTGTGTTTACTCAGTTAAATACTATTTACGCTTTGGCATAAGAAATCATTTAGCGGTCATTAAAATCTCCAGCTCCAAACCCCCATAATAAGCATCCTGACATTTAGAAGAAGAATAAGCACGTCTGTGAATGCAGTATCACCAGACACATTAGAGGAAG
Organism: Thinocorus orbignyianus; assembly: GCA_013400375.1. Taxonomy (NCBI): domain Eukaryota; kingdom Metazoa; phylum Chordata; class Aves; order Ciconiiformes; family Thinocoridae; genus Thinocorus; species Thinocorus orbignyianus. The sequence goes on from VXBW01006853.1 coordinate 27,738, forward strand.
CTGAGAATGTTTTAAAGGAAGATGAACAGCTGCTTCGAACTGGAAAGGTGGAAATTAGTTCTTTTCTACTTTATTTTTTTTTTTTACACAATAACTTCTGACTCTGTGTCTGCGTTGCCTCTGCATTAGATTACAGTTCTTAACACTCAGTGTTAGATCCTAACCTAGTCTTGAGCATTGCTTAAAATTCTGATGTATACAATTGTTTCACAAAAACAAACAAACAAAAAGAATATGGGGAGAAAAAAAAAGAATAATATTTTTGCATCTGTAAATGTCTTTCTTTAGATGTCCCTCTCTCTTTAGGTCTGTTTCTTCCTCATAAATGAAAGCAGCAGCAGAAGAAAGAACACATGGCAAAACCAGCTTCAGACTCTTCCAGCACACACCCCGAGGTAAAGGGTGGGATGGCCCAGTCTCTGACCCAGCTCTCGGGAGTGCTTTAACCCAGGAGCACTGGGTGTATTTGGGAAAAACCTGCACTGCTCCGCGTGTGGTGATACACAGTTAAGAACTCAACCCCAACTCCTTTTTGTTCCCAAGGTTCCCCTTAAAGACACCACCAATGCTGGACAATAGCAGGATATTGCAACAACCGTGTCACAGAGGAGTCTCTTTTTAGGAGCAGAAGGAGAAAGTTGACAAGACAGGTATAAGTTCAGCCCACAGAAGTAGCAGACTGGAGACCAAGAGTCCAAAAAAGTTCTTTACTTGATAAGCAGCAGAGTCTAGATTGCATATTTGGGATTTATTTTGGTCTTCTCACGTATAGCTGATGATTTAACCAACTTCAATGCTTTACCAGATAAATGACTCCTGCAAGCTAAATTATTTATAAGACATTACCTTACAAATACATTAGTCTTTTTCTTGATTATTCATTTTGTAAGCTGCTTGGAGAGGACTGTAGAATAAGGGCCAATTTTTTCCTTCCCACACCACACACGTAAGAAAGGATGGGGGTTTGTTCTCTTCTCACACAGCATAACAAACTCTGAGAAACGCATCACCTAAGGTTCTGTAACCTTAGGCACTTGCCCAATTGCTCTGCAAATTTTCTTAAGTCTGAAGAATTCTTAAATATACTCACACCAAAGCTGAGAAGTTCGACTAATCATCTATCCAATAACCTGCACCTTGGACACTTTTTATGGAGTCCTTTTATGTCACGAGGAGGTGGTGGAGGTGGTCCTGAATCGCCTGTTTGGCAGAGTGTCGCTTTAGTTGGGCTGTTGGACATCTCTGGGCTTCGTGGTCATGCTCATAGTCTTCTGCACAACATTTACAGCTACCAAAACAGTCCTCACGGCCTCAGGCTGGTCTCTTCTTCCTCCCTCCCTTTTTTTGTGGGATCCCAATAGCCTGACCCCACTTCTGTGTTTTCACAGGGCTTTCAAAGGGCAGCCTAGGCAAGCTGGGAGAAGCAGAGGAAGGAAGGGAGTAGACCAGGAAGCCAATAAGCCAATTTCCCATTAACCAAATGAGCAGAAAGTCCTATAAATTTTCCACCTTCTCTGCAGGCTGTTTGAGGTGAGGAAGACTGAAACATGAAAGCTTCCTGTGGCCTTCTGCAGGTCACTCGGCAGTTCAGGACTTTTTGCAGCTTCCAGAGTCCCCAACTCCAATTTTTGCTGGTGGGGCCGTGCCTTAAGCTGCTAATTTTCAGCCCTGTGCACAGCAGAAGACAGAGGCACGGCACGGTCCCAGCCCAAAGTCCACTGGGCTCCACTTTCTTCCCTTCACCCATTCACATGATCCACACCTGGCTGATCATCGGGGGCCCTGTAAGCCCACCCTGTGCCCCGTTACAGGCTGCCTGTGTACCCCAGCACATACCCATCTGCTGGAGACACCATGAAGTTCATTGCCTTGTGAGTTGACTTCAATGTCCATTCTTTCTCCACGCTGCCCTGCGAGTTTGCACAGAGAAGAGTGTCTCCTCTAGAAACATCAGATGACATCCTCCTGCTTTCCTGTCAAAATCTAAAGCGGATTTATTGTTCAGGAAGGACACAAAGGAGTTCTGTGGAACTCCTCGGCAGGCAAAGAGTGGCTCAGCACTTTCATGTCCCACAATATGTGTGTGTGTATATATAGACATATGTATGATTCATCCCCTTTTCCTAGAAAGATGAAATAACACAGTAAATCCACATCGTGGGACAAAAGATTATACTTTTCATTAGTATGCAGTACAACCTCATAGACCAGTATCACCATTAAAAGAAAGTAATTCTAAGAAAATCTATAGAAAATACTGTTTTTCTTGGAAATACAGAAACTGTTCCTTGCTAGACGCTCTGGAAACCTTCCTGGGGAAAAAAGGTCACCATATTCCCTCATCCTAAGCAAGACTTCCTAAAAACTAACCAAAACATCTTTCTTAATCTCTTCTCCATGCCAGAAATAGTTGCCTGTGGGTTATACATCCTCTGTAATTTAGCAGTTCGTTCATTATTTCAGCAGCTCCAGGTTCTTATGTTCCTGAAAGCAAAACTTAACTGCTCTCTGTCAGTCCCCTCGCACAGCCCGGGTTTTCCCTCTCCGGCTTTGGTCGTGGTGGCAAAGCCAAGTGAAGGAGTTCCTGCCCCCTCTCTTCCTTGGTTGCTCCCATCTCTTTCCCCAGTTCTTCATACCCACCAGTGCACATTGTGCTGCCCCTTCATCTGCACCAGTACAGCCTCCAGAGGGGTTTGTGCTGGGAACCAAGGCAGGCACTCAAGCTAGCTTTTAATAAACATAACCAATGAGATTTTTTTAACCTCTATTAGTCCCCAATCTGTTTCCCAGTGGGGCCTGTGGCCAGAAAAAAAAATAATTCAGCATTACAAACATCACACCCTGCGACGGGGAGCAGGAATGAGGGGCTAATGTGGAAAGAAATTGTGCAAGTGGCCAAGAAGCGAAATCCCTGAGTGCTGGGTTGTCCCTGCAGAAGGTGGAAGGGCAAAGCAGGGAACCAAGACAAAAGACAGCTGTGTTTTTAAAAGCAGGGTCTCAGAGTAATACTCAATGAACCAGATGTTATTGAGTGCTGTCATTTTTTTGCTGTGCTTCTTCATTAGTCAACTGTTGGAACTATTTTTGATACCTGCCTTGTTAAGAGAATACACTCATTGAACAGGAAGGTGGGAAAGTGGAGCATTCCTAAAATAATAGCGTGATGTCATTTGTATCCCAGGGGCTACAAATTACGGCTGAATTTCCATGGCCATCTTCCAAGTCAAACTTACCTGCAATGTTCAGATTTCAGGTCAAAGGGAAAATTCTTCCTCCCATCCCCTGGGCACAAGGACGATCACGCGCTGCATAACAAGTTTCAGAGATTTGGAGGAATTTCACTGGCGGGTCTGCCTGGCTGTATCTGCTTGGGAAATGCATCAGATATCTTGACAGTGATTCAGGAGGGAGAGCCAAAGGCATTTGCTGAACACACTGACTCGGTTTAGGGAGGCAAAAGAAACTCTGGAAGGAGGGAGTTAAATTAGACCCCCGGTATTACAGTGAAAGCTCAGCACACGCAGTGGGCTAGATGGGAGAAATATTCCACATACAGCTAGGGGACTGATCAGCACGTCCCCAAGGCTTTTCTGTGCCTTCAATATCTCCTACTTGAGATTTGCTACAGCATCATTCAAATAGAGAATAACTGGGCTCTTATTCTCTTCCCACTTCCATCAATGCACACGGGGAGCCAGTGGAGCTACGGGGTGTTAAGGGCATTAGCTCTGATTCCCAGGCTTTCATGTGAGTAGCCTGTTATTGAACCTTTACAGCAAAACAGATTATTTTCAAGTTTTATTTTTTCCTCAGCTGCCCTCCTGTCTCCCAAAGAAACTGCAGAGATCCAGGCAGGGAAGGCAGGGATGCAGCCGTCTGATCACTGCCTGGGTAGGTATAGGGAATCCGCTGTTTTTTTCAAACTGCAGTCAATAATTCTGAGCCAACCGAAGATTAATCTCTAGGTGAGCAGTAAAACCAGAGGTTTTTACAGGGTCTGTTTATGAGTAGGAGTCAAAGGCTAGTAACTTTTTTCCTACTGGGGAGGACTTTGTGCTGCAGGAGCAGACTGGGCTCTGCCTGTAGGCTGTGGCTGGTTTGGGAGTGCTCCTACTCTCTGGTTCCACTTCACGGCTGCTGAGTGTGTCCAGCCACACAGCTGCCACCATGAACAACTGTTTCTCATGATTGTTTGAAGGACTGCCATGGTTGTTTGGAAACAGTCTTCTCCTGGAGGCTCCAAAAAACCACCCAAGCAATATCCTCACGAGGAGGGGGAGAGCAAATGAGAGCAGGAGCTCTGAAAAGAGCAGCAGTTAAAGAAAAGCACACGACAGTCCATGAGGGAGAACACGCTGCCAGACACACTGATGCACATTTCTGATGCATTCCTGACACTGAGCTTCTTCTGAGATTCTGGGGACACCAGGTTTATCCTCCAGGAGACAAGGCCAGCTCTCAGTTGGACTCGTGGTTTTGCTCCCGGTGGCAGAGAAAGCAGTAGCAGCTGTGAAATGCCTTTTTTTTCTCCCTGCTCATGAAATGCAGATACAGGAATGTGAAGTGCAACCCCACAAAAAGGGCCAAGCAGCTCTGCTTCGGAGTCACAGGTCTCATACAAAGGTTCTCTTCATGCCAAAGGGGGTCTCCCTGAAGCGCACTTCATTCTCGATTTTAATAACTTGTAAGTGTTGTGGTGTTTACCTTGCTTTGTTATGAAAAGCACTGAAACACTAAGCCAGAGGGTAGATCAGGAGATTCTCTGTGTAAGAAAAATATCTACACTAGTTCTCTGGATAATGCCTAGGAAGTTATTTTTTAAAATGACCTCTCAGATTTTTCTCTCAGCTTCTGTTACATTGTGTTAATGTGTTCAGAATTATTTCTAGAATTCAAAAAGGCAAGAAAACCCCTCATTTTCTTATAAAGGCAGACATTTTCTCAATCATTATCAGTAACTAAGTGCTGATAGAAACACTGATACTGCGGGCCTCCTGACAACACCAGGGAAACAAGCTGAATTTTGAGTACTTAAAGACTCATGAAGAACATATGTATAATACATATATATATATACGCTCACACGGATGATACATTTTAAAATAGAATATGCTTTGAAATCTACAGCCGTGAGTGTTGCTCCTGTCCATAATAAATAGAAATGTCAAAAGGAGATGAGGCTGACACTGCTGTCCCAGCAGCTCTGGGAAGGGCACAGGGGGATGGAGCTGTGGGGGAATCTCATGGGCTGGAAGATGCAGAGCACAGGAAAGAAAGAGTTAAATGCACACAGTCCATGTTTAAGGCCTTGTGTTGTAATAATCATGAAAAAAGAGGATAACCAGATAACTATTTTTTAATATGCTTTTGCTGAATGAGTACAGGAACCCTTGGGAAAGAACCAGTGCAAAACATAAAAAAATATTTGCCATATCTAGTGAATGAAAAATAGACAGCCAGAAGTCTCCACTCTTTTCTCCAATAAAACCTGTTAACTTGATGCTGGAAACAACACTCAACGAGTTAGAAGCCTGGGCCTCTTAGAGTCCTAGACTTGTCTAGACAAACCCACCACTTTCCTTCCTGAAGGATGTTCACACCACAACAGGAAAAGCCGGGTGGCCTCGGTCATCTCGTCTGGTTCAAGATCCCCCAGCAGAGAGGGCTGGGGGGCGGGGGAGAGTCCCCTCAGTTCTCCCCACCAACAACTTGATGCTGACAATTAGTGCTGCTGGATGCTAAGGACTACTACTGCTCCGTGTACAGCAACCAGTTGGTCAGGATCATCATCACAGCTCTCTACCAGCCATGGTCCTCTCAAAACACCATGTCAAAAAAAACCCCATGAGCTACATTGGACCAGCATTTTCTATGGCATAGGCCCCAGGGAAATCTTAATAAAGCTTCAGTTTTTGTAATGTTTTCCCCATAGAAGGCAAGAGTGGGGTTTATGGCTCCTCTTTGCCTTATGTACCGTGCACTGTTTGCTCTTTTAGGTGAGGAGATAGGACCAGACCTTTAATAGCCTTCTGCATTCATTTGCTGCCTCTTCTTCCATGCCCTCTTAAGAGTAAGGCTTTTTTTAGTATATAAGAAATTAATATCCATAGTTTGGAGTGTTGGCACTACCCTCAGTTAGCCACACCACTTCTTAGTCAATGCAGACCAATACCTGAGCCACACAAGTAGGTGAATTCTAAACTACACAAAGTGCATCATCACGTAGCAAGGGCTGAGTTTGATGGCAAATAAGCAAGCAGTTTTTGCTGTGAGAAGCAATGAAACAGGGCTGCTGTTAGGAGTGGTTTTACACTCATTGCCTCTCACATAAAAACCTTTTCCTTCCTCCCCAGGACTCAATAAAGCCCTGTTTCATTGCCCATGTCTCTGCAGAGGCTCTCAGCCCTGCAGGCTGCAGCATCCTCCGTTCCTGCAAATCCCATCAGTGGAAGAAAGGCACCGGGGTTTGTAAACAGGAGGGAAAGAGTGAGCTGGAAACCACCAGCAAGCACCAATGGGATTATCACTGAGCTCGGTGATCCCTAGTGACCAGGAGACATGTCACTGAACAGAGAAAAGACAGAAGGTCAGAGTCTCAGGTAATCTGGTAAAAGAACCCACACTGGAAACAAAAGAGCACCTTCACTGATGTGGCTCAGTGAGGACAGGTCCACTCTCACTCCAGATTTCTACTCACTCCTCTGAGAAGTACCTGGTCTCCACCTTCCACTAATTCGAAGTGACTGTGTCCTCAGCAAACCTGAGGTACCAGCTCCTGCTCTGCTCAGTGCTTCCTCAACACTCCCAGGGCAAAGGTTCTACTTCCCCCTGCCCTTCCTCTCCTTGGGTATCCGCTGGTTTTCTCCCCTCCCACAATATGTACATCACCCAAAACCAAACAGGTGGTAGGGACTCTAAAGAAAATTTGCAGCTGCTCAAGCCAGGGAGTGCCGGGAGAAAGCCTTGCAGCAGAGCTGAGCTGGATGAACAACTTCCCAATTATGATGCTGAGAGCGCACTAGGGCTAAAAGATGCCACCTGCACATTATAAGCAAGGGCAGGATCAGTGCTGGAGACGTCTGGCTGACCTCATCTCATTAGGACTTCATGGCTCGTTTGTGTATCACACTGCTCTGGCGAGGTCAGCTCCTGCTGACATTGCTGAGAAGGCTAACTCCTGCCAAGCTCATGGAAATAACCTTTCTTTTTTAATTTTTCCTCAGAGACTGGGTTCAAAGGAACCTGCCAGTCTCAGAGAGATGGGAATAGGTGTGAGGAGAAGCCATATTTTGGGCAAAATTCCTGATACATGAGTCTAAAGGGGGTATATGCCATATACCTGCTGTGCTCCTGTGGGATCAACCATGGGATCTAAGTCCCAGGGCTGCTGGACCCTCCTGCCCCAGTCCAGGTGGCCCCACTGGTGACGTGGCATGGGTCAGACACCAGTCCTGCAGCATCAGAACCACAGGCAACCCAAAGGATGGCATTCCTGCCCATCTCTCTCAGAGGAGCTGCAGGCATGGGGCAGAGTCCTGGTACTGATTTAATATCTGGGAAAATAGTTTTAGCGGCATTGATAATTACTGGTGTTACAGCAGCACCTAGAGACCCATCCCGGGACTGGGCATCCTCTGCCCTGGCAAGAAGCAAGGAGGGGACAAAGAAGAGTCCCAGCAGAGACAAGGTGACAGTCTAGATGAGAAAGGGAGGTAAAAACTGGAGGGGGAAGGAGGTGAGGAGCAAACCAGGGGGTTTACACCCGCCAGCTCACAGCCTGGGCTTCGCTGGGGTCTAATGTCGCCTCAACACAAGGGTGAACTGGCTGTGTTTCACTGTTTTAGCAGTGTTTTAGTCCAAAGTTTCATGCACAGGGCTAAGTTTGGGATTAATTTGCCGGGAAGGGCAGTGCGAGAATTTGCCCCTACTCGGATGTGTTGCCAGTAGAGGGGAAAACCCCATAACATCACTATGAATTATTTAGTTTCTACACACCAAAACAACAGGTTTCTTCTTCATTGAGATAATTCCATCACTGAAGGAGCTACGGACGAGGCTTCACAGAAAATAAACACCAAGATACCAGTGTTTATCAAAATCAGCTGGACTTTCTGAGCATTGTTACAGCGAGCTGGAAACCTGCCATTCTGGATTTTATTCAGGCTACTGTAAGAATAAATCACTTTTTCTGCCTCTTGCCTGAAATGAACCATCATTCATCAGAGCATTTGCCTAAATCAGGAAATGGGCAGAAAACCCAAACAAAGTAAATATTTTCTAATACTGAGGCATTTTGATTCATGATAAAGATGCAGACTGTGTTTTGTTTAATATATTTCAAATTTTAGGAATCTAAAGTCTTATGTCAAGAAAACTAAACACAGAATTAGAAGCTTAATTACAGACATGCATGAAAATATTGGCCTTATTTCCCCTCTGATTTTATGGTATGTTCTTGACAATTAAGCTGTGTGTCCCAGCACCAACAGCAAAGCTCTCCATGTGTTTACAGAAAAGAGGGAAAGAGCATTTGACCTAGTGCTCACCATTTTTTATAGGAAGAATATTTTCCGGTTTTCTCAAGTATGGCTTTACGAGAGTCAGGAATCTGACCGGACTTAATGAAAAGTGAGTATTTCCTGTAGCTTGCAGACAATGCTTTCAGGAATCAGCGTTTCCAGAGAAAATATTTTATTAAATCTTGCGTGGCTCCCAGGATTTGGTCTAGGATGTTTCACTGCAAGGGTAGAACCATCTGTTAGGCTGCTCCCTTTGCAAGTGAGTACCTCATCCTGTGCTGTTCACAAAAATGTGTCTGGCTTTTTGGGGGGTCTTTGTTGAACAGATTTCCAATGGGACGCCCCTCATAAGGCAGGTGAGGCGACAAGCCTGTCTTTCTGCACTGCTGGTGAGAGCTGTGGAGGCATCATCAGGACCACCCAGTGGTGGTCAAAGACAACCACATGCTCCCAGGTACAGAGATCCCTGACTCTGCTGTGGTCCTCTGAGCTCCTCTTCCTCGGTAGACCTCCACTGAAGCCCTACTCTGAGCAAGCGCTCAGGATACGTGCTTACAGCATCACTGATCATTCTGAACAAACTCAGTACAGAAGCTTCCATTACTTTCGAGACATCTAAGCTCTAGGTCCAGCTTCCTAGGTGGGCATAGTTCTTTCAGTCAAGGTGAATCAGTCGTGGAGGTACCTCATACTCTTTACACCGAGTCTGGCTTTAAATACTGTCCCAAGTGATGAAGTTTCAATTAAATTTTGTTTTCTTAGATTTAATAAATATCAAGTTTCCTTTTTATTTGCGTAAAATTTGCCTGCCCTTTCTCTTTCAGCTGTCTTAGTTGTTTTGCTATTTACACTTTGCTGACTTGTGTATGTTTAGAAATTTAACACTTATTTATGTTACAGAGTAAATCAGTTCTTCAGTTAGTAAATATCCCAAAGTAACATGCAAAAGCATGTACTGGATTATGTTTGAAATAATCCTTAGACTTTTGGTTATCAACACCTACTCCCTACTCTGCATTGCAGCAGGTATGCCCAAAATCAGCCAGATCAGGCAAGCGGAAAAATAAAGATTAGTCTAAAGAAATCATTCCTGTAAACTAGCTGTTGTACACATTGTTGATCTCTTCACAGTGAAAACTGAAATTGGAAAAAATTGAGAGCTTCAGATCCTCACATTATCTTTTGCACCGAATAACATGAGCTGTGGAGACACACAGGAGATGGAAACATCTAGCATTTTGACTTTACATAACCCAGGAGCCCTCATAACTGTTTGATTATCAGAGTCATGAAATAACCAAGAGGACTAGGAAACAAACCTCTTGAAATGGGAGTTTGGTGCTGGTTTGGAATTGGGGAGCAATGGCAAACCCCAAATGGGACCTGGCTCACAGTTATGCTGTGCCTTCAGCAGCCACAGGGTTCACCGCTCTCCCCGCTCTCCTCTCTCCAGAAAAAAGAGGGCCACCAGGAGAAGACTTTTCTCATTCTGATGGAGCTCACTGATCATAAAATTAAAGGCAGGTTCCCCGAGGAACTAGAAAGAAGATGATTTCAAGTTGCCAGTATTTTCCAGGATGGCTGATATCCGAAAGAAGAAAAGGGAAGGAAGATGCATAGGATCCAGCTGGGACCATTAAAGGCAGAATTAATGCACTCAAATGCCTCTTGCCCAGTTCAAAAATGTGAAGGTCACGTTGTTTGCTCCTGGGAACATTCAAAAGCATAGAAGAGTATCTTAAAACAGTTTGGTATCAAGCAGATTGCACTACCGACTAGTTTATTCAACAGGTAGAAGTGCCACCCAGGACACGGGAAAGCGAAGGAGAGCTGGCTGTGGGGGTATGGTGGGAAAATGATTTGCTGCAACCAAGAGCTGAGCACAATGAAATGAAGCAGATGAGACAGAGACACGGCATGGAATCTTTGAGGAATCCAGAATATGGGCAGCAATACTGGTGAGTAGCTAAAAGGGCTTGGGATCCTCAAAGGATTTTGGGATGTTTATAAGAAAAGTGATACCAGGTGGAACACCTGCAGGGAGATGGCAAAGAACACGCTAGAAGGGATTGTAGGAATAGATCCAAAAAGAAGAGAAAAAGACTGGTTTGATAAAGGCTGCAGGAAAGCAGCTGAGATTGACACACAAAATAAGGCTGCACCCTTTGGAATCAGAACTGGAGTCTGGATGGGAAAGACACTGAAGCCGGAGGGGAAGTGGTGGGGCCAGCAGTAGGAGGAGAAAGGCAGTGCCTTCATGGCTTGGGGAAACAGATGAAACAGGACAGCAAGATTAGCAAAATAAACACATTTTATGAAGGTACTGGTGCACAGAAGAGAGGAAATTATCCACACCTATGTCTGATAAAGAACAAATAAGGAAACCTTTTCATTATAAAAACTCAATTACAGAAGAGCAAGGGGGAGCACTTTTATGTGTCCACTACAGGGAGATGGTTAATAGTGAATAAAAAGCTGTCTCCCAGACACACGAGCTATTTGTGGAAGAATTAAATTCTGAAGTGATTCGAGAGGCAATCAGGAGCTCAGGAACAACAAAACACCAGGTGCCGATAACATTGCTGCTGAATTATTAGAAATGGGAAAGAATATGGCAATCTTTTTTGTGTGATTTAGAGGTTTGAAAAAGAATTCCAAGAGAATGAAAGCAGGTGGGCAGGTTGCTATTTGGAAAAAAGAACAAATCAGGAAGAACAACACCCTCATTTTCTCACTTATAGTGGCCAACAGTATCCTGTTCCTGGTCTTTTCCCACTAGCACATTCTTTTTACTGAGGACACGTATGAAACATATGTTCTGGAAAAGTGTATCTTCTCTGAATCAGCTGTTTTCAGCCTAAGGAAGAGTTTTATTCCTGCAGAATTACTGCCTTATTTATAAGTACAGTAAGTTCTATTTCTCCTTTTTTCCATTGTTTTTAATTTTGCTTATACACACCTTGAAAAGAAAAAAAAAAAAAGAAAAAAAAAAGTACTTTTCTCTTGTTTAAAGTAGAATACAAGTAGACAGCAGAAAAAGAAAAAAGCAAATGGTGGGGGTTTTCCTATTGGAAAGTCCATTTTTTCAGTGAAAAAGGAAAACCAGAAAGTTGGATTCCAGGCATTTTTTTGACTGAAAACAGAAACATCTAAATTTTGAGGGGTGGGGGGATAAGGAATAAAGAAATGAAAGTTGCCTGCAGAACACAGGCAGTACATACAAAATTACTTTTTTTTCTGAAAACTTAATTTCACATCGAAATCAATTTTGAAGGAGAGCTTCTGATCTGCCAAAGTACCCGCCAGGCTGTTTGATGCCCTAGTCCTTGTTGCTGCTCCTGATTCGGAGTCATTTCCCAAATACTCTCCCCGAATTTTCCTCCAAATTTCATCAAATAACCCACAGAGCTGCAGATCAATACTCAGGGTGTTGAGAAGAGGTCTGCCACTGGACTGTTTACTGGATGGGACTGGGGAAGGATGTTCCCAGAGGATATCTCATCTGACAACAGCTGTGGATAAATGACACTCTCAATCCTCCCCAGCACAAGGATTGCAGCTGGTTGAGCATCTTGCATTCCTCAAGAGCTCTCCACCATTTTTTCAGCTGATTATTGTTCAAGCACCACTGGAACCACAGCGAGTCTCAGCTGTTCAGCACTTCTCTCATCACCGGCACTGGGAGGAATCAGTCCTGGACCTTGTCTTCTCCATCCTTTACTCATTTCACTATTTTGGTCTTCCCAGCAAGTGTGGTCTGTAGACAAAGGTCAATATAATGGCTTAAAAGCTGCTTTAGAATAGTGTGAGATGATTTAGCAGTACCTCTTAGACTAGAAAAGGGACAGAGTTTGACACAAGACAGTTGTGTTGTACCATCCTCCTGGTGGTGGGAAGGTCTGCTGGCAGGTAAGGAGGCTCCCATTGCTGTGGGACCCATGGGTGCAGAAGAGGATAGTTAGGTAAAGTCACGTCTGGTCCTCTGTCCACACCTGGCTTCATCTCCCTGTTGGCACAGATTTTACTACAGGACCACCCTGATGTGAGAAAAACAGAAAAGAAACCAAAAGAAAAAACTCAAAAACACAAATAAAAAGCCAGATCCATTTTTTTTTTTCTCTCTCAGGAGGAACAGGCTCCCTGCAGTCATTTACAGCTCAGAAAAAATGTCTCCAAGATTTATGTCTGTGCATTGGCTTGAAAAAGCCTTCACAGATTTCTGTTGGTCTCCTTGGAAAATGTTACAACAGAGTTTCTCAGACAATTACCTCTGAAAGGCAGATCTGTCTGCGTCCCTAACCTCCCTGTCGGGATGGGCAGGGCTTCCGAGGAGGCTCGAGTTTGTCTGAAACCCGCCGCTGCCTTTTGAGCATCTCTCATTCCTCAAGAGCTCTCCACCATTTTTTCAGCTGATTATTGTATAGTGTTGGTCAGTGATCACTCCTGCGTAGGTTTAAAGCTGAGAGAAAGAGTTGCTTTGCACATGATGCAATGACTTTTGAACAAACAGCTCCCAAAACCCCCACAAAAATGAGACCACTGCAGCGTGCTCCTCAGGCTCAGCTCCACAAATGAGGAAGATTCCATTCTGCTCTTCAGAGAAGCATGTTGCAGAATTGCTTCATAAAATGTGGGGCTGTACCTTGGCAGAGCAATACATTTTTTCACAAAGACCCAATCATTTTCAAAAACTGACCATTGAGACCAACTTTATCAAGAACTAACAAAAAAAAATATTATTTTCAAGTTAAAATAAGAATTGAGAGCTTACATGGAGAATAGAGAGTATCGAGTGAATCATGTTGAAGGTAAGACAAACCAGAAAAAGAATTATTATCAGATGGTTAATAGAATATGAAAGAGCTTCTGTAATTTCCTTTTCCCTTGACCTTTCTCACCCTGATGCACCATCCAATTATGCGTTTATCATGTTGAGTTATTAAAGACGATCAGTTCTGAAAAGTCTTCTTATTGATGTTCGAGTACCAGAAACGAAAAACTCTTCTGGGGCTCAGTTGTGCTACAGGGATGAAATGTAGCACGGAAAGTGTCCAGGCAAAACCCCAGCCAAATGCACCTGCGTTTCAGCTGGTGGATCGAGGGCATATTCTTGGGAGTGTGCTGGAAAGTCAGTTGTCAGCATACTCCAGAAAAAAGCAGACATAAAGTAGTCGTTAAAAGACAATGTGACTGTTTAGTAGAATCAGAGATGTCTTAAACTCCTCTGCTTCCTTGGTTTACAGCTACACCACCTGCCTTGGTTAAGAAACCACAGTGGCTGAGCTGCTTTGGGAGGGGCCACTGGGGGCTCCTCCCAGACTCAGTTGTTTCTCAGAGCAATCGATGCTATATTGATGTATTATATGTGCCAGATGGCTGCTCTACCTACCATAACGTTTGAAATGAAGGAAGAAAAAAAGGTACAAGCCACAAAATTGGCAGTTCTGCTGGTAGTGTAGGTTAACAGTGCTGAAGAAGAAATGCACTGACTTTTGAGATTCGGATCCAAAGGGTCCTGAACGGGCAGCAGAAGACTTGGGGTGAATGAGTAAATCAAAACCGTTTCCAGCCCATACAAACTGTTCTTGTTTGTATTTGAAAAGCACGAGACCTCTGCTGGATGAAGCTGAACTTACCAAGCCTGTTGGGCACATCTTCCATGCCAGATGCATCGCAGCCTGCGTGTTACTGCTCCCTGCCCCTGGCTGTGAAGCCTGCAGCGTGGTGTGACAGCAAGGCTGGGGCAGAGGATGGAGGAACACACATCGAGCATTGCGAGGAGCAGAAGCATTCTCCTCTTAGTCCCATGTGCCAGGAGTCTGTTTCAAATTAGATTTTGTGGAATCCTAAGACAAATGAGGCAGATGGAGATGTAACTTCCTTCTTCTCTGTCGTTATCTTGGGTACACTTAAGCCTAATTGGTAACTATTGAGTTTATTCTCTTGGAACATATACAGCACATCTTTAAGTTTTTCTGGTTTATATTTATAAATATTCTGATCTTGTTAATGATTTTTTTTCTAAATAAACTCACATTTTGTTTGAGCGAAGCCCACACCTGTGTAGTAGAAAGTTGGCAGTCTGACGCACTCTGTGGGGATAACATGACACAAACCCAGCTCCCTACTCAAAGCGACGTTAACCTTCCGTTATAAGCTGTAATTCCTGCTGAGAATTCACTGCACACTCAAAAGGAGCTTCTTATATGAAACAATCACTGTACTTGACCTCAGAGATTAAGATCTCTGTGCAAAACTAGTAGAGGTTATGACTGATCACCAGCTGAAGGGCTCTCATTTATTAAAGGACGGTGGAAAAGGTCCAAGAAGTGCTCCAGCCAAAGTACCAAATCCCCTCGCTAATAGCAGTGTTTCAGTGAAATTGCACCCATTAAACTGCAGTGCCTTTAGGTTACTGAAAAATCAGCTGTGGTTGTGCCTTTGGGAGCCTCAGAGAGGTCCTGGCATGTTGTGTGGCATGCCACAGCAGTGTGGAGAGGAGAGCGAGGAGGACACTTGGAGACTGCCCCTCCATCCCAGGTGTCCAGGGCTTGGGGTTTCCAGAGCAGAAGTAACGTGTGTAAGCACGACAACGGCGTCTGAACCTTCCACAAAATATTGATCATGGAGCAATTTACAGACACAAACATACAGGTGCAGCTCTTCCCTTTTGTAGGCTCGATGCCCAAGAAGTGACAGCTTCAGCAGTGTCACCCCTGCTCGGGGGGAGGCAGGGAGCATGAGAAAAGGCTCAGAAATGAGGGGCTGTTTGCCCTAACACCAATGTGATGTATAAACCCAGCTGCCTCTGCTGGGTCCTCCTTCAGAGAGCTCGGGGAAGCTTGGGGTGTCCTTCTTCAGCAGGAGAGTGCTGAGAAATGAGGAGTGTTTGTTGGCTGTCCATAGTCACCTTCAGCCTGTCCCACCACCAGGGACAGCCAGCAGAACTGGCAAGTGGAGATAATGGGGAAAATTAAAACCATCCATGGCATTTTATCCACCCGTTAGTAAAAGTTACGGGCATGAGGGGACGAGCATGTCACACACTGCATCTGCAGCTTCTCAGCAGCCACACCATTTCCATCGCTAGAAGAGCTTCGAGTCTACGTTTTTCCAAAGGAGCCGAGTGGATTTGATTGAAATGAGGAAGCGTGAAGCAAGCTGAAAATTATGCAGTGACTCCACTTAACACTACGCCAGACGTCTGTGGTAATTAGTGACATGTTCTGTGCCCAACCACATGGAAAATGAGAAAAATTGTAGCATTAATCATAATATGGTGGTATCAGTTTTCTGGAGAGTTTAAACTTAGATATGCAATATATTTTCAAATTTTACAGTGTAGTTTATGGAGGATCTTTTGCTAAATGT
This sequence comes from Thinocorus orbignyianus, assembly GCA_013400375.1. Classification (NCBI taxonomy): domain Eukaryota; kingdom Metazoa; phylum Chordata; class Aves; order Ciconiiformes; family Thinocoridae; genus Thinocorus; species Thinocorus orbignyianus. The sequence continues at coordinate 43,628 of VXBW01006853.1, forward strand.
ATATTAATCTTGATTACTCTTTTGTGAGAAGAAATTAGGGTAGGTCTGAGGGCAACAATAACATTATTTCACCTCCTCACATAGAGAAGAAAAATATGATAAAAACTGACAGCACGGTATAAACAGGAGAATATAAGAACTCCAGCACCAGCATCACACCCAAAGGCCATTTTTCTAAATTTTTTGGTCTCCACCAGTGCACAGCAGAGGTAGTTTACAGAGAACATGTACAAAGGTATGTCCAGCCAGTGGGTTAGAAGTTTCTAAGCTAGAAGCAGAATGTGAGTTATTGATTTCACAAGTGCCAAAGGACCCATACAGTAATGATTTCCACCACTGAAATATCCTGCAATAATGAATCCCATAATTCAATTGCATGTTTTAGAGGAACACAGTTCCTTCTTTTGGTTTTAAATCTGCTGTTAACACCGAGTACCTAACTCACCCTCCTGTTGCAAGACATAATGGATAAGCACCATTTAATGACTCTCACTTTACTATTCATGATCTTACAGCTCAGTTTTGCATCTTTGACCACCTTCCTTTTTCCAGGCTGAGGAATTACAATCTATTTCATCTTTACTGCAAAACCGAAAGAAAAAAGACAAAGGAAGAACTTCAGAAATCCTCCAAATTAATCTCTCATTAAAACACTTCAGAAGAGGATGTCAACTGGAGCAAGAAACTTGGCAGCCTAACCCAACAAATAATGCCAAATTTTTAATTATAGCATTTTTCATTGTAAACAGAGCTTATGAATGCTGTCAGGTCTGGAAAAGCATTTTAAGCATCTACAGAAGGTTTCCAGGACCGCCTTTCCTTCTGACTTTGAGGAACTTGTCAGAATTTATTCACAATCACGCTGCTGTCAAGGTCATGAGATCTCAAAGGACATCCAGTATTAGAGACCGAGGCCAAAGAGCACCTTTGCCCACTCAGCATCCCGATGATAACAGGGATCAGTTGGATAATGCTTCCTTATGATCATCAATAGATACTAAAACTCAAAGTGATTTCCTGGACCAACTGATTCATCACCAAACTTTGTCAATAATACTGATGTGACTTTAAAATGCTGTGATGGATGAGAAAGGGAAATGCAGAATGAGAATACTCTGAAAGTTTGCCTCTATTTTATGCCAGGTATGACTCTCTGGGGGGAGAAGAGGCTTTGGAGCTTAGTGGCCGGAACACTCTCGAGTGCAAGAATCCAGGAGAAAGAATCTTTCCAAGGCAGTGAGTTGTCACAGAGGGATAAAGCTGTTCTAGTATTTATTTTTCTGGAGGGTACCATGGGATTGTAGTCACGTGGCCTGTTCAGGCTACAGATTGTATTAAGAGACAATTAATGCTTGGTGCTTTTAAACAGACAGATGTACCATTGGTTCATGTTTCAAGAAAGAAAGAGTCTTTTATCATTCTTCAAAGTTTAAATTAATGTTGAATATTTAAAATTGGATGGCTTTTGCCATTCCTAATTGGAATCCTTTCTTTTAAATTGATGTATTTAATATTCAATTGAATTGAAAAATTATTTTGAAGACAAGTTGTCTCCTTTTACAGAATATATTACATTTGCTTGTTATTATTCCTCCTTTTGAAAGCCCTATTCAACTATAAAGACAAAGATGAAGCTACAGACTTTGCTCTTTAAGATGCTGCTCTGTCACTATCTTTTTAGTGCAGGTACATGCAAAAACTCTTTGATGTGGCCTTGATGAGCTCCAAATGTTCTTCGACTCACACAAGCAAAATGGATATAGCTTCAAAGCAGAAACTCTTCCAGCTCTTTTTGTCTATAACGGATGAGCACCACCTAAAAAAGAAGAAAACAGCACAATTTGTACTTGGGGAAAAAAAATGGCAGATCTGAAGACATATTTCACTTGTTTACTAATGTATGAAGCAGGTTCTACAATGATCTGATTGTAAGAGATAAAACTCTTCTATCCCAGTTGTATTTGGTTGGTATTTTGGCTGGATGTTTTGGTATGGATTGTCCATACATTTTAAAAATTTGTTAGTGCTCTATGGAAGTCCCCAGTTGGGGAGCATACTTCTTTTTTCGTGGAAAGAGATTTTTTCCTCTAGCTCACACCAATTTGGTGAAAATCAAACATTTTTCTAGAAAAAAAAAAGCAGTATGTTCAACAAAAGTTTATACAAAAAAGAACTGAAGGAGCATAGAACATTTCGAAGTGCTTGAAGAGGTGCTGGAAGGCCACCACCTGGAGAAAAACAGGGGGTCCTCTTCAAATATGTGCAATTTTTTCCCGATGTTTTTGGGGAGGTCTTGTTGTGCAGCTGACACTCTCAACCCCACCAGTGGGTTCCCTCTGATGAGCCAGAAAGTGGCAGGAAAGCCACAGGTGGCCTGGCCTGAAACACAGGCTGGTTGTTCTGGCTGACGCTGCCAGCAGCAGCGCTGTACTTATTAGCAGCTGTTTTTTTCATACCGGACAAAGAAATCCAGAGGCTGATAAATTATTCTCCTCTCACCTGCTGGCTAAGTCTGAATGAGCAGCGTTGTGAGCAGATGCTGCAACAGCCTTAATGAAAGGCACCCTTACTTGGCACTAACGACTTTTCCAAACAATGCAGTAGAAGCATGTGAATGCCCTTTCACTCAGCATCACCCCACGGAACTGCTGTGTTCCCCAGGTCCCACCAGCCATGGCACTTCTCCCAACTTGGTGAAGAACAGACAGTGGTTGAAGTCCCATGGGTTTCTGATGAGTGTCCCCATGTTTGTGCTGTGTTACTCTCTGCTTTCCTGGGCTGGGAATCCATAAGCTTTAATGTCTGTCACTGCTCTCCTGGGCAAAGGGGGTGGTTTAGAACTGGAGATCCTTCCCATCTGCACCCAGCATCTGCCGGCAGTGGCCAAAGGCTACCACTATTATTTCCTGTATTGTTACATTGCCTAAAAATTCGAGGCAGGAATCAAGGCTGATTGTGATGGGAGCTGAACAAGTGCAGCTGGAGAGTCCTGCTCTGGAGGATTTATGGACCCTTGTAGCAGTAATTCTGATTATAATCATTTATAAGCCTGTGGCAATTCAGCCTGTGGAACATACAGGCCTGATGTGGAGCAACTTAAGAAAATGGCACAAAGGGATATTCACATGAAACACTGAGCTCGTGTGCCGAGGTTTAGGAGACTAATCTCACTTTATTGACACTGGGTAGCGGGGAGGATTCAAAAAGAAGTTCAGAACACTTAAATTAGGCTCCTGCACTGAATCACAACCTGAAAAAAAGCTCTTGCTCTGTCTCTCCTGAATAAAAGAGGGCATTTCCACATTAGACATAAATGGTAGGTGCCAAGTTAAGAAGGTTTTAACACCTCCAGAAGCAGAGGTTCACAAAAGGTGGACTCAGACACTTAGTCTGATCCAAAGAAGATCAGCACTAAACCCCCCTGATGAAAGGTGCATGTTACAGTGCTGGGGCAGGAGACACTGGGCAAGGAGAGGAGCCGGAGCAGATGCATTGGCACCAGAGGGGCTGCTGGTTTCTCTGGCTCCCACAGCCACACAGTGCCCTGAGAGAGCCCCAGGGGAGCAAAAATCAGGCCAAGTTTCAGGCAGAGTGCCTTTTCCCCTTTCTTTCAGAAGTCTGTGCTATTATTACTAATAGCAATGTGTGCTGCCTCCAGCACACTTCTGAGGCTTATTACTAATAACGGATGCTGCGGGATGACAATACTAATGCAAAGGGAGAAATGAAGCAACAAGTTAAACAACTGTGAAAACATTCATTTCTTCAGTACTCCATTAATCCCAAAGCAGTTATAAAGCTCACTGCTGGATATTGGCTGCGAACCAATGTGGCAGATGGTGAATAAAAATAAGTGTCTTCTAAAAACCACCCACAGCAATATATTTCACTTTTTACGTTTTAGGTCTGCATCTCTGTTCCTGGCCATGAGGAAACAGAGAAAATGAGTATCTCTGTGAACGACTGCAGTGAAAGGAGGTCCAAACGATACTCAAAATAGAATGTGAGGGCATTGCTTAGAGATAAACTGATTTTAGAATTTATTTTCCAAAGCATTAGAGGATTTATGTTATCTGATAGGACAGCAGTACTCCTAAAGGAACACGATCAACCTTCCAGTATCCAAAGCAGCTGCAACCAAAGCTCATTATTCCAGTTTGTTTTACAAGATAATACATTTTTTAAAATCCCACTACAAGTTAAGCAGCAAAATACTAATCAAAAATAAATTAAGCATCTTTACATGTTTAAAGCTGTAAGAACTTTACATTGTGACTGAGCTGTCGACAATAACCTTGTATTAGGAGCTCTGTGCACTGTGAAGCTGCCACTGGCTCAGGAAGGGAGCAGCCGCAGCACATCTCCAGCATATGGAGAACAGTGCCACAACGATAAAAGCAGACAAATCTGAATATGTTTTGATTAAATGCTTTGATAGTCATGGACTGACTGTAAACAAAACATCAAACATTGGGATAAAACCTGTAGCCTGTTAAATATCCCAAACACAGCCTGTTCCAAGCAGGTGTGTGAAACAAGAACCCACACCACAGTGCTAAAGGGTCTATTTTTTAAAAAACTGCAGCATAAAGCAGGTGTTTCAACACAGACGGTCCCAGCCCAGGGCAGTGGGTCCAAGCATGACATCTGGTCCAAAAGTTAACATCCACACTCTCATTATTTACAGTAGGCAACATGAGCAGAACTGAGTGAAATTTCTGCATCCTTTGCAGATTTTGCAAAATCTGCCCATTCTTTAATTGTGTCACTGTTTAAATGCACCCATCTGACTGCCTGGATGGAAGCCATCACACCTGAGGATGGAGGGCTCTAACTCTGAGTCACTTCAATTATTTCTTGGGAAAACAAGATCCTATAGGAAAATGATCTGCTACCGCCAAAGTCTTCTACTTCTCTGCATCTGCTTATGGAAAAGAACCTGGCATAGATCACCACCTGAATTCTATGATTCTATGACACAAGGCAGCAGCTCCCTCACCCTCTCTCCTCCTGCCTGATGAAGTCCCACCAACAGGTTATGCCAGCATGTTCTCCCACCCTGGAGCTTGCCATCCCTTGAGCAGGCACTCCAGAGCTGACACCAGGGCTTTGTGCACAGAAGACCATGATGACATGGAGGGATTAGGGCACCAGGACCTAATGGAGACCTGGAGAACCAGGAGCAAACAACTGAAACAGCACCATCCATATTGCACGCAAACACAAGACCTGAGTGCGTATTTTTTTCCTGTGCTCAAGGGAAGCTCTTGTTTCTGTGTCAAAAGAGCCACAAAACAAACAGAGTCATATTGGCAATGTGGGCAGCTGGGGATTGAGACCCCAGTACCAACCCAGAGGCATGGGACTATGGGCCTACAGACCTACCTGCATGTCTCCAGTTCCTCAGACACCACATTGCACAAAAGCACCACAGTCCCCTTATCACAGACAGATATGTATCAAGGGGATGGCAAAGCTAAGGCAAGTCTGAGAACCCTCTCTGAATTATGCACTTCAGGTAAAAATAGAACTCAGTTACCAAGTCAATCTGGTCTTACAAAACCGAGCTTTTGTTTATTACAGAGTTAAGAAAAAAACCACAGCCTTTTGGCCAGGCAAAATTATTCAAGCTGTAATAACACAGCTAAAATGATCCTAGGTCTGCACCATTATTACCTGGGTTTTTCAAAAAGCCTGTAAGGTTTCAGAAGTCTTTGAGGAGATAAACCTAACATGCATCGTCAACCATTCTGCTTCAGAGGCAGGAAAACGTTTCTTTCCTATTTCAGATACCGGAGCCTGTAGTGAAACAGAGCACACGTTTTTCTCCCTTTTGCTTTCAGCTGTATCTGTAATTCTTTCTTCTCTTCTTTTGGTGGTTGGCAACAAAAGAACTTCTTCCCTCCCTCTGTGCTGACTGAAGAGATGTTGTCCCTCCCTTCCCTGCCCTCAGCCCTGCCTGAACACCGCTGTATATTAGCAGAGCGTGAGACAAACCGTTAGCTATTAACTGAACCTCATGGAGTGATTCGGTGGTTGTTTTACAGAGCAGAGGTATGGGAAGCACAAAGATGAATCACATAATCCCTGACCTGCAAGCAGCCTAAAGCAGAGACATACCACGAAACAAAGCAGGCAACTTCTCTACATCTGTAATCCCCTTTACTAGCCCCAGCTTTCTGGAGACACACATTGTTCATCATGTGGCTGTTGCCCAAACGCCTGTCCTGCTGATTAACCAGTGATTTTGACCTCCAGTGTAGTCAATAAAGCATTTCAAACCCATCTTTATAAAGTATGATCATTAAACAAAATCGACACGCAACCATTCCCCTCTAAAACAGGTGAAGTATTTCTCTGGAGCTTTATTTAGTTCCCTCTGTGGGTAGTTAGGACCTGCCGGCCGGAAGATGTCGTGCTGTACGGAAAGGTAGGGCCTCTCTCCTGATAGCCAATAGCATTCAGTTCGTGATGTAAGCAGAAGGAAGTGACGTCACAAACCAAAGCCATATAAGGCTGTTTCACCTATCAATAAACGCTATTTGTCATCCACCACATTGGTGTCTGTGAGCTGATGGACCGAGCGACCTGGGGTTGGTTGCCACGCGTACGATAGGCAACAAGTGGTGCCGAAACCCGGAAACCGGGATTGGGAGAGTCGTCTGGATTCGGGTGAATGGTGGCCGGAGCGGCTGGACCAGCCCGGCGGGCGAGGTCAGGGGAGGACGCTCCCAGACCAGGACCAACAAGGAGGATGGAAGCCCTTGTGAAGGTCGTATCCCAAATACATAAGCAGTGGGGAATTGATTGTAAG
>VXBW01006854.1:0-43610 GCA_013400375.1 Thinocorus orbignyianus
CCAGGTCTCACTCCTCCTCATCCGCGTACCTGGCTAACTTGAAAAGACTGAGACCTTGAAGCCCACACACCATATGCCCATTCCCATCCTCAGGGTGTGGGAACAACAGATCTCTTCCTCCCCTCAGAAAGGGTTTCTAGCACTGATTCTTCCAAATGTTGCTTTGAAATGTAAACATGAACCACCAAATATTTGCTCAAAAATTCCTTGTTTTCCAGTGACAGATAAGGAGCTAGAGAAGTGAAGGCATTAAAATTTCACCTTTTTAGCATTTTACCTATCGCTCCTTCCAATGAAAAAGAACAAAGCAATCAAATATTCTCAGCATTACTTATAATCTTAGCATCTAACCAAGGTACCAGTGCATAAACCAGGACTGACAAGAAAAATGAAACAAAACTCACTTGGTCTTTTTCACTGGGGGAATAAATGATGAAGTAATAAACAAAATAGATGGTTAAAGGTAATTATACTTACATAGCACAATGTGTTAAGGCATCTTTTTTTTCCCCCCTCTGAAAAACGGAAACTAGATTTCCAAAAAGCTTGTAGAACCAATAATTTGCAACGTTGTTCTAGTGAGTCTGCGAGACTGCTTTTATCATAAATATATTATTTTTATCTTCAGAGCGTTCCCTCAACAATGCAAATAAAGTAGGCAGGCAAAGAAATGCAGATGAACAGAAGGCAAGAAAAGGAGGAGGGAGAGAAAGAAGGGGGAAAGAGAGGGACAGAAGGGGGACAGAAAAAGGGCTTTGCTGGATGGCTTCAGTAAAGTCAAATAATCCTGAGTTAAGCAGTAAGCAGTAACAGCAAGTGCATATGGGGATCAGGACACATAATACGTTTGGAACAGAAACAGAAAGAAGAAAATAGATCATACTTCAAGGAAAGAGAGAATTGGAGAATGAGGAGAGAAGAGCCAGGAAGTAATATAGTATTTTTTCCCATTACTACAGGATCAAATCTAGAGGCTGTATATCAGTGGAGGAGGCAGTTAGAATATTACAGAATGGATATAAAATCTAAAATATATGCAGCATTATTCAAAATGTATTTTCAAGCAGAATAGTAACTGCATATCTTTTGGCTCTGGCTATAATACTAGGGTTTAGACAAAGCATGCCGGGGAGCTAAGCAAAAGGAAGGAAATGGAGAAATGCCCAGCGTGTTTCAAGGACTAACAGGAATGTCATCAGCAAATAAGGATAATAAAGCCCAACAGATGATGCCACAGTAAGTCCATTTGCAACCACTGCCACATCCTAGAATGCTCATAGCTTTCCAAATTTTCTAAATCTGTTCCATATGACTCTAAACTCATTTCCTGCCTCGTTTCCTCCATACCACCCTCTTCAGCTTTCCCAAAATTTGGTTTAATTTAAACAAAACAAAACAACAACAAAAAAAAATCCCACCACTTAGAATTAAAATAGAGCAAAGTGTGGCCCAAACAATCTCTTCAGCTTTGGGTGAAGAGCTACCACCCACCCTCCCTCAGGACTTCATTGGGCGGATCATTATGTCCTGCCTCCCTCCAACACACAGTGTCCCCAGTGGCATTAATAAGTCACCTTCAGGACTCATTTAGCACATTCTTGCAGGACCAGCCCCAGCTAATAAAGCTGGCCCATATAAATATGGAAGAGTTATTCCTAGAGCTACAGGAATGTCCCTTTTTTTTCCTCAGCTAAGCAAGGAGTAAGAGTAGAGTTCAGACAACTTCCTCCTTGCTGATTAGCACTTTACTTTGCACGTGGCTATTCAGAAGTCAGCCTGCGATGTATTAATTGATCACCCTCACAAGAGCTGCCATCAGGCCCTGCAGGTGACCTTTCAGCAACCAACCTCGTAGGCACAACATCCAGAAGAGGAAATCTTGTCATTCCCCACAGGTGTGAGGGTATGACCTGTACCTCTGCCTTCTTCTATTAGATTTTGCAATGAGGGCTCTTATCCACATGCCACTGTGTCGCTCCTGCAGCCTACCCCAAAATAGCTAAGAAACGATTCAAAAATAAACGTTATGGAACCACCCAGAGACAAAGTTGGATTTGCTATTAAGATGCAGTGTTTAAGAAACTAGAGTTTCAACAGGAAGATAACCCCACTGTGAAATCAAACAGCTCTACCGTCATGCTGAAAGAGTGCAGTGAATGTACAGCCAGAGGGAAAAAACATTCATTTGAAAGCAATATTTGTTTGAAAACCTCAGACACACATTAAAGCCACACAAAGTGTGATCTCTAACCTAAGAAAAGTGCGCTCGTAGAAACGGTACCACTGGGTTCCCTAGTCACCGCTCTTCGCCAATATCAAACCTGTATCTACTATCTGAGAATAAACTGCTGGTTTCCCCCAACAAACCCATAGACAAACTGTGACCTCTTTCCAGTCATGTGTCATCAGTAAAAGGAAGACCCAATAGTTTATATTATCTGCACTGGGCAACACAGTTATCAGAGAGCTCTCCAAGTGACAACCAGAGCTGGTAGTAGAACCACCTTCAAATAACACCTTTTGCATGGCATCTATGCCCAAGTGCCTGGCATTACCCTCCATACTCATTCACATAAAGGACACAGGTATAAATGAGCTTCTGGAGGGACAGGCAGGGACCCTCCAGCACTGACGCCAAGCCCCATGGAGAAAAGTGGACTGACTCAAGCAAAGGTAGAGCTGGCCAACAGCTTAGTAAAGAGGGGAGAAATTACGACCAAGACCAGCGAGATATGATGTGCACACAATCACATTTTTTCACAGAAAAAAACAAAAAGGACCCATGGCAGAAGCCACGTGCAGCACCCATTTCAAGTGATGTGCTGCTGAAATCCACACTTCATCACACTGCTGATTTGAAATAAAAATAATCACCTGAAGAAACGTCTGGTCATTTGTTGATTTTTGCACATATAGTATCATAGAATGGTTCAGGTTGGAAAGGATCTTAGAGATCCTCCAGTTCCACTACCCCTGCCATGGCCGGGGACACCTCCCACCGGACCAGGTTGCTCAAAGCCCCATCCAGCCTGGCCTTGAACACCTCCAGCCACAACTTCTCTGGGCAACCAGTTCCAGTGTCTCACCACCCTCACAGGAAAGAATTTATTCCTAATACCTCATATATATTTCCCCTCTTTCAGTTTAAAACTGTTTCCCCTTGTCCTGTCTCTCCAGTCCCTGTGCTGAGGAATACAATACTTGTATACAAGTAACTCTGTGAGGGCAGTTCTTACACATCTGGCTCAGCTAAAAATAGAAAGGAAGAAGCCAACTAGTTGACAATTTTAGGCCAACTTGGCTTTAATGAACAACCTTAATGAGCTTTGGGTAAATATTTCAGTACTTCAGCATTTGCTAATCAACTCCCAGTCAGGGTGCTTGGAATCTGCATTTATGGGAACATCCACAGGTTAATGCAGAGAAAAACCATGTTGGCTTTAAAGTGGCACCTGACTTCCAACCACCACTAGCCGCAAAGCCCACCTGAAGGGCATGGCGCATCACCCAGCTCTGAGCTACACATCTCCACGAGTAAGGCACTCAAAAGCTGTCTTTTGGAGTCTTGAAGGCCACCGCAACATAATTTCTTACACAACTTCAATTTGACAGCAGATCCGCATCCTTGTTGTGGCTTCTTTTGAATATGCTGCTCTGTCCACTAATGTGGGGACTTTCCACAGCAGTAATGTGAGGGGGAGACTGACAACTGAAAGAAATCTCACATTTGAAACCACAAGTATTTGCATTGGAAGCCTGTACTGTTACCCCTGGAAGCTGGAACACGGCAGGTGACAGGAATACGACAGCGCTTTCATTCAACCTACGAGAGCTTCAAATTATGACTGTCAGCTAGATTCACTGAAGAGCTTATGTGTAAACATAAGCTGGATGCATTGGCATAATAAACGGTCAATCAATAAAAGTGAAAGGACAGATTAATAAAAATTGCTTCTGTCAGAGGACAAATTGAGGACATCAGAAAAGATGAAATTCTATGAATACAATTGCTTCCTGTGAATAGTAACATTCAGCTCCTGTTCTGATTAGATGGAATTGGTTCAGATGAGCATCAAAAACTTCTGAATGCTTTTCTAAAACTGCTGAGGCTTGTCAAAAATGCACTGCACCAAAGCCAGAAAAAGACAACAAAGAAAAACACCCAAAACTCTCAAACCAATTCTGAAATAATCTGTGGGATTTTGCAGCCGTCCTTATCTGCCCCATTTGTGCCTTCCAAGTTTTCTTATCTGCTCAGTTAAATTTGTATCAAAGGGTACCGTCAAACTCTGAATGGGTTTGGGCGAGTAAGCTGTGCACTGCTTTGCCTCATGCTAAGAAGAAACAGCCAGTCAGTCAAGCCCAGATTCTAAACTCTTTTCTGTGGGCAGTGATGATGATATATGGGATGGAAAAAAACCCACAACTTGATTTTTCTAAGAGCGGCATGAGCTAGCCACGTTGGCAGTTAGAAGAAGTCTTGTAGTGCTGAACAAATTTGATGGATTAGTCACTAGCTGAGAACTGATATCGAGTAACAAATTATTATATTGGACATTCCCCCGAACACGATGCATTATATTAAAACATATTAATGTCATCATTTAGAAGGTAGCTCCCTGGCAATGTTGTTAATGAAATAAGACTCTGATGTGTCCAGCTGCTTCGGTATTTCCGCAAATGCACAATGTGAATAAAAATACCATCTGAGTCTTATCTGAAACATTTTTTTTTTTACCCTATTGCCCAAGTAATCCAGGAACTCCTCACGGAAGCAAAAGAAGAGCATGTTAGTGGTTATCCCCAGGCAGAATTTGGAAAGCAATGGCTGAAGAGCTATGGTTTGTCTTTGGAGACAGAAGTTGTATCCATGGAGACCTAGACATTAATAAGGGAACACTGCCGAAACAGTCAAGCTATCCCAAAAGATAATCTGCTTCAAGCAGGAGTCACAGAAGTTATTAACTACTTGCCACCTTATTCTTTCCGTCTTCTGTCCACAGGGAACAAAACTGCAGTGCTGAGTGAGCTGAACAGTCACCAAATTAGGAGCACAATACCTGGGGAAACACAGCTTTTGGCACTTTTGCCTCAAAATTATTGCTGGTAGTCCAAATACTGAATCTCCTCACTCCTGACATAAAGACAGGATTTCCTTTTTTGAGAGTGAAACCCCATCAGATTTACACCAAATGGCAATAGATGGAATACAAACCACCACATTATATACAACGTGAGGACAATATGCTGAAGATTTACTTTTTACATTTTCGGTTTTTATTAGTGCAGAACCCTCGTGGCATCCAGGATCATCCTGAATGACATTTCTCTCCCTACTTTGCCTTCTCTCTTTAGTGCAATCTAGCTGCCATCCAAACCCAAGATTACTTCTACTGCCCGCTACAGGAACACAGCAGAAATTAGGCAGAACACACAAAGAAAAGCCACACAGGTTTTAAAACAAGAAACAGAAGTGCCAAGGTGTAGAGTCGTGGTCCAGTCTTCCCATCATCCCTTCCACCATCATTTATTGCAAGCTTCTGGACAGAAAAATAGAAGCATTCTGGGTTTTATTCTCTGAACAAGCAAGGTTTGCATGGATGCAAAACTTCCAGTGCCATTTTGCTAATGAAAGTGAATTGCTTTTCTTCCCTGAGATTTCCTAGGGAAAACAGAAAACACTTTCCCAATATTTCTAAATTATGCCATTAGACACTATGGGTTGTTTCAGTCTCGGATTGGAAAAGAAATGCAGAATTTTGTTTCTGTCCAGCAATCTTTCTGCTGAGAATCTCCTCTATATTCATTACAGCCTGTTCCTATTTGTTCTCTCCATAAGGCACATGTAATTGCAAGGCGGCAGCAAAGATTTTTTTTAAAATAAATCTATCAAGTCAGCAGTGGTACCATATGACCAGAGACAGAGCTTCTATATTTAGTGAAGAGGTGGGCGATCCAGACATACAGACCTCTTGGCTTGACCCTGGCAGAATTCAAGTCTGAGCAGGTTCCGTCTGAAGTGTAAAAGACTGAAGGTGAATGGAAAAAGAGCTGAAAGGTGTCATGGGTTTAGCAAAAGCCAGCTGATCTAATATAGATATTTGCTAAGGTAATTGATTTTCTAAACAAGGGCAGTGCCTTATATTCCACCAGTGCAGGCAAAATATTTGAGACATTGCCATGGAGGGAACGTGTGAGACTAGGAAAGCTGAAAGTTAGTGAAGGAGCCAAGAGAGAACCAAGGGAGTAGCTAAAAGCAAAGCAGGGATTAAAAGCTATCCTGGATGTGGAACTCAAAATGAGATGTCTTCAGACTATTCCTACGAATCTTGCTGGATACAAAGGCTGTAGCTGTTTTCCACACTGAACTAAAACAACTATATATGACAGGAGTAAGGAAGGGAAGTTACCTGCATGCAGAAACAGGGCCTATTTAAATGTTACTCAAAATGACAGTAGATCACTTTTCTGGGAAGAGGAGGGACATACAAGTCTTAAATAAAAAATTGTTTACCTAGATAGAAGTATCAGACTATGGAGAAAGAGTCTGTATTGTCATGTACTTAGTAATTAACTGTGATTATCAGCCAAAACAAGACATAAGACATGTCTGAGCACAGTTCTGCTCTGGCCTGTCCCAGCAGGGTAAGTCTGAATTGGATCACATGTACAGCTACTAATGCAAACAGAAGTAAGGGGACCAAAAAGAAGTAAGGGGACCAAATATCAACTAGAAATGCAGCGTGTAAAGGTAGAAGACTGCTGTCTTCAATATAGCTGCAGATAAACAGCGGGGGAGGAAAGAGTCATTAAAGCCAGTTATTGGCATGTGAGTGGACAAATAGAAATTGGTGTTAAGAAAGCACATCTGGCAATGAAAACAAAGCTTCTAAATAGCAGAAGAATGAGGTTCAGCAGTAACCTTTCTGTTCTATTAACAAGAAGCAGGAAGGGAGTCTCAGTTACTTTTAAAAGGGGTTACTTAAATCTGTGGGGAAGCAAACACGATGACCCAGGGTATACCATTCCTCCTACATTATATTTAGCTTGGTTCTGCAAATCAAAGAATCCCTCCTGTTCTTGGTAAAGAGCATGTCTTCTTTGTCATGAAAGACAACAGGATTGTTAGAGTTCTGTGTTAGTAATGTTACCTTTGGCCATTGCAATAGAGAAGTGTAATCCCATAACATGGGGTCTGATCTTCGGTGGTTATGAACCCTTCAATTCACAGGAAAAATCAGTAATTGATGCAAGAGTCTTCTACTAAGAGACTTCCTTTAACATGAGGACATCTTCCAGAGAAACATCATGTACATAACAAACACCTAACTATTCAACTCCAACAGCCACTCTGTCACTGCATAATTTTTCCTTATTTTGGGCCTTTTACAAAGCAGCTGGTTTTGCTGTAAATGTACTTGGACCTGCACAGCACACACAAGCAACCACATAGCAAACCAAGCAATAGGAGGACACTAGCGTTCAAGTGCTGTCACTTCTGCCTCACACAAGCAAGTTGGCAGTGTCTTCTGAGTTTTCTACTAGGCTGTGAAAAAAAAGGATGGGAAAATGTAGTTAAATGCATTATTCTCATCATTATGTGAGGTTAATCCTGAGCATATATTGAAATCATCATAAAATCAGATATATTTTTTAATTAACCTGACATAAATTGGGAGAAACTACTCCTTTAGGATCACAGAGAGACCACCTCCTCAGCAAGCAAAGGCTACAGAGAATTGCCTGCATGGCCAGAAAGCCCACAGCTCTTAGCATGATAAGCAGCTCAGCAGTCCCTTGGTAGGAGAACTGCAAACCAGAAACAGAGTGTTTCCACAACCATAAAGGGAAGTCCTGTCTCCATTCAGAATCACATCAGCAGCAAAAAACTGTTGTCACCCCAGATCCATTCAGGTTTTCAGTGAAGGAAGATGTCCCAGACAAGTTGCTGCAAAGAGGCAAATTGAGCGTATGTGTTAAAAAACACCAAGCAGTGGGAAAAGACAATACTCATGTCTACCTGGGCTACAGTCCAATGGATGGGATGGCACAGCGACAGAGTCCACAGGCGGATGTCTGGGACTGCTGAAGTTCCTGCTGTCAACAGAAGCCCACATAAGGCTCTCTGACAAAGCTGGTGCATAGATCTGTGGACAATAGGCATCCAGGAGTCCCAAACAGGTTTTTTTGTGCAGTAGTTTAAAAATCGGCCAGAGAAAGCACATGGTTTTCACTGGGAAAAGTGAACACCCTGGTCCTTGGGGAACCTTGGGGGCCAAGGTTCAAGTATCTGCCACAGGACTCCTTATGGATTACCTAGTGATCTCACGGGCCCCCAGACTCTGTGAGTTGAGACACCCACATGGTACGAGTTGGAATTTTCTAAACATTATTTGAGGTTTTTGAAGATGGGAATACTAACTATAAGTTCCCCATCTCCTCCTCTACATGGTTACTGCGAAGATAAGTACCTGAAAACATTATGAGGTACCCAGATGTTATGATATTAATAATTTAGAAGTTGGCCATCCTTTTTAACATGGTATTGATAATTGGTAGATAACTGAAGGATCTACACAAGACCCACTTCATTTCTGTTGAAAAAGGCAAATTGTTGAGATAATTGAAGCACACTAATTTTCCATAATTATCTGTAGTTCTCTTTAGTACCTTCCAACCTCCCACTACCAACTCCTGCTTGCTCAGGGAATTATCGCTGCAGGAAATAAACAAGATTTCAACCACAGTCCCTTCTTGTATCCCCACCACAGCTGCAATGAAGAACAGGCTGACGAATAAGGAGAAACACTGACAAGAAGCAGAAGGTATCCACCTCTTCAACAAAGAACTTCAGACGCTAGGTTTTATTAGGGGGAGTAGGACAGCTTAAGATTTAGCACTCCTTAATGCAAAATTTAAATAGATTGTGATCAATGGCCCTAGCACATTTATCCAACAACAACTAAATTAGCCATTGCTGCTCTGAAGACAGTCCTTGGACTTCTTATTCATAATTCCCTGAAAACATCACCTAAGAGCTCAAGAGAATTCAAAAAGACAACCTCGGAAAACATTCAAAAAGAAATCAAGAAGAAGTAGGAAACGTCATTATCACAGAATCACAGAATCACCTA
This sequence comes from Thinocorus orbignyianus, assembly GCA_013400375.1. Classification (NCBI taxonomy): domain Eukaryota; kingdom Metazoa; phylum Chordata; class Aves; order Ciconiiformes; family Thinocoridae; genus Thinocorus; species Thinocorus orbignyianus. The sequence goes on from VXBW01006854.1 coordinate 9,135, forward strand.
GGTTGGAAGGGACCTTTTGAGATCATCTAGTCCAACCAATGGGGGGGGAATTAAAAAAAAAANTGTCAACTCCTCTCTTGAATACACTTCCGGTCCTGTTTTCCCCTCTGAGGTGCCCACATCTTCCCCTCATTCTCAACACAGATGGGAAAGAGCTAGAAAATTTTCAGGCAATGAAAAGCAATAAAAATTATCAGGCAAATGCCAGACAAAGAGAACTTGTCACCTAGAATTCTTCAGCCCAGAAAAGAGATTACTAAAGTAATTCATAGTAAGGGAATTCAAAATGACGACTTGCAGGGAGAAGACCGTCTTAAGTCAAAACCTAGAAGTTCACAGTAAAGTCATATGAGAACTTTTAAAACATCATTGTTTCTTGAATAATACAATTATTAAATTGTGACACTTAGGTCCACAAAACGTATGAAGGGTTCCAAAAGCAATGAGAAAAATTATTGGAAGAAAGATCCATTAAAAGCAAGAGGATGCTGATGGAACTTCCATCTCTGAAGTTCCTCTGCTACAAATTGCTGGAAATTGGGATATAATACAACTAAGGAATCCACTGCTTTATACACCACCCTGTTCTTACACTTTTTTAGTCATTTTTTTAAAAAGCTATGACCATTGACTGAACCATCATAGGTTCCTGTTCTGATCCAGTATAATTATTCAATTTTTGAATGGTGTCAGCTGTTTGGGAGACAGCAAGGATGATTACACTCATTTATTACACAAAGCAATGAATATTATAGACATATACCAATTAATTTCTGCCTCAGTCTCAGGTTTGCCGCAAGCATGCAGAAGATAACCATCACAAGACCGCAAATTATATGAGTCGCCAGCCACTCTGCAGACTGCTGTCCTAGCTGGTTACCATCCAAAGTTTTCACCTTATCTCATTTCTGAACTTGTATTACTCAGATATTCAGTTCTTTTACTACAGCCACCTATCTTGCAGCAGCAAGAACAACTGAAGAAGTCTTCAGTGTTACTTGTACAGTTAATAAGATCAGAAAATGCAATGAGAATCATCCAAATGAAAGACCCCATGCACAAGCAATCTTTTTAAGTCATAGTACACAGCTGTGTCTAAAGACGTGCAACTGGTCTGCTGGCTGAGATTAAATATTAAGGGAATGATGAAAATAATAATAGGAGGCAGGGGATTTTTAAAGCCTGTGGTTGAATTATCCCGGGAGGGAAAACAAAACACAACAAGCCACCAAAGAGTGCTGACTTATCTATCAGTTCATTCAGATGATAAGACTACACAATCTTTCCTGCTTGCTCTCATTTGTGCTTGTATGTCATGGTTTTAGCATTCATAAGATCATTCAGGCTTACAGAAGCCTCATGCAATATTAAAATGTTTATGCAACCCCTTTCTGTGCTTTAAGCAGCAACAACAAGTTCCAAGTGTGCAGAGAACAAGAAAAAATAGGTTCCGTATCTCAGGAGAAAACCGTACTCCAGTCAAACTATGGTCTCTGAGCCATCTTATGATTAATCAGTGGTAATTTTTGCGTCAATTAGCACCATTTGCATTTCACCACTCTTCCTCTCTTGGCATGCGTTTAAAAGATGCTTCTAGGCTCAGATGTATCAATAAGCTAAAGAACATGCCTTAATGTCAAGAACTTGTCTCTTCAGAATAATTTTGTCCCGACAAGAAAACCATTCAAGCCATGTATCACAAGACAAAGATTAAGATACCTAAAAAAGCAGGTCATTTTGATCTAAGTGGCATTTTACAGAATCACATGATGCTTAATGAGATGTAAGTGCTATAAGCAGCAAGTTTCAGAGGAGGATCTGGAGAAGACCTCCATTTTGCTGTACCCTGGCTTTAGCAGCATGAATTGCTTCACAGCAAACTATCATGGACAGAGTAAAAAGGAAAGAAAAAAACTGGCAGAAAAGGGTTCTGCTTAATGTAAAGGTGCTCCAGATGACCAGCTTGCTCAGATATGTAGCTGGAGTGGGACTGTTTCAGAGGCACAGAGAACTGAAACAAGAGAATCTGAGATAAACAAAGCTCTACAGAAAAGTGGTGCAATTTGCACCCTCTAGAGGTTTCATGCCAACGTCTGTACTCCTCACACACCCGCCTGAAGGCTTGGATGACAGTTCAGATGGAAGCAGCAGACCTTCATCCCATGCAGTTCTCATCAGCATATTACTCTTCTGGTCCTCTCTGCTACAGAAACGGTCCATTTACATCATGTGCAAAGCTCAAGCCCCAGCTCCCAGCTCCCATCTGGCTCTTGCAGTCAGCTGCAGTTCTGCCAGAGTAAAGAAGTCAACCTCAGTCATAGGCTGGGTTTCTGTACACGGCAGACTGCATGAGCCCATCTCCTCACCCTTGCATACCACTTATCAGCATGCCTCATCTACATGGTGAAGCTAGATCCTGATATCAGTTCGAATAGCAACCAAAAAATTCTTTCTTTACTTTCATTTCCATCAGCTTTTTATGATGTTTCCCCATTAAACATCTCAGTTTGTGTCATCCATTAAAGATTTAGAACTCAGACAAAGCCAAACTGAAAAATTCATGCTCTGCACTTGGTTTGACCATCCTTCCCACAGCTGCCGACATGCTTGACTGGAAGCCCTCTGACGAGCAGGATGAGCTGCAGATGCACTAGCAAATGCCCTGCAGGCACCCCGGGGCTGAGCAGCAATGCTCAAAGTGGCACTTTAACAAGGCACCAGAAGACTGTTTAATCCCACACTGCAGCCCTCTGAGAGCTGATCGCATGGAGGCTTCAAATTTTTTTCTATTTATTTAAAAAACCTGCAACCTTAAAGAAGTTTTATTCTTTAGAACAGCGGGGTTTGCATCCTTCAGTACCAAACTGGAAAGCATGAGTTTGCAAACCTCCCATCACTGTGGTGCTTTAACAAACACACATTAAAACATGGTCTCTGAATCCCACTTGGTGGCACATCTGCCACCATGCAGCCAGCACAGCACAGCCCTCTCTGAGCCAGGTCATAACGTCAAGAATGGGCTGAGATTTTCTCACTTTACAGACAAGTGTGGTCTCTATTTGCTTATTTTAACCCAGCTGGACACTTCCCAGCAATGTACCATCCAACATGCATGAGCACTGGTTTGCTTGATTCAGTGATGAACTCCATGCATCAATCAGCCAGCCAAGACTATTGATTTATTTTCTTTTAACTTGTTTACTTTCAGAGATTCTTTTCTGAAAGACTTCGAAGGCATCAGGATTCACAAAATGTGAGAAAGAATGAGAGACTTGACAACACTCTATGTAGCATTCACCCAGTCTAACAAAAGAACTACAGAAAACCAACACCTATAAATCTTCAGCAGTGTTTTCCCTATTGTTTCCAGACATAGTATTGCCTCATTTAATATCACAGACAGCTATAAATCAGTCTAAATGCACTTGTTCTATTATCACCTCAGCTGTTTCCTCTTAAAAAAACCTACAACACAAACCTCCTGAACGGTTCCTTCCAGAAAGATTCTCTGCCTTCTGATTCTTCTCTGTGTCCTGACTTGCACATCTCTTCTCTGTTTAACGTTAGGCAAGTATCTGAATTCTCCATTCTGCTGTAGAACTGGGAGAGCGTGTGTGTAGCAAAGAAGGGAAGTCACTGTAGGAGAGAGGGTACAATCTTTTTGTATCCAACATCCCCTACTCTTATCCAGGTCTGAAGTTCATCTGAGACCTGCTTCCCAGGAAAATGCCCTATAACCAGGAAGTTCCAAGGCCTTATGAAGTCAGTTGCCTTCAGCTTCTCCAACTGGAGCTGTTCCTTTTTGTACAAAATACTTGAATACGCGTGGCCAATCCAATGGAGAGAACATGACACAGTGGAAACGTATCTCACCCGGCAGCTGGGACACTGGCACTCCAGGTCTTGCTGAAATGAACATTCAAGAGCTCTGCACAAAATGGAACAGCATATGATAGGAATTCAGAGTCCTGATTCCTCCACGGATGCAGCACTGTTCAATGCCTTAGGTGTTCTCCTGTTATGCAGGAGTTGGGATTTTAAACTCCTTCAGGCAGAGAAGGAAATTAAAACTGGAATTTCTGCATCCGGGGTGACCACTCTAACTAGTTGGTTAAATAAACACAAAAAAACAGTCTATTTTTATAAATCTATGTCTTGATACTTCTTCCAGACGCAACTATTAAGTTAATATATCCAGTAATTGTAAATAAGTCCAAAAAAAAAATAAAATAGACTTCTTTCTTTGTTGAAGTGAAGAAGTTATTCTGGAGAGGTGCAGCCAAACAAGAATTGTGACCTATAGACTGTGACCTCTTCCTGGTAAGGATGAAGGAAATATTCTCTTTACCCAGTGCTAAGCACCACTGGAGTCAGGATCTTATGTTGTCCTCAGGCAACACCCTCAAGGAAAGAATTAACAATATAACTGCATGCGCCTGTGCTGAACTACCTCACTTGGAGCTTCCTCAAACAGCTCGAGATGATGTGGACAAGGTGCTGCAGGAACAGTCCCCAACTTACCAGGCAGCAGCTTCAGGGTTCTCAGTCTTCAATTGAAATGCTTCCATGGGATTTATGTGGAATGTAGGTACCCAGGAACCTTTGTGAATCTGAGCCCAGAAAGTTTTAAGATGTATCAATACAAATTAATAATAATATATAAAAGAGTTATCATTTCTGGGGTGGAAGGTAATTGCCTATTCAGCCCCTTTTCATTTAGAACTGCTCAAAGGATGTTGAAGTTGCGGCATTTGAGTTAAGCGTTCAAAACACAGCCTTGTAAATTCAAACTCATCTTGAAAACCATAGAGAAAGAAAAAAGAAAAAAGCCCACAAGAGCAGTTTTCCCAATCAAATACGACAAATTCAGCTCCAGAACATATTTTAGTCTTTCGAAGTTTCGAAATACATCAGAATGGTAAATATCTTGTCTGTTTTCTAAAAGTGAGAAAATCAAATACCTTCTACTGGTGAATTTGTCATATTTGATTTGAAAAGCACTGATTTTTCTCTTCTGTGTTTCATTTCTAAATGAATACATACAATGTAAATGAATTTATGTAATATATATACAGCCTCCTTTCAAAGAGAGCCATTTGTCAATGGTACATTAGCTAAGCTCGAAGCTGAGCTGCTAGCACAACGGCCACAAAAATAGAACAACTGCAATACAAAACCATTCACAGCTCACTGCAGATGCTGAAACCTGTTAACAACATATTAACAAGTTACAGATGTAACTGTAATGTTTTCAGGCAGCATGTGATCAAAGTAAACATGCCAGTACACAAGTGCAGCATCTTCTTCAATATGGTATTTACTTCCTCAAATACTTTAAAAAAAATAATTCTGAATAGTGGCTAACTCCTCTCCCTGTTTCTTCCCTGCCCTTTGACAGAAGCTGGCTGAAAAAAAATAGGAAGGGTGATGAAATAGGGAAAATTTTCGACTCCCTTACATAAAAATGGATATGAAAAATTCTTCTAAAAAGATCTGGCTAAACCAGGTAGGATTCCAAATTGGAAATGTTGCCACAGCAGCTCATGGCTGTCATGGCTGAAGCAAGCCAATTTACTGCTTATCACTGTGGCCCAGCCCCTGGAGTGCACCAAAAGCTCCTGGGCCAGGCAAACTCACCTATTGCTGATATCCTGGGCTGAGATGTACCACAGTGGGCGTAGCTGAGTTGATGTCAACCTCATAGTGGAGCTCACATCTCCAAACGCTCACAGGAAAGCATTTAAGTCCATACATTTTTGAAAGCTTGTGAATTTAAACCCAAATACTGGAGGCTGGGCTTGCTCTTCTTTACTTTCCCCCCACTTTGCCACACAAAGAAGAGACTGCCTTTTTAGAAAAGCTTAACACTTTTGTCAATTCCAAGAGTGGAGGGTTGTTTGGGTTTTTTAAGAAAAAGTATCATGCCATCTTTCCAAATTTTCAAGAATGCAATGCTTTCTCATTAAATAAAGGCAGCAATACTATGATTAAGCTGTTTCTCTGCATGATAAAAGTGAGACAGCTACGATTGAAAGGTGAGCTCAGTTTTAGCCAGTATTAACTTTTAAGAGAATGTGCTGGGGTTTATCCATACATTTAGACACGTAGTTGACCAACATCTGGCTTTTTTATTGCTTAGTTATGGGGACCTTAGATTCCCTTTGAGCACACAAGAAGAGCAGGTACTAGAGCACATTCAGATTTCAAGAAAGCAGAATCTGAATTACAATTAGATGTGTCTATCTAATCAAGAGCATGTTTTAATATCCTAATTATACAGTCTCGACAGCTGGATGAAATATGAGGTATTGAGAACTACTGACAAAGCAATTTTAAAGGTTGGCCTAACATTTTTTGTATTCTTCAAGCGAGGAAAAGAACAAGTACTTCACGTTTCTGAGAAATAATGAAGTAGAGATCATGACTGACTAATCCCTAATTGCAAATAAATCTGCATAGCTGTCTGATAACTGTATAAACAAATGCTTACTCCACTCCTATAAAGCCTTTCCATGTACTGGACGGTCTCTATAACCTGGCTCTAACTACCTTCGGATAAGAAATACCATTTTGAAATATCCTACAGAAATGGATCTTCGCCCTGACCTTGGCTTTGATTCCCTGGAAAAAATCTACCATGTTAATGTAGCAACCTATGCTGTGTTCTGAAATGCTACCTGCAGGGCATTTCTGGTTAGGATAAAGCGGGATTGGTTTAGTGGTGGCAGGCCTCGGGGACGAAACTCTGCTAAAGGATAATATGAGATCTCCCCCTTACTATTTTTTATTATTTAAGTAATTTACATACTACTGAGCATAGCTGAGAAAAAAAGCCCATCAATAATTTGCGCTGAGACAAAAATAGGCACATAAATAGAAAAGCATCCTCTGAGCTAATTTCCAATCACTCAGACTTCAGCAACAGACTGAACAGTTACATTGAAGAGTGAGATGAGGGGACTGAGGATACTGAAGGACACCTTCTGTTCAAGGTGAGGGGGCAGTTCACAGGAGAGAAGAGGGAACGCTTTGCCCCCTCACTCCCCCTTTTGTGCTTCCTTGCAAATTTCTACCCATGCATTTCCTATGTTAAAAAGAAAATCAGGGAAATGAAAAGGGAAAAAAGTGAGTATTGAACTACTGGGAAAATACATCCTCAGAGGAGGGAGCAATAAATAATACCTAAAAATAATTGGGTTTTTTATTAAAAAACAATTGGGACTGAGGGAACAGAAGATTCAGCTAAGGTGTGATTTAAACTCAGTACCTAAAATAATAGGGGGAAAAATTTAAATTATAAAAATAAATATAGGTATAATGTCCAACCTACCTTTTGTGCATTGGCCCAGGCCTTGATCTGCCAGAAGACTAAGTATTCTTTGTTGCGTGACTTCCTAATGGATATCTGAATTTTTCACAACCTTCCTCCCCCTGTTCTTGGAGCACATCCCTCACTTGGTGCCTGCTCAGCTCCAGGTAATGCCAGTGTGAAGATCCTCTGCAGTCTTCAGCACATGGGTCTCATTTACTGCATCTGAGACATTATATGCAATAAAGAGCTTTTCAGTCTCTAAATACACCGGCACTAAACATAGAATCATAGAATGGTTTGGGTTGGAAAGGACCTCAAAAGCCATCTAGTTCCAACGCCCCTGCCATGGGCAGGGACACCTCCCACTAGACCAGGTTGCTCAAAGCCCCATCCAGCCTGGCCTTGAACACTCCCAGGGATGGGGCAGCCACAGTTTCTTTGGGCAACCTCTTCAGTGTCTCACCATCCTCGCAGGAAAGAATTTCTTCCGGAGATCTAATCTAAATCTCCCCTCTTTCAGTTTAAAACCATTCCCCCTTGTCCTATTGATTCACTCCCTCGTCAAAAGTCTCTCCCCAACTCTCCTGTAGCCCCTTTTAGGGACTGAAAGGGGCTTTAAGGTCTCCCTGAAGCCTTCTCTTCTCCTAGGCTGAACAACCCCAACTCTCTCAGACTGTCCAATGACAAAATGACCAACTCTCCTGCAATACTGGCCATTTTGCTGGCATGAACATACTCATACAAAAGTAGGATGCTCTAGTTTAGCAAAGAAAGCAAGCTCCACATCACATATTGTATATCTGTATATATATTGTGCCAGACCAGCAATGTCTAGCATTATCCTCAGAAATCTCCAATATTGGTATCCTATTGCCATACTGTTCAACTGTGTGAATGCTCACACAAAGCAATACTGGATCCAGGTTTGGGCCACGTGACAAAGCTTTGATTTACACACAGATAAGCAATTGTGTACACAGCTGTACCAGGCTTCATCTATTAGATCATGACAGGGATCTATTTTAATGTGCTAATAGTCTCATTATCTACAGATTTCAACCATGAACATTATAAGAGTGTGAGTACACTTAGAGTATTTGGGGCTCTGAATTTAAGAAGAAAGCCTTGATTAAGAGCCAACTCATAACCTTTAATTAATTAGCAGACATGCAAGCAAAACATCCTTGAACTTTCAGGAGAATTAGCGTAAGAGATTCAAGCAATTAGTTAGTGCATTTCAGAATCAGAGAAGACAAGGGTGCGCAAAGGGAGAAAAAACGCTCTTCTGAAGAGATAACATGATATAATCCCTATTGCATGAAAGAAAAAGAAAAAAAAAAGGAGAAAGAAAATCAGATGTAAAAGTACTGGTTCTAATTTCATCAACATTTCCTTCTTAACATCCAGGGTATTCTGTGCACTTTGAATTTCTGCTAAATAATCAGAAAGCTGGCGTTGCCCAAACTCGCAGTCTGGTTGACAGTCCAGGCCAACTCCAAGAGATTCTCACCCAGAGACTTCCCCACAGTTGTCTCTCAGCAGAAGATGCTGGCGAACTTCCTTCCCTTCCACCCCAAATTCTGGCAGAACCAGAGATCCCATGAGATCAGACAACAACACGGTTGTGCAATTAAGAGCACTGACAGGAGAGTCTGCTTTACAAAGCCATGCTCAGTAACCCTAGGTAAATTACTCAGTCTTAGTCTACACATTTATATAATCTACCTACCTAATGGAACTGTAATGAGGGTTCATTAATTTTTCAAGTGTTTTGAGATCCTTGAATGAAAGCAGGAACTTTTCCTTGCAGTGCTTTAACCCGGCTAATTCCAGACTGGCTCAAAAATGAGGAAATGTAGGACAAGAAAACTGTAAGCCCAATAAGCATTCACATCTCAGGAGCAGATTGTATCAATTTAACCTGGACAAAGAGCTGGATTTCAGCCATAATTTACATCATCTGAAATGAGATAGAAAAATGACATGGTCCATTCCCATTCTAGGCCACTTCCAGTGAAATTTCATAACACCTGTTGATGTTAAATATTTCAGACTAGAAGAATCCATTTAAGACTATTTTTTTGCAAGACTGTGCTATTCTCAAGGGCTACCACTTGGACGCATTTAGGGAAATCACCCCTCAGAAGATCATTTCCTGCTCAGAATGGGGAGGAGGATGAAGACCAAGCTCTCACTGCTGATTTGAAACATATGATGTCACTGTGCTACCAGATTATGACATGTTCAATTCCCATTTTTTTATCCAAGGCCTGACATTAGTTCAACAGATAACATTGAGCCTGTTTGAATGAAAAAATTGATTGAAGGCAACTTCTGCACAGGTTACTACCCAGTATGTTTTTGTGACACAGACCTGACTGTTAATTTTTTCCCTTCATGTTTTCTGGGAGCTGTAATAATTTGCTTTTACCAAAATCTTTGTCACTCTGCACAGAAAATGACCTCCTAGTATTTGTACATTCAGTCACATATTATTCAAATCCCAGGTTTCATGTATTGCTTTTCAGAAGTAGCTTTTGACATAAAACCATAAAAACATTTAAGCAAATTATGTGTTCAATTCCCAGTATATATCAAACAGAACTTCAGTATGTCCCTTTCTCTGGTCAGCTCCTAATCTAAATCTTGAGTCATATGCAAATAGTGAAAATCAAAAGAAACTTATCTGTTCAGAAAAAGCCTAAGTTCCTCACATGACAGTTAAGCTTCCTAAAACTGGAGACTGGAAAGAAATAATGCGTTCTAAGTAGCTTGCAAAAACCAAAATCTGAAATGCTCACACAAGAGCACACATTCAAGCACCTGCATGTGTTGCTTATCTTTGCATGCACAGGTACTACTTACGTCTTTTGTTGACATAAATTCATTTGCCATTTTTCTAATATCTGCAAACACAACCAAGTTCTTCTCACCTCCTTAAGCCCAGGTTAGGCTAGCAACATGGTGCAAATCTACAAGTGTAAAGTCATTACCATTTTTGGACTTTCACAGAAATGTAGTTATGGCACTTCATATACTGTGCAGAACAACATGTGGTTTGTAGAGAAGCCAGTCTTCAGGTCAGCTATCTAGGGGGTTCCAATTTTTTATTCAGGTTGAAATGTCCCATAAAATATCCCTCTATGGACTTTTCCCCTATCTGAGGGAATTTTCTCAACCATCTTCTGGCCAGCCATACACAATCACGGAATTGTAAGGGAAAGAACTTCACAGGGTGGCTGCAGACTCACAGACCACTCCTTAAGAAATAACAGAAGACCTGATTGGGTATTTTTTTCTTCGCTTGACCTTCAAAAATCATCATCAAACTACCACAAGATCAGTAAGACCTCAACATATGACTCAAGAATGCAACTGCTCACCAGTAGGATTAGGTTTCTTTCACAAGCAGAATGAACGGCCTCTGCAAAAGCTGTTTAAGTAATAAAGAAAACAGTCTACATGGTCACTTGCGCATCTTTTTCCAGAGGTAAAGGTAGTATTTAGGAGAGGTAATTTCACCAAAGGAGAAAAAGAAGAGAGATAATACAGAATGATGTATCTTCATATACAACATCACAGAACTTTCAAGATGTCCAAATATATATATATCAAATGAGGAAGATGTATCCCTTGTTCACAAACAAAAAAAAGTTCAGAAAGTTCAGAAAAAAATTCAAAACAGGGCTATAGTTATGCAAGCCATAATAAATAAATAACACAAGGACACCCTTCAGGAAGTTCTTCCTATTGGGAGACAGACTTAGCCTTAATTTCAAGAATTTCTGTTAAAGTTTATCTTATACAGCTGATTATCCCAATCTCTAGAGACTTCAGTCTATTTTAGGCCACGTATTTGTGTTTAATAGAGGGGGGAAAATATGAAAAAAGATAATAAAGGGCGGCAGAGAGCAGAGGTGAATGATTGGTTACATTCTATGCAGTATTTGCATCAAACACAAGTCACAATAGGATATTAGGATGATAATTTTATACATTATAATGTCCATATGCATATAAACACACATCCCTTAAGACCCTCTTAAATTCTGTTGATACTTTAGAAATTATTCATCCAATTAATGAATTATACACTGAATTTATACATTAATGCCTAATACTTAGGCCCAAATAATTTCTGGACTAATATATTATTTAAAAGCATGAAGGAAGATTAGAAACTGGGTTAATGTACTAGTATCTAGCTTAGGGCTCCAATTTTCTTCAAGACAAATTCAGTACACGAACAAGCAACTGAACGTGTAAGGACATAAACTTTCAGTTATTGGAGCTGTTTAAATAGATTATCTATACAATATGGTAAACTAAAAAGGTCCTAAGAACCATTTCATGAAGTTCTGAATATCCAAAATAGATTAATATTATCTGAAAAAGGAAGAAGCAACGTTCATGGCTGCAGTGACCTTTCAGGTCCTTCGCTCCAAGACACAGGAGAAGCTGTCCATGTTCTTGTACTTTGTGGCAAATGGAGCTTCAGATGTAGCTCGACAAAAAAACAGGACGGGGAGGGAGGAACACTTTGTGTGGCAGTTACATGCAGGACACACCGACAGGTAGGCTAACACACCACAACAATCACTTCCCTTATGAAAAAACTGCACATCTCTGCAGTTCAAGAGTGCAACTTTCCAAAAATTTCATCAGATGCAAGCTTGACTTCTTTTTCTAAACCAGTCTATTTGATTGAATTTAATCTCATTTGCATAGGCGGAAGTCCTTACCAGAGATGTCTGGACTTTCACTTCATTCCAACCTTAAACTACAAACATCAGGGATTTATTAAACCGATGCCAATTTATTGGCTCCGTCTCAATTATATTTTCTTAAAATAGATACAGATCAACTACATTTGAGGATTTAACAATGACCATGCAATGGGGAAATTTGGCAAGTAATTTATATGAGTTTTGCAAACTTTACTCATTGAACAAGCAATTCCTTTTAATCAATACATTGACTTAAAATTGCTGCCAACCTTTCAGACATCCAAAGGATGGCTTGGCAAAACCTTTTCCAGTGTTTTATTTATACTCTCATAAGTAGTGAGACTTCGCTATTGCTGATGCTGCCCGTCAGTCCTTCCATTGCAATGCTAGCTCCATCTTCCCCAAATCAAAAAGAGTACAGGGAGTTGGTTATCCATTTCTTTAGAATTCAAATTTTCCCATAATAGAATACCTTAATATGCTTATTTTTTGAGAGAGGATAAGATGTTCTTGCTGAAACATTACTCAAAAAGAGTCTTTTGCAGATATCAGCATGAAGAATTCTCTTTGCTCAAGCTTTAAAGGCTGAAAATTATAAGCAATCAAAGAACGTCATACGTGGAAAGTTTTGGGCAACGTTTTCTATAGGCACTGTGATCTGGGCTCCTATAATATTAGAGAGCTATGAGATGCCTGTTCGAAATACTGCATTTAAATTAATCCTTTCAGTAGCTTTTACACCATGTCTTTTAGTACATGATATGTTTTACACCATACTATGTACTAAAACATGATATTAGCAGTTCCATGATCTGTATTCATTCAGGAGTTACTACTCCATATCCACAATATATTGCACTTTTACAGCTGCTCAATTATTTCAATATATTGCCAGCTTTCAAGGGAAAACGTTCTTCCCTGGACCCACTACTCAAAATCAGTTGCATCTACAGACCAACACTAATGGCTCCAAGGAGAGGTAATCAACTTTAAAGTGAGGTCGATGAACCACCAAATAGATTTACTTGATAATTGCTGCACAAGAGGAACTCTCCCCACCTCGGAGTTTCACATGATTGCACCGCATCTTCTATCTTTCTCAAATGCATTCTGAAGTTTCACAAGCTCTGCATTTTAGAACACTGCACTGCAAAAGGAGCAGGGAAAGGCTTATTCCAGCATTTGCTGTACAACCAACCATAAATATTTTGAATTCAGCTGTCCCTAACTGAGAAAAGGGTAGAGACTATTAAATAGAAATCAATGGTCATGCTTCATATAGTACTTGATGTTTTATTTTTTCCAGGGCTTTGATTATAAAATGTAGCAGATGTGCATCTCCTGTTTTATGCTATTTTTTTCCTGCTTTGCTGCCTTCCCTGTTCCTTGCCCTCTTGCAAATTTTTGCAGGGAGAGGCTTTTCTTTTGTTGGATTGCATGCATGCGTCTCCCATTCCAGAAAAGTACTTAGGGACTGAAGACAAAACTGCATGGTATGAGCTAAATCCAGACTAGGTCAGGGATAGTGACAATCAACTTTTCATAGTTGTTAAATATCATATTGAATATTTAACACAAGGTTGAGTGAAAAGCATAATGGGCAATTGTTCCCTCCAAGACCATCTCCCTCAAAGATCAAAGTCCAAAGACCATGGGAGTTAGGGGCGATTCAGTCCCTTGCAGCTCCTAAAAATCGTCCTATGAATGAATGAGTTCTCCGAGACAGGAACTGGTTCTACCACTGTTTGTTACAGCTCCACAAAAGGAGTCCAGGATTTAGGAACCTAAAGTGCCTCAGAGCTTTAGAAAATTGTATTCTGTGCTATTTGATCAGTCATAGACCAAGAAGAGCAAATGGAAATGCGAACATTTCGCAAACATCCCAAGCAGTGAAATATATCCACCAGCTTCTTGCCTATTGGTTTTAAACCTGATGCATGCAGTCACCAGTGACCTGGAAATACAGTAATTTGTTAGAGCTATATACAGAGTTTTATTCAATTTATAAAGAAAGAGGGGTATGAGAAAAAGGGAGTGAAAGAATATTTTCTTGGAAACAATACTCCAGATGCATACAGAACAGTCATCTGGGAGAAATATAAAACTATGAGATAAAGAATAGAGTTTCTGCATTCCTCCCAAAGAAAGTAAAAATACAATATAACTTATAATTAGTACAAACAGAAATGAGGTTAAATTCACAGTCATATATTGCCAGGACAATTCCAACAGGCTGAATGAAAAAAAGCTTATGTAGGCAGAATTTCAGCTAGCAGAAATACAAGATATTTAGCTGAGTTATAAGACAGTGAGAATGACAGAACCGCTGAATTCACATGCAGGTTTCTAAAATTAATTCTTTTTCATATAACAAAATGTCAGATTGCCAACATTGAGTCTATATACTTTGGAGCCACATACTTCTCTCATATTATGTTGTTCTTGTTCTTTTAAAGACAACAACTTTTTTTTTCTAGTTCCAAACATCATATTTTAGTGCTTCTCACTGATCAGGTGAGTCTTTGACTAGGGGACCTTCCTGATGGAAACACTGTGGGGGGAAGAAGCGGGAGGGCGGAAGGAGGAGAAAAAGAAGCACAAGATAATTTACATAAGTGCACCGCAATTATTTCTCCTTAATTATGCATGCAGCTGGCTCTATTTTAAGACACGTCATTGCGTTGTGCACACAAGCACTAAGGGTATCTGTCACTCCATGTGTCAGGCCTTTAACAGTCTCACCCACCTGCGAATAACCAGCAGCCACCAAAAAGGAGCAGTGGGGCTTGAGGCCACCTGCCATTCATCAGCACTGTCAGAATCTGCTGGGGCTGCTTCATAGTTCTCTCATGTCAAGCCTTTTTTTTATACTGTATTCAAAATAACAGGTCAATTTGCTTTCTGCTACTAAGTTACTCCATGAACTTCTCATTCGCTCTCAAATGAGGCGCCTCATTTTTGGAAACGCAGTCTCCCACAAATCTAAGCTGCCAGTTAAAAACAAGTTGAATTCGTGCAAAAATATACACAGTTGTGTTTATATAAATGAACGCTGGCTTAGAGTGAAGCTGTGTTAAACTCAGCTTTAATCTCCTCTCAAATGACACTGATGTACTTTTTATTTGCCCCTGGGGAAGATTCCATTTATTGTCCCAGATGTTTTGTCCAGGTACGTATATGCAGGAAGTGTTATGTTTGTCCATGGGGGAATCTTATCTTTGCTAGAAGACACTCTTCCTGTTGCACCCAGTGCTACATGGAGATGATCAGGAGAATCAGGATCTTTCCTCAAATATAAGGCAGTGCCTGGAAACCTCTGCCATCCAAAGCCCAAGGGCAAAATATAAGCACAATAAGCCTAAAGCTTACTAACAAGCCCCATCTCTATCTTCCCAGAAGAGAAAAGGAACAAAAATTGTGAAAAAATCTCTTGTTCCTACCTGGCAGCCCAGCAGGTCACTCCTGCACTATCACATCTGCTCACAAATCTCTTTACACAATGCTTGCTTCAGTCATTGCCCTCTGCCCAACTCCTGCAACTTCTCTGGGACAAAATATCCCCTAAGGAGATTGCTCTCCTGGCCTCAGTACCAACAATGGTCATGATGACTCAACATGAAACTGTAGAGAACAGTCAATTGTCTAGTAAGGGTGTGATACACAGAATCACACAATGATACAGAGTTGGAAGGGACCTCTGGAGATCATCTAGTCCAACCCTCTGCCAGAGAAGATCCACCCAGAGCAGGTTGCACAGCAACATGCCCAGGCGGGTTTTGAATGTCTCCAGAGACTCCACCACCTCCCTGGATAGCCCGTCCCAGGGGTCTGCCACCCTCAGAGTAAAGAAGTTCTTCCTTATGTTAGATGGAACTTCCTGTGTTCCAGTTTGTGCTCCGTACCTCTTGTCCTGTCACTGGGCATCACTGAAAAAAGAGTGGCCCCACCCTCCTGAAACCCATCCCTTAAGTATTTATAAGCATTGATTAGATCCTGTTCTCAGTCTTCTCCAGACTAAAACGACCCAGGACTCTCAGCCTTTCCTCATCAGAGAGATGTTTCAGGCCCTTCATCATCTTTGCAGCCCTTTGCTGTACCCTCTCCAGCAGTTCCCTGTCCTTCTTGAAACAGGGAGCCCAGAACTGGACACAGTGCTCCAGATGCAGCCTCATCAGGATAGAGGCAGCATCATCATATTTGGATACACCTAATATAAGTCAATCATGTTTCCTAGTCTGATACTCTATAAACCCATTTATCTAGAAACCAGGTTCTTTTCACATGGAATTCCTATATATGGACTTGTTTTTTGGTGTTCGCAGTACTATCCATTCCCATTTTGCTAGAAATATCCTGTGTCTGGAAAATGAGCTCACATGAGTCCAACACATATTAACAGCAAAACAACATCAATACCTTCTCTCGTCTTCTTTCCATTCTTTCTCATCACCCGCCTTCTCCCAGAAAGAAAAGAAATGGTAACAGAGCTGGCAAAACGAACATCAGACCTCACCAGAGCCATTTATCTATCTTGTAGTGATTGAAAAACAGCCCCCATCAGCAGTCATTTATTTTGTGGGACTCGTTTTGAAAGCACAGTGAAATCTCATTATAGTGGGAAGAAAAAGGCCACTGGGCTTATACTAACTGTCTTTTCTTATTACTGAACCTTATTTTAATTTCAAATATCATTGCTATTTATGTTTCATTTAAACTATGGCATCCAAAGCTGTGAACTCAACTTTTAATTTGTGCTAAAATGGACACAGAGTCATTGTTGAAAACTATAAAGCACAACAGGTCCTTAGATTGCATGAAATTATCAGTACAGGCCCCAACCATGTGGCAGGCACTATACAGGACACTAAAACCAGCATTTTATTTGGTAATACATGTAACAAAACCGATTTAACCTAGTTTTAAATTTTTTCTTGCAATGCTGCTGTGAAGTGTTCTGCTTACTTGTGGTATTGATATACTACAGGGAAACGTGGTGAAGCTACTGATGATGCATCCATCCAGTATGACATTAGTTTTGAGTGCACAATAAATTGTTAAAAACACACATGTACCACACAGGTCAAAAATTACTATGGCATTTACCATGGAAAGTAATTCATTGACATCAAAAATCTAAGAGGTTGAAGGAAAACAATACACAGACTCATCAAACACCTTGCTCTAACAGCTATTTTTGAAACAAAGGGTGTAGGCTATTAGAGTTCAGTAGATTATGAAACCACGCAAAATCCACTCATTCATGGAGATAAGATTTATCAAATCACTAGAATGCATTCCCTTCCATTTCTTTAGGTTCTTTTAAGGTAGGTTGGAAGGACAATGACAGATGGAAGGCTTGGATGCCTGGCTCCTCAGCCCATAACACTGCCAATATGCCAAAATTTATCAAAATGACAATTCAAAGCTATATGCTCCTAGTTGTTATAGAAGGGTCAGCTGGATTTTACACAACTCAAATGATTGATGAAAGACACTGCAAAGACAGCCACTGTTGCCTTCCAGGTACATAATGCATTGCTCCAAGATGAAACAACAGGCACCCCTCAGGATGTAGAACATATTTCGTAAAAGTTATTGATAAAACACAGGCCTCAGGAAAGCATCATTATTTTTTGCTAATAAATATTTTCTATTCCTGCGAAAGGTGTGTGCATCTGAAAGAATGTTTGAGGAGGAAAGACATGAGGAGTTGGTTACAGATGAAGGTTTGTCTAGAGTTGAAGAAGTGCTCAGTGCTAAGGTCTTTCAACAATTCAGACTGTCAGAACAAAATTGTGAGTATCTTGCCCGATTCACCTTTCCCTAAAGGCCTAGACTGGAAACTTATTTCCATGGACCATCAACATTCTTGGAGAAGATTTTGGCTGTATGTAATACAGAATCATAAAATGGTTTGGGTTGGAAGGGACTTTAGACATTATCCAGTTCCAATCCCCCTGCCATAGGCAGGGATACCTCCCACTAGACCAGGTTGCTCAAAGCCCCATCCAGCCTGGCCTTGAACACCTCCAGGGATGGGACATCCACAGCTTCTCTGGGCAACCTGTTCTAGTGTCTCACTCACCTCACAGAAAAGAATTTCTTCCTAGTGTCTCATCTAAATTTCCCCTCCCTCTTTCAGATTAAAACCATTACCCCTCATCCTATCACTCCCTTCCCTGATCAAGAGTCCCTCCCCATCTCTCCTGTAGCCGCTTTAGGTACTGGAAGGGGCTCTAAGGTCTCCCAGAGCCTCCTCTTCTCCAGGCTAAACAACCCCAACCCTATCAGTCTGTAGGAGGTAACATTTGAACCCACTGGAATACTCTCTTCTATACCCTTTGAACAATGTCAAAAAGGCCAAAGGAGAAATTACTGTTTTTCATGAGATTTTTTTCTATTTTTTCCAAGCATAACGTGGGCAGTTACATGATTAATTATACCACTGCAGAAGAACACAACCCAGGTCAAAGGAGTAATGTAGGAAAGCAGGGTTTGTACTTCCACAGTCTTACTTGCTGATGCCCCAGTCTCACCCAAGGAGTCAAAGGTCTGCACCAGAGCTGGAACCCATCTGTGTTTGTGTTCCCAGCAAAGCCAACAGCATGTAGCTGAAAAGAAACAGCAGTTATCTATGGCCTTTGTTAAGTGTTTGTTTGAGGTTTTTAGTATTTTTAAATATACAGAGATAGGTAAATTTCATGTAGAAATTAGCTAACTTGATCAATTTCTTGAAGCTAATCCAAATACAGGACACTTCTTGTCTCCAAGAGGCCTTGTCACCTATACCTTCAGCAGAGTTCTGTTCAAAAAACCGGCAAACTGCTTTACAAACAGCAGAAAGCCCTGAGGTCACTTTTACCTACTTTCGTGCAATGCATAATCTTCAAAATTCATTTCATTTTTTCATGATAATTTTGTGATCTCTTTTGATGCTGAAAATGTTATTTTCTTTTCTTTCCTGGGAGGAACTGCATTTTTAATCAGGCTTCCCAGAAAGAGCTTTTGCTGATCTTAATGTGAAATCTGCCCCCCCCAAAAAATATACCCAGGAAATGTTACTTCAGAATGACAGAGATTATTTGACAGTACAGAAGATGAAACGGCTTAGATCCTTAAATTCTCTCTTCTCTACAGCCCGCAGAAGAGTGCTTGGAAAGCAGAACACTGAAATATGGTTATGTCTAGAGACTGCTTGGCTTCTGTGGCACATCACAGGAACATCTGGAGAGATGCAATTAGAGCAGAAACAGCTGCAATGCCCCTGCTCCCTAATCTGAATTGCTTCACCGTCACCTCACACTCCCTCACCCAGTGCTGCATCTACTGAGTGACCTGCATTCTATAACTTGGTTCTCAACTGCGTCCTATTATCACACAAATATTAAACAGCAGTAGGTTCATTGGTCTGTCAACAAAGAGGGCAGGTGTCAATGAGTTGACTCATTGCCTCTGTGAGTGAACCAAGTACTAGTCCCATGTAACAACCAGACACCTAAGCCGTGCCCTAAAGCTGTTAGAGAACTCGTGCATGACTCGGGATTTGATGATCTTGTCAGAAATCTGTCACTCTCCTAATGAGAGACACTGCTTTATCCTGCTGATGTGCACAGTGAACCATCACATATGCAGAGTACCGTAAATCTGAGCACAGCATTCCAAGCAGAGATGCTTGGACCGCTGGCATTAACAAAAGGACAGAATAATACAGTTAAGCACACATATCACAGCGTAACAGAGCACATCTCAAGCTGCCCTAAAAAAGCCTGCCCAAATCCTGTTGGGTGTCTGCAGTCAGACCACAGAATGGTTGAGGTCGGAAGGGACTTCTGGACACAGGAGATAAACAGGCACTTCCATGTTAGTTGTAAACTAGTTTGGATAAGAATTTTCATTACGTTTTAGGTACTTTGCCTGATCTTCCTTCTGATAATTCTGCTGATGTGGCTTTAATATAGTCTGACCCTCCTATTATTTTTTCCTTAAGAATTTTAATCTGGACCCCAGTCCACCATCCCCAAGTGCTTCTGGGGAAAGGACAGAGAATTATGATAAAAGACATGATAAGAGACAACATCATAATACTTCAGCTCTTTATGTTTGCTGATGGGTTTGACCAACACAGATACTTTGGAACAGATATGAGAGGCAGGAACGAAGCATTTTCTGTCCCTCTGAGTAAAAATTGGTGTTCTGCATTCAGATGGAGATCCCAAGTTAGTTGACTTTTTCTTTTCAGAAAGGATATTGTCTCATTTCCCCCATTCCAATCCTTTTACCCTATATTTGAAATTAACTTATTTCCACACTTTTAAGTGACAAAAGCATATTTGAAATAATGTTAGCATCATATACTGAGAACATTTTCATGGGGCAGAAAGAGCAGATTTCATTTCAAGCCTGGGATACCATATAAAATTGCCTTACTTTGAAGGCATGACCACAGTAGCATAGGAAGGGTAGAAAAGTTTATCCTCAGTTAGGAGCCTCACCTGGACTGATCGTGCTGTACAGTACCTTAAGCTAAATCAAATATAATGTAATTTTAAGTAAAAGTGGAAAAAAAATTGAAACTAGGTCTTCACAGATGCAATGCTTAATAAACAGCAGATGTAAATTTTTTAAGACTATCAGAACCTTCCATTTCTTTAGGTGTATTCTGATAAGCCTGACAAGCATTTTCCTCCCACCTCTAGACTCCGGAGAGCTGAGACCCTTTGCTTGCTCCAGGATGCTCTTCCTCCTTCACTCCCCCTTTTGAGGTGATGCTTCCCTTGTTTTCATCCAACTCAACCACAGACAAAGGATGCCAAAAGTCTAAGAGTTGGTTACAGCAAGAGGCTTTTAATAGCTGACACCCACGCTACAGTGGAACAGTTTATGCCCAAAAATCCCTTCCACAAAACAATAAGAATTCAAGAACAGTGGTTCTCAGCATCTCACATGTTCATTTGGCCTGTACACGGACAGCATAGACAGTAGTGGTTTGGTCACTAAGCTTAGCAACAATGTCTTCTTCTGCTTACCATCCAGCCTAAGTGCTGACAAGAAACGCCAGATTGAAAAGAAGCCCTATTTCTTATCCTCTGACACAAAAACGTGAGGTGTGCTCTGTCTCCCTGTGCACTTCCAGCAGACGGCCTGATAACAAAGAGCAGGAAAGGTGGCTCTTGGCCAGCCTGGCCATACCTGAGAGGGGAAGAATGGAGTTATGTACGATGGGAAAGAGGCCATTGGCTTCCATAGGCTTAGAATCAGCCCCTTCTGCCTCCCACCAAATTCCAGCACAATGCCTTCAAGAAAACCTGGAAATTACGACTGCATGGAAGAGAAACCCCTGACTATGCTACAGCCTAAATCTGGGACTTGTCCCCACTCAGTTTGATCATTCTTATGGGATGACAGTCATTGCTTTCTCCACAGGACACTATACTTCAAAGCAAAGTAATATACTGCCTTCAGTTACACTAATGCAATCCCCTTTGATTTATTTCTCCTACCATTTCAGTCAACGTCCCAGCGAGTCATCCACTTACCAGCTGCACATCTGCTTGACAGCTTTAGGGATCTTTCTCAAGCAATAAGTTCTGAATGTCTTTCCAGGGTCTTATGCTCCAGCTCTTTACTGTTTAGAGGATATTGCTCTATTTATTCTCAGCTTCATAGTCCTCTTAATGTTTACCTACCAGCATTGCCATCTTTCAAGCCACTGTACTTAAAGATAAGGCCTTCTGCATCTGATTACTGGTCCAGTTATTATTTGGTGGTTTGTCTTCTATATTTAGATGTATTTTACATGCTTGCTGGCTTCATTTCCACACACCGTTATCCTTGCCAGACATAGAGAATAACAGTTGCAGTCAGAACAATGATCCTGTAGCCAGCTCTGCTAACATTTTGCTATTTCTGTTCCCTGTTTACACCTCCTTAGTCATGATATTCAGAGTTAATAACATTTCGCAACTTGCAGTGAGCTGGCAAGACAGGCTACACTTTGACCTGGTTGAGTTTTTTTATTATTTCAAATAAAAATACTGAGTTATTTGTTGTCTTTTAAACTTGATACTTCTACTAGTAATAAAATACACCTTTAAACTTTTATTAACCATCTAATTGAAAGGAGGCCTAGGGTGTGTTTTTTTAAATTAAATTCCACTGGCATAGGAAAATCTGGCTAGATGAGATCGAAGGAGGATCTCGCTGACTTCAGCCTTAACCTTACACCACATGCTCAGTGAGATACTTAAAAGAACTATATTTTGCTTGCAAAATAAGCCCTCCAGTGCTCAGACCCAGCTCTGTTCTACTGTAGTCTCATCCAGTTTTTCTCATTGGCCTGCATTTCTTAAAACAGAAAGAAATCTCTAAGTGTCCTTCAGCATCCCTATCACTAGCTTGACAGATAACCCTTAGACAATCCGATCCCTTGGTCTACCAGTGTACTTACTCCTGGGTGAAGTGAGAATTACAATCCACCGGTCTTACAGCTATTCTGCATTTCCTATATAGGATGGGGCTCTACAAATGCATAGAATTACTGCCTGAAGAGGAAACCTGACTGTCCAACTCCTCAAGACTCGATCTAGTGTGTCATTGTCTGTTTTCAAGCCCGAACTGTGTCTTTCATTACACTAAAGGTCTCCCTTCCCATTAATCTTGTTGAGTAGCTCTCCTTTCCAAGCTCTGCTGCCCACAGTTTGTGATGCCTTATTGTTGAGCATCCATCACATGTGAAATCAGTTCTAAGCACCCCATTACTCACATATTTAGAGATGTCAAAGCAAGGCCTCCATGTAGCTCCCTGAGCACTTTAGAATTCCCTTCTGCTTTCCCATCAAAAAGGCAAAAAGGACACAAGCAGACAGCATCTTATTTGAACTTACCAGGGAGGTAGATTTCCTTATACACAAAGTTAGGAGGAGGAGCAAAGCAAAAAAGGTAACTACATAGTACTGTTACAGTTAATGATGCATGAACATCACAAGGTTCAGCTGCTGAAGGACCCAGTCCTGAGTCCTTCAGGTGACTTTTTCAGTACCAACACAATAGAACTTCCCGTCAATCCTGCATGAAAACTAGGTCAGGTTTCCTTTCTCATAATTTATGAGACCACTGTGCACAGCACTTCAGGACTTTGAAGCTACCAGTTTGCTTTTGCTCAACCTGGTCCTCAGTTTGGTTCAGGGGCCATTTCTAGAAACATTCATGATATGTACACAAACAACTATGCCCCAGTGAGGTCAGGAAAACTTCTGAGGAAAAAAAAAATTGCTAATATGGGTTGTTTAAATAAGGTTCATACATTCAAGAACTTCCATTATTGGGATAAGCCTCAGAGGAAGTTGTGGAGCTCGTCTCTAAATAGCAACTCTGAAAACTTTGAATTCACACACTTATTAAAAGGGAAAGGATGATCGATTGGTCTCTGGGGTCTATCCACTGATGGATTCCTTTTCCCAGCACAGGATTGCTGTAGCTTATTCATTCACTCGTTCGTTCATTCATCACAACTCTGCAGTTGCGCAAACAGACTCTGTAAACAACAACTCTTCACCAGCAAACTCCCACCGTGCTGGCAATATTAAGTGGGAAGCATGTGAACACCCTGCAGAGAAGCAGAGCCCAATAGTTCATTGATATTTCTTTTTCCTCTTATCAGTATAGTTGATATTGCTTTACAACCAATGTAAAAAGACAGGTTACACTGGTAATAAACCTCAATACATTAAGTCTCCATACAGACTGGTTGCTGACGGCTTAATATCAGTCATAATTATTATCCATAAAGTGTTATTGAATCCAATCTTAAAAGTTAATGCTGCTTTGTTTCAGGAGATAAAGGATAGTAGGCTGGAAAGGCAGAGAAGGAAACATTGGGCTTTTGATCAATCTTTCTGTGATTTAAAACCTTAACCGCAAAAGGATTCAGCACTTCAAATATTATCAAAAGTCCTACAAGTTGGCTTAAGTAGAGTCCTGTGGGAAGAGTGTGGAAACTCAGAGGATGTTTTCTCATTGAGCTTGATACCACTGCCCAGATGGAGGATTTAACTCTTTTCTAAAACCCAGGACTGGTGAATGCTGCCCTTCTACGGGCACTTAGTATATTGTAATGTGCGCTTAGCAGGTAAATCACCCAAGCTCTGAGAGGCTTTCCGAAGCTCTCCCAACATCCATTTGAGCTCTTGTTGCTCACAGTATCACCTTCAAAAACAGGCATTTGTCTTCACAGCCCTCCCGTTAATACAAGAACTTCATATCTGCAAAGCAGGTGCCCCAGTAAAAGGCACTGGGCAACCGGTTAATGCAGCACATAAACTGCCCTAACATTTACAGCTAATAAAGACCAATATCCTCCCTATCCACAAACATTTTATTCAGGTTTCCACACTCCCAATATCACTAATCCAGCTCTCCCTTTCCCTTTTTGTAGCACAGTATTGTGACAGTCTGAAGCCATCACTCATCTCTACAAAGAGGCAAGAGGAAAAAAGCGACAACATGAGAGCCAGGAAGGAGCAAAGGGAGTGTGTATCCTCCCCATCAAAAGCCACAGTGCTTCCCAGTGAGAAAGAGACCTTGACTCGTATGTAAAACAAGCCTCGTCTCCTCCTGGCCGTGGTTACTCAGCAAATGCTAATCATCAGAGCTCCCCCAGCTCAGAGGTCAGGGTGCTCAGCACAAAGAGTCTTGTCTTCATCACCAATATCGTGTCAAAAGAGCCTTTAGGCCGTCTTCTTGCTGCTTGCTGGTTACCAAATATGTATGAGCAATAAAACAAGCCAGAACTTTAACCAATAACTGACAAACGGGGGTTATCATTTTAGATTGGATATTGGGAAAATTTTTTTATACTGAAAGGGTTATCAAACACTGGAACCCAGGAAAGTGATGGAATTGCCATTCCTGGAGGTACTTCAAAGACAGGCAGACAGTGCTTAGAGATATGGATTTTGTGAGTGTTGAGTGGGACTCAATGATCTGAAAGGTCCCTTCCAACCTTGACAATTCTATGATTCTACGATCACATGGACACCCCAGTGCCCTGTAAAGTAGGGAGAGATTTTTATAGTTGACGACAGGCTCTAGTCCTTTAAAACCAAAGGGAAGCAGGTTCTGACTAATATACCAAGTCTCAAGCCAGTCCTGACTAGATTCGCTTTCTGCCTCCGTAATGCCCCCACTTTGCAAGGCAACTATTAAATTAGGAAGCTTTATGGAATCCAACATTTTTCAAATCTAAAAAGTATGCCAAGGAAATCATGCAGAAGGGTAATAGGAAATACTTGCAGGGAGACCTATTCTGAATAGTCTACACACAGATAAGGCACAGAATTCCTTTCCTTACAGATTTTATTAACCTTTTGCTGATGGAATGATATTACTGATTGAGAGCTAGATGAGGTCAATGCAGCAATTATATTCTGAATCCTCTTCAAACAAGGCTCTTGTACAACATATCAAAAAAAAAAAAACCTCGACAAAATTAATTGTTACTTAAACTGAGTCTTTTAGAAGAATAATTAACCTATAATAACTATTCTGGCCTCCTCTCCAGCCCTGAAAAGTAATCCTTTCTCATTAGTTTCAAGTTTAATTAGCATCAATAATGAAATGTCCCTCAGAAATAACCATTGCATCATGCTCTCTATTGCTGACATACGCTGCCCTACAAACGGAAACGTCATGGTGAGATTTCTGAAGACAGGGAGAGGCTCGGCTGATGCCAGATGCTCCCAAAAGGAAAAAATAAAAAGCAAACAATATTGTAAAAGGTGCGGCATGTGAGGAAAAAAAAAAAGATTTATTTGAAAGACAAGTGCCACAAACGCAGTGTGGAGCAGAGAAGACTCAAAGGTAGTTTTGCCAATAACTGCTGCAGTATTTCCAGTGAGTTACTGAGTCTCTCAACTCCGATTTCTTGTTCTTTGTTGGCCTTTTGGCTGAAGCAGAGAGAAACATCACTATTTAGTATATTCTATATGAGAAAATTGTATTCAGCACTTGAAGTCTAACATAATCAAATAAAGCTTTTTCCATCCCTGGCTTCTACAATCTCTCTGTAAAATAGATATAATAAGGCTTAGTATTGTCACCAGGGTGATAAGGCTTAAAGTAGTTTGAGACTCTAACACGTAAGAGGCTATAAAAAGCCCAGACATTCTGATGCCTCTGAGATAGCCCATTACTTAACAGGCCAGCAGAAGCAGCAGGAGAATGCCAATGTACAGGTTGTAACTACAGATCTGCTGCAACTTGCACAGCTCTGAAAGACCACCACGGATTTCTAACAGGTGAAGTCACAGACACTCAGCTGCGTGTCACAGGCACTACAGGACTGCATCCAGAAGAACCACGCTAGCTAATGAGCTGGAAAGAAATCTTCAACAATATAAAAGACCTCAAAGATTATGACATATGGAGAAACACCATTTTGGATATGCCTCCTGATGCACATCATTCAGTACTTACTTCACATCATTCAGTACGTGCTCCAGCTAGTATCACCTCTTCCTAACAGATATCAAGAAATACACTGCACAAGAATCCACACACGGCCATATCACACCATGCTCCCAACCTCGCTATGGCCGTACCCCTGCTTTTTCCCCCCTACACTCACCACCAAGTGTTCCCTGCTCTTCACCTTACACAGAACCATCTCCTAAGCTCCCTCCTAACAGGGGCCTACAGAAGAGATGGGGAGGGACTCTTGATCAGAGAGGGGAGCAACAGGATGAGGGGTAATGGTTTTAAACTGAAAGAGGGGAGATTCAGACCAGATCTTAGGAAAAAGTTCTTTCCCGTGAGGGTGGTGAG
Source organism: Thinocorus orbignyianus (assembly GCA_013400375.1). NCBI lineage: Eukaryota > Metazoa > Chordata > Aves > Ciconiiformes > Thinocoridae > Thinocorus > Thinocorus orbignyianus. The sequence continues at coordinate 35,994 of VXBW01006854.1, forward strand.
ACAGTGTAAGGGGTTGCCCAGAGAAGCTGTGGATGCCCCATCCCTAGAAGGGTTAAAAGCCAGGCTGGATGGGGCTTTGAGCAACCTGCTCTAGTGGGAGGTGTCTCTGCCCAGGGCCAAGGGATTAGAACTAGATGATGTTTAAAGTCCCTTCCGACCCGAACCATTCTACGATTCTATGATTCTTTCCCTTTATCCAGCTTGTAACTCAGAGACGTGGTTGGTTTTTTTTCATCACAAGGTTTTGTAAGGTAGGAGACCAGAGCCAGCTGCTTGTCAATAAAGAAGTGAGGAGAAGCTTACAGAAAAAGCCGGAGCCTCTTCCTTCATAATGCACTGCTACAGGGGAATTCCCAGTCCAAAATAGATTCAGTTTATGTCCCAGTTTGCGCAGGAAAGGTCGTTCTCCTGTCCTGATGTAGACATTGGACTACCACTGAAAGACTTTCAAGATTTGCAAACTGAACTGAAAAGGTGCTAGAAACAAGTTACAAAGGGGATGCTCCACATTTCTAGAACCACCTAGATGAAAGGTTCCTGATGAGTATCTCCACTTTACCATCTGTAACCCAGGAAGAAACGACCAAGCCACCAAAGTTTTAAAGAATGTCAGATCTCCATCCCATGTTAATTCCTGACACCTTATGTAGGAAACCATACAAGACAAACCTTCTCCCACTGCTCCACAACATTCTCTGTGTTCTTCCAGGACAGCCAGCTCTCAGTTTGCTCAGCAGTTCACACTAGCCAGCAGCAGCCAACACCTGAAGCTCCTCACCACACCTGGAGACTGTGTCCAGTTGTACCTGCTAAATACCCCCTGACCAGCTGGCCACAGGCAGAAGAACCATAGCTTATCCCACTCTCCCTCATCTTCTCTGGGGCTACAGTAACCCTGGCCAAAATCTCACAAAATATTCAAATAGCAAATCTAAATTTTACTATTTAGCTTCATGACAGAATGGTGCTTTAACAGGCAAAGGTGTGGCGCATAATCTTTCCAAGCCCAGAAACTCGATCCCTTGTAACATCAAACTAAATTCATGCCATTTTTAAGTTTCAGAAGTTTGCTATCACTGAAGTGAAGGAAATAGCAGTCCTGTGATTAGCACTGCAGAGATGGGAATAAATCAGCATGTTCAGGCTTTTCCCTTAGAAGTCTCAGAATTCACACTGCACTTTGTCTTTATTGAGGTTTTCAGAAAGCAAAAGTACTAGCAATCTGCAAAACACCCAGCACCTTCTACCAACACAGTTCAAAAGCAGTCAAAACTACCCTTGCTTTACAAAGGAAGTATCTGCCACAAAGGGAAGTATTTCATGTCACACGATGTGTCAATGGTGGAGCTGTGTATGCACAAGCCTCTTCCAAGCCCAGTTCCTCATAGTCACAGAATAGCCTGGGGTGGAAGGGACCTTTCAGGTCATCTAGTCCAACCATCAACCTAACACCGACAAAAACCATCTCTAAGCACTACATTTACCATCTTTTAAATACCTCCAGGGATTCGCCCCTCCTCATTCCTTGATCTGTACTGATAACCCAATACTGCAAGATAATTAAGGTGGAAGCCAAGGCAGAACTTAATTCTTGCAGCTACCTTTTGAAGAACATTGAAGTTATTTGGTAAAAGGAAAAATAAATCGAAAATATTACCCGAGACTCTGTTTTCACACCACGAGCATCACTTCACACTCAGTACCTATTTTTCCATCGTCAGGTCCATCTTCATACAAGGATTTACCACTTTCTTTAAAAGGCCTGTTGTTAGAAACTAGCCTGGAGTCTGTTTGCAGCTGGTCACCAGCTCTTTCCGCTGGATACAGCTAGAACACTTCAACCACATGTCAGATCCTACACAACTACCAAGTGAAAATAATTCTCCTTCACTACAACTGACATAGTTTAAAGCTTTTGAAAGCAGAGATATCTAAGTTGTATCTATGCTGTCACAGGGAATTTCCGAGTAGCCACACTAAGCAGGATAGTGACAACCATGAAGCTACTTGGTCGCCTCAGTCATAAATCAAAATACTCATGTAAATTAGACTTTAGTCTCAAAATGTGTTTCTTGCCTAAATATTTAAACACATAAATAACCTCCAGCCCTTCCAGCCTGTCATTTTAAGCTTTCTGACATTTATTGTTCACAAGAAAAGAAAGGTCAAACTTATCAAATCTGCATTTATGCTTCCATGACATTTTTCTCCAACCAAATTTTTCTGAATTAGAGAAGCAAGACGAATGTGGCACATTTCATAAAGGACCTTTCTCTGCTTAGCATTGTGGTCTCAGCAGCCCCACTGAGCTCGTAAGTGGCTTCTCAGGAAACAGACACCATGGCTCAGTGGACAGAAGGAGATTTGGAAAGTGGGCAACCCAAATTGCTGTTTGCCATTAGGTAAATCACTTGTGCCAAAGAGCAGACTCCTGGTCTCAGTCCTCTAGTCCTGGGTAACCCAAGCAGATGCTTTGGTACGATAATTAAAGACAGGAAATGTCCAGACACAGCATTGAATTTGGGAAGAAAATCACACATTGGTCTCCCAAGGCACCATCGCTCCAAATGAGCCAGCGATATACTGATATACTGAAAAGATGATACCTTCTTTACTATGGTGAGGCTCATTTATTTGAGAATTTTGTAGTCAGTGCTAACCAATCTCCCTCACTTTTTCTACTTTTTTTGGCTAATTCACAAACATCACCACAAACACAAATGCTGCTTCCTGTCATGTAATGTTCATGTCAGATGTGCAGTGAACCAAATGACCAGATTACTTCAGGATACAATTCAATCAGACACTGCAAAACAACCTTTGATTTTAAGTTTTTCACTGCATTTGTATAATAAAGCATTTGTGTCCCAGTGCACTTCTTTGCTGCAGGTATTTATTCCCTGGTTTCAAGGATGGGGAAATAAAAGCACAGAAAGTTTAGAGAAAGCATTTTTTTAAAATGTGCCATAAATGTTCATTCAAATAAAAAAAAAACCCAAACATTACAAACATTATATACTTGTGCCCCTTTTGGTGTTTGTTTATGAATATTTTACTTAACCTGCTTATGAATAAGAACATTCATAAGAATAGTAAGCCTAAAAGTACAAAAAAAATATGCAGAAAACATAACTGGAAATCATAAACATATTGTGCATCATCTTGACTCCCATCCAAGAGCAGCAACACCCTCTGACTGGTTCATGCAAAACCATGTGGAATAGCGATGACAGCATATTTTCTGTGAACCACTCAAAGACCGAGCATCATTTCTAACATCACCTGCCAAATCTATGCCATCATATTTGTAAAGCCCTAAGTTTTTGTGGTCTGCGTGGAAATACCAAACAAGGCACCATCAGTCAAGAGAGTCATATGCCACAAGTCTCCTCGGTGCTGATGTACTCCATTATCAGTGTCAGTGATTTGGCCAGGAACAGAGGAGGACCAGGGAGGGCCACAAAGCCAGGCAAACCCATCACTCAGCAATCAGTTTCACCTTCAAGAGGCATATACAGCTCAAGAAGCACTGTCGACTAACTAAATCCACATTTCTAACTAAATAATAACTAAACAAATTTCTGGAGAACACCAGTGACTGGTGGTCTGGAGGGAGCTGCTACTAGGGCAGGAAGGGCTGGGAGAGATGCTTCTAGCACACGAAAAATTTGTTGTGATTTAGCAGCTGGTAATCAGCATGAAGCACACTGGCACCCATGGCAACTCAAGGGTACAAAAGGAGAAGCTCAGTTTGGACTAGTTCACGTCTAGAGTAACCTCAAGTGCCACTCAAGCCCATCCTTAAGCTTTAGCCCAGGAAAGCTGGCCTGATAGTGGAGGCTAAGCACAAAACCCCAGCAGAAAAGAGCAAACCCACTCATGCTAAAATGAAAACCTTTCAGAAGCCCTATGGCAATGCCTCAGTCTTATTCACCGAGTTTTACTGCTGTTTTTTCAGGAGAGCAACATCAGATCTCGGATGTCGCTTACAGCTGAGGATGAGAGAAAAACAGAGAGCAAGTGGAAAGTTATTGTTGTCTTCTACCAGTTTTCTGCTCAGAATGGCATAACTCCAAACTTTGTTCTTTGAAAGCAGAAAAACAAAAGCAAAAAATAACAAAAGCAAAATACAACTGAGAGACTTCGATCAAATGCTGGTGCCTCATAAATTTGTGGAAAGAATCCTGCAGATTTTTCTAGAGCCAGATTTCAGCTTGTAGTTCTGACTTTCATTTACAAAATGTCCACTTTCAAAACCACATTTTCATCTAGTCTGAAGTTCTCTCTAATTTTTAGGCAAAGAGTTCCTCCTGCAAATGATTTCAGGTGTGTGGTAGCAGTACCCTAAAGATGTAAAACTTAATTGCCTCAGCATTGAATAGCATTGGTATGTAGTGAATGCAGACAGTTTCAGGGAGAATACATGTGGCAAGTTAATAAAATTTTAGATGAAGGCCAAGGTGCAGGAGCAATATCTCGCCTAGCCAGAGGATGAAAAGTTATGCATTGCTATTTAAAAAATATAATTGGAATGTTAAATCTATTTAATGAATGAAAGTACATTGACCTTTAGAGGGAGGAATGACTCATTTTCATCCCTGTATGCCCCTTCTTAACACTTGCTTCCCACCTTTGCATATGTAAGTAGCAATTAGTTCTCATGGGAAGTTATTTTGTGGCCATTTCAGCTTATTAAACTTCCTGAGTAAACTCACAAGAACCCTACTTAGCAACATTTGTTGCTCCTGTGCCCTGCAGTAAGTGGATTGGTTACCTGTGATGGTAACATGACAAAACCCAAATGCCAGCGCCGGGTTAGGACACAAGGGCTCTGGATGACTGTGGAGACCATGCAAGAGTAGACCCCTCAGCTTGGGCTAACACAATCCTGTGCCAACCCACACCATGTCATCTGTGAGATGGACTTGCCAAGAAGGCCCCCACAAGACCTATGCACTACATGTCACCCTAGTGATCTTAAAAGTCCTGGGAGTAATTTTAGCCCAGCAGCAGAGGATCAGTCACACAAGGGGCAGTCAGTGCTGATCACAGTCACAGAATTGTAGGAGCTGCAAAGGACCTCTGGAGATCACCTAGTCCAGCCAGAGCAGGGTCACCTAGAGCAGGCTGGACAGCAACACATCCAGGCAAGTTTAGAATATCTCCAGAGAAGGAGACTCCTCCACCTCTCTGGGCAGCCTCTTCCAGGGCTCTGCCACCCTCAAAGTAAAGATGTTTTTCCACATGTTCAAACAGAACTTCCTGTGTTCCAGCTTATACCCTTTGCCCCTTATCCTGTCACTGGGCACCACTGAGAAGAGACTGGCCCCATCCTCTTGACACCTGCCCTTCAGATATTTACAAGCACTGATGAGGTCCCCTCTCAGCCTTCTCTCTCCAGGCTCAACAGCCTCAGGTCTCTCAGCCTTTCCTCATCAGAGAGGTGCTCCATCCCCTTCATCACCTCTGTAGCCTCTGCTGGACTCTCTCCAGTAGTTCTCTGTCCTTCTTGAACTGAGGAGCCCAGAATCAGACATAGCACTCCAGATGCAGCCTCACCAAGGTAAAGGGGGAGAAGAAGAACTGTTTAGACATTTCTTCAATTGATAGTCTCAATATAGAGACAATTCAGGATTTTTTCCAAGAACGTTCAGTAACCTGTTCAGAGATTACACTGCTAGAGAGATCCACTGCTTTTTGACAAAGGACAAGTCCTGTAAGACCAGAAATAAAACTATTCAGGGCTCTTCTGACAGAAAGGTTTGATAGCTTTTCAGTTTCCCATGACAATGCACTGGTTTTGATTAAGTTATTTTCAGAAAAGTTTCCCTGGAAGTAGGGTGGAATTTCCAGTCAAAACCAAAGACAATGACAGCAACATTAACAGCAACCTGGTAGTTGGGAGGCTCACCTAAAGATCTGGAGATCCACAGCACTGCCACCCTCTCTGACCCTATCCTTCCCTTCTTCTGCATTTTTCTTGTGTGTTTTTCCAAAGAAATTATTTAAATTAATTTGATTTTTGTCCCAGAGAAGCACTAGGGGAAGAAAAGGAAGCCACTATTAATTCTGAAGGCACTTCCAAGAGAGGAAAACTCTCTCTTACCCAATTTTGAAAAGGCCAAGCTGATACAGAAACGGTAGATGAGCTGAGGACCAAAATCTTTAAATGGAAACTTTTTCTTGCAGGATGCTCTGTTCTCATGAGGATGAGTGTGAGAGAAATGGTGTGTTAAAGCATTTGCAGGACAGCCCTGTAGAAATTCCTGGGAACTTTATAGCTTGTCTGTTAAACAACAGCAGTCCAATAAGTACATCTTTGACTAATTGTTCGGTAACACACTGAGATAAATTGCTTTACGCTTTGTGCAAACAGTGTAACAGTTATAGAGGATAAAACATTATTTACAGGACCATGTTGTCACCCTTAAGGTCAATGGAAATTCAGCCCCTTGCAATTTTCTTCTCATCCTAAAATATAATTCATACTCCATTCACACAGAGGATAATTTGGCAAAAATAATCTAGCAAGGTAATTACATCTTTTCCTGGGAAGTACTGCAATCCTGGGCATCTCCAGCAGAGAAAAAAAAAAAAATAAATAAACCTAAGTATGTCAACATAAGCGAAGCGGCTTTACATTGTTGATGGGAGGATTGTGGTGTTTGAAATCCATTTCCAATTAGCTCAAGCAATGAAGGAAAGGCTCAGTTGCCTTAGGAAGGGCTTTAGGTAAGCCCTGTGCACATTAGCTGCAATGGTGTTAATAACTGCTGGAATCTGCACACTTAAGGGCTGGGGGATGCTGTTCATGCTGTTATCACTGTGTCAGCACATCCTGCTATCGGCAGGGCTACATGGCACAAATTTAAGCATGGTAGTGACACATAGTGTGCCTGTAGGCAGCATCCTCGCAAAGCAGAAAGAATTGATTTTTAATTTTTTTAGCAAGATCACATCACAAATCCAATACAAAGCCATGCACAAGTATATACAGTGACACAAAGGTGTCACTGCAAGAAAAGCAGACAGAGTTTTGTAGTGACACAACTTAAGCACATTACCAACTTTGGTGTAGAATTAAAGAAGAGACTTGGATTTTTACAGAAGATTATAAATAGCTGCTAGGACAACTTATTATTGTGATATAGGTAAATTAAGTCCATATTCCTTCTGCTCCCTCTGCTTCTCATGCATCCTCTGTGATTCTGTGATCATCTTTGCACGACTGTTGGAAAGAAAACAGTAGAGCCTTGTCTCCAACACAATTTTACAGAGGCATAGCTAACTACTACCTATCTGTCTGGGGAGAGATGCACTTCTTCTCAACAACAAGATATCAGACAACATCTAGAGCCTGTGGGTTTTACTAACTTTGGTTAAAGCTCTGTGTCGTACTCATAAGATCAGAGCACCTGTCACTTTTCATGTATACCCTTCACCTAGGTTAAAAATCTCCACACCTTCAACTCCAAAGAAGACAACTGCGTGCCCTTCAGCTCCCTTACTGCTATAAGCACCAGAGTTCTGATGGCATTGAAAGCTAAGGCTGTATCTTCACTGCCAAAGAAGGAGTGTAAAGCAAAATAACTGCTACTCACAAGCAATTCACCAAAC
>VXBW01006854.1:50440-130890 GCA_013400375.1 Thinocorus orbignyianus
ATCTGGTCTCATCTTTTAGCACCATGTAAAATAGCGCTGGGACATTTGGCAGCATTTCCTTTCCTGTAATTCTGCTCGCCTCACCTTGCATAAACACAGGGGTCTGCTTTTAAATCTGCACCAGAGTTTATGTCTCTTTGGATGCTGGTGTGCACAAGGGAGGCTTTAAAGTGTACGGGTAAGAAGAGAGCTTGGGAGCTGCCAAGCATCATGTTTGTGCAGCCCGTGTTGTGCTTTTCATACCATATAGGATCAAACACATCACCAATGAAGTGTGATTTCTTCCCTGATCACCTGAATGAACAATATACAGGCCCAAATATGAACTTGCCTCGCTTCAGTGCCCTCAAGTGAATTGTGCTCACAAAACGGAAAAGGCCAATTTTATGGCATTTGAAGCGATGGTTGAAATTTCAGAAGCAGTCAAGCTAGCGACAGCATTCTTCTTTCAGAGATACCTAAACACCTTGCAGAGGAACTGCATTTGGCAAGCACTTTCTCCAAGAGGACTCAGTTGATCACATTAATTCAAAAAAGCTATAAGAAGTCAAAAACATTTCAGCACAGTGTAATATGTCCAGTGTGAAGCTTGATCCTTCACTGACTGGTACAAACCACAGTACCCAGAAAAAAGGCCTCACTGGGAAGCTGTTGGTGTGGCTTGCTTTCACATTGGCAAGAGCACCTGCTGCCCAGGAACTTATTAGGCAGCTCCCAGTTGGGTCTTGCCTTCTCCCAAATACATTTCATAGAATCGTAAAATCAGAGAATGGTTCGGTTTGGAAGGGACCTTAAAGACCATCCAGTCCCATCTCCTGCCATGGGCAGGGACACCTCCCTCTAGACCCGGTTGCTCAAAGCCCCATCCAGCCTGGCTTTGAATGCTTCCAGGGATGGGGCATCCACAGCTTCTCTGGGCAACCTGTTCCAGTGCCTCACAGGAAAGAAATTCTCCCCAGAATCTCATCTAAATCTTCCCTCTTTCAGTTTAAAGCTGTTACCCTTTGTCCTATCACTTGACTCCCTGACACAAAGTCCCTCCCCATCTCTCCTGTAGTCCCTTTCAGGTACTGGAAGTCTGTTCTAAGGTCTCCTTGCAGCTTTCTCTTTGCCAGGCTGAACAACCCCAACTCTCTCAGCCTGTCCTCATGGCAGAGCTGCTCCAGCCCTCTGAGCATCTTCATGGCCCTGTCTGAATAGACTGCAGAACCAATGAAGTTTTGGACACAGGTTCCCCGTCTGTGAACCTTGCAGAAGAAAAGCAACCTGTAGCTCAGGTTATCTAAGTCCCCAAGGCTGGTGCTAATCATTTTATAGCTTAAAGGACTTTCCCCACAGGTACTGTGGACTTACAATACACTTCTTCAGGGTTTTACTTAAATGTATGGCTAAAACATACAGACATGCTTATGAAAAGATTTAAAAGCACAATCAGTTTTTACTTCAAGTGCTGATCTATGCAAGGAAATAAGGGGAAACGGGCCTTTTCTAGTCTTTGAACAACAGAGTCTGTAGCCAAGCTACAGTGAAATGCATTTCACATAAAAGCCATGTATTTATGGGTTTGCTGTTTCAGAGTATCAGCCGGACTACCTCTGCAATACACAGACGTACTCCCCCCAAAACTTCTGTGAATAAAATATTTCAGGTCTACTTGATACGCTTGTGGCTTAGCACACCAGTAGCTTTTGAAACAATATCTGAATTCCTTATAGGCAGTAACACTCTTAAATCTCATTCTCTGGAAATGGAACAAGTTCACTGAGGCTTTTCAGATTATCATGCTAGGATCATAGGTCATATCTTATCTTATGGCAAAAGGAGTGAAAATTACCTTTTCTGAGAGGTGTACTGTGACCTTAAATTCAGGCAGGTGTATACGTCCAATCATTTTGTTTAATGTTTGTTGTGTTATCACAGAAGCACGACTTTCCCCATCTCAAAGCAAAAAATAGTCACAGTTATTCCCCTTCTCTCTGTGAGGCTAATGTAATGCCAAGTCAAGCACCACAAGATAAATAATGAAAAGTAAGTGCACATGCAAGAGACTTAAGGGAGTGGACTTCTTAGCCCACTTGTAAACTGATATTTAGGGCTGACAGCAAAATCAGCAAACTGCCTAATGAAGATGAACCCACTGCATTTAGGAGCTGCTTCTCCTCATTAATTTTCTAAAGTAACACTTCCCCCAAATTCAATGGCTGCCCAAGAGTGGAAGGCTGGAAGGTCTGCTTCAGCTGTTGAGGGGAGGAAAAAGGGACAGGAGTGTCAGGAGTTCCTGAAGAGATTTGTGGCGATATTGCCTTTCTGTGTGACAGATCTGTCAAATACCCGTTTGCCTTTGCTCTAAACTTTTCAGGTTGGATACAAAGGACAATAATGCTTAACTGCAAAAGACTTTCTTTCATATCTGAAAAATGTCATGCTGTTGTAGGCACATTTGGAACATGTTTGTGATACTCAGTAGCAATTGCAACTGCCTAAGTTTAAATGGGAAAATGTTGGCTGGGGGCCTAATTTTCCTACGTGATGAGCAAATGCCTTTCCCATTAGCTCCAGTGAGATTGTTGCTCAGCATCTGTGAGGTGTTACTCTGTGCTCCCAGGTGTTGCTGATGTCAGCTTTAGACATGCTGCCAACCACAGTAGGGTTTTCTAATAGAAAAAAGTAAAAATGGAATGACCTCATAATAAATTTAATATTTCATTTCATTGTAAATCCAGAAAAAAGCAAAATTCCGTGCAGAGTGCAATGGAAACTGTCCTCAAGAGTCCTCTTCACATGCCTGCCAATTTTAATAAAGCAGTTGGTTTCAGATAATAACCAGCGTAGCTAATAGGTTGAAGATATCAGAGCTCTGCTTCACCACTTCTCTGGGTACAGCATGGCTATTAAATCCCACCATCCCAATTCGGTACTGTTTCTCAGATGCTTGGGGATACATAAAGGAGGAGCTGGTGCTATCAGGGTCACAGAGCTCCAAGACAAAGCTAAGAACCAGGCTGATGGGGCTTTGAGCAAGCAGGTCTAGTGGGAGGTGTCCCTGCTCATGGCAGGGGGGATGGAACTCTTTAAGGTTCCTTCCAACCCAAACTATTCTATGATTCTAATTTCAGCAGCTCTCTTCCTTGAAGCACTGGTGATGCTGAGGACTGAAGGAAGACCATGCACAGTATATGAAAAAGGCACCTACCTTTATCCCTAGATTACTAATCCTCTCTTCTTGGCAGGATTTTTATGCTTGGATATTTACAAAAACGAAACTTACTGCTTGTGCACTGAGGTTTACTGGAATTTGAGAGCTACTGAGATAGGTCTGGCAGCCACTATTATTAGCCTGAAGTAGCTTTTTGTTCATATCTTGAAGGTCTTGGCTTACAAAAGCCCCTCAAATAGTTCATGGAGACATGCAGACATATTTGTAAGAGTTTCTGGTTTTTGGATGGATACAGATACTACAAATTTATAAACCATTTCCTCTGCACTATCCCATAGGAATTCGTGGATCCTTCTGGTCCTCTGTTCCTATGGCAAACAAAATGACAGGGCAATAAACAAATGTCAAATGTCCAGATCTTTCAGGTAATGGAATAAGAAACCATTTAATTGAGAATACACTCTTTTACAGAAAGTTCTGCAGCTCTGTATGAAGATATTCATAGTGATTAAAGAGGATGTTTTATAAAAGCTGCATAATCAGGCTAGTATTCTGTTTGGAATATCCCTTTTAGTCATCTTTCTATCCCATGTGAAACTTTAATACTAACAGGCATAAATAAGCTAGGGTAAACCTTGAATTTACAGTTATTAATAGGTTCCAATCTGCTGCAATATCATCCCATGTCTCTCCAGGCAATTAAAGTTGTTTCTTGCTTTTAAAGAAGCTTTAATGGGTGCAGCCAATGGACCATCTATTATCATGAATGAACTCAATTACTATCTTAGTCACGATCAATATTTGCTTACACCAAGTTAGGAAAAATACTGAAAGCTTATAGAGTGGTTAAATGGCTGCTGATATTAAGACAGCAGGAAAGCCTGAGAGCATTGAGACGTGTACCCTTAAATAAGTGCAGTTTGTCTTGATATTTCTGAAGTCATCCAGGAAATAAGTGCTGATGATCATCTTTTCTGACACTTGTGCTGCAAATTTGCATCAAGGAGATAAAGACTTACTAAATCTCTCAGTGGGGAAAGGTTAAAAATTAACTCATTCTTTCCCCAACACGGTGAAGAATGTGTTCTAAGAAGCAAATTCACTTCAAAATGCTCTGCAAATTAGCCAAGCAGATATACATTCATGTATATACACTCATGTGACTGGCCTAGGTGGAAAAGGCACTACTACCTGCAGGCTATTTCCAATCAGCTCTAGAACTGAGCAGAGGAATACTGTGTCACAACAGGGTGACAGAAGAATTGATAGTTTCATAAATGGCTAAAAAGCAAGTCTCATCAGAATCACATCAAGGGCAGCCCAACGGAGCTGTCTGCATCATCCCCAGATGATGATGTAGTAATTCCAGAGGGGGAGTATTTGGTGATTCAAATGTTGGAGGGAGAGTCAGAAGTTTCTGAACTCTATGTTACATTTTCTCTGATTGAATCACTTAACATTTCTAATTCAGTTTCCAGTTTTAAAAACTGGCTTCATACTCTGGGAATTGAAAGGCAGCTAGGAAAAAAGAGATTGAGAGAGAAGGGGAAGCTAATAAAAGATGTCCAAACTTTAGGATAGTTGGTTTCCTTGTTTTATTTGTCTTTTTTATTTTTTCCCTGGAAGATCCTCAGTAGGACAGCTCGAAAACCTCCACCTTTTCCAGGTTTTACTGTTTGTCCTAGATGATTAAGGTTGTCTTTGCTTTAGCACAGCCATGAAAGCTGACCTATATTTCAAAACAGGCCAAGAGACAATTAATTTCTTTGGGACCTTCTTGGATGATGTCCCAGAGTATCCATGGAGCCTGCCAAGCAAGCCATCAGCAAAGGATTACAGATTTCTGATGGAGAGGTTTGTTGATGGTCTATTCCCTACATCGCAATAGAAACATTCTGGCCAGGTGAAAGGAAGACAAGAACTTCCAATTAAATATTAACACTTCACAAACGAATTGTTAAGTAACGATGGGTCAGTCATTTAATCTTACTGAATATTAATTGTCTGTCTTGAAAATGACCTAAATTGCAAACCTATGCGTGGTATATAGTGGAGAGACTGTTGCAAGTACTAATTTGTCTCGACTTTGCAAAGAGGTAGGAGATCATGCAAGACTAACATTGGAGTGATACTGGGCCTGGTTCGCAGTTACAGAGTCCACAAAGGCAGCATGAAAGGGTACTGGCAAGGACGGACCTTTGGTTTTTTCCTCCATGAATCTGTCTAGTGGCTTTTTGAATGTAAGGTAGCACTTTGTCCCGGTTGCTTTCTGTATACCAAAAAGCTTAACTGGATTCCAAAGGTGATGAAACAAATTAATGAAACGAATCAAGGTCTATTAAAAAGAAAGTTGTGGTTTCCCCACAAACCCTTCTACACCAGTTTTGGGGGCAAGTATGATCACAATAGACTATTCTGCGGGTCGTCTGAGACTTATTGGCAGCCCTGAGGATCAAAGGCACTAACCAAACCAAAACATCAAAAAGTGGTTTGATTTGCTCAGACCTGAAAAAAACTGGCAAACAGACAAGAATAGTTTTCCAGTATGAAATACTCCCTTAATACCTCCTTCCATTTCCTCCCATCATTCATTTTCAGTTGAATAAAATGTGAGATTTGTTTTAGCTTGTTTTTGTGTGTCCTTCTATTTCAACACTTAAGTGTAAATGTTTTAATAAAACATTCCCCTTTGGGAAACAGCAAACAAACAATTCTAGCCTTTGCTCAGAAATTTCTGTTGCTAACAAATTCACTACCAACATTAGCTCATAATCAGATTTGACTGACCTAAATCTGCATTTTTCAACATGTGCAATATTCAAACAGGAAAGTGTCCAACCCTGAACTCTCACAACAGTTCAAATAGCTCCTGTGTACAGCCTCATGAAGAATGAGATCTGTTCTCTCTTTTCCAAATATTTATCATAAAGAAGGGATCCAATTCTATGTGATCACTACCTGCATCAAACTTCAGGACAACCAGCCTGACGTTTATTTTACCTCTGGCCATGAAAAATGCTCACACAGTTAACTAGAAGTGCTGGGAGGTTCTAAACACCACATTTAGTATTCAGCTTGACTGCGTTAAATGCTTGGATAAACATGCAAGCAAGAAAAGAACAAAATCCTGCTGAAACAAGAAGTAACTTTATTTTAATTGTGTGTTGAATTGCACTGTTTCAGTATATCCTTTCCCGACTGATTTATAATCTTAAAAACAAAACAAAGCCAAGCCAGACAGAAACCTGCTTCCCTGCATCATTATTTCTCTTACTGTCCCCAACAAATGATCATACACTTTTCTTACGTATTTCCTTGTTTAAAAGTAATTTACACTTGTGTTGCATTCTGTGCTTAGCCATAAAGCCCATAAAAACTCTGCCCTTAGCAGGAAAAATTGTTCGCTTTCCTGAGGCCCTAACCCAGAGAGGTGCTGAGCAAGCTCAGCCCCTCCTGAAGTTGAGACAAGGCCCATGGAGATTAGGACTTCTGAGACTGTTTTATTTCCATTGCACTTCAGACTTGCAAGTCTTTGTTTTTCACCTTTCTCTAAAGTTATTTTAATTAAAACAAAACAAGTCAGAAAATCCCATGTTTCAGCAAAGCAAGGTCCAAACCGGCCTTGCCTCTTTGTGTTTGCTTACTAGGTCCTCTTAGGAGTTAGGCCTCCAATTTATGTTCTATTCATGTGGAGGGAGAATGGAAATTTCCAGTCTGCAAATTTTCCCTAGAATATTTATGTTGGGAACTGCTCTGCATAAAAGACCAAATTTGACATAGAAGAAAGTATAACTTCCATCTTCCTAATATGCATATCCTTTGACATCCAAGCAAATCCCACAGAATTAATGTGCTGCCCACGTGGAAAACCCGTGCTTTTGTCCCACTGCCAGGTGACTGGGAGTTATCAATGTGATACAGAGATGAAAAGCCAGTCTGGTACCAGAGCACATTAGGCCAAGCTTTGGCAGGAGACAGGGAAATACCATACACAGCGTTGGTAAGGCCTCCTTTCAGATACTGCAATTCTTGTCACCTCTGTTCAAAATTGAAAATAGACAGGGTGCAGAGAAGGGTTTTTATGATGAGATCAGAAACAGAAGATCTATCTTACAAAAAGAGGTAAAAGGAGCTTGACTTGTTTGGGCTAGCAAAACCAGACTAGACGCATGACATAATGTTGCTTTATAGATACATCGAGGAGTAAATATTGGGGTGGGAGAATTATTTAACCTAAAGAATAATGCTGGAACAAGATCAAATTGATATAAATTGGTCATGAATAAATTGGGAGAAGGTTTCCAACCATCGGAAGAATGACATTCTGGAATAGGCTTTCAAATAGAGGAGTGATGGGCAAAGAACTTCGATTTACACTTGTGATATGAGTCCTTGAATAACCAAGTGAGTTTAAAAAAAAAAAAAAGACTTCATCAACTATGTGCTGAAGGTGTTGCTTACACTAGACATTTACATAAAATTTATTCCATGCTCTGAAGCTGCTGCTGATTACCTGCCAGGGATAGGAAGAGTCTTTTTCTACTTCATACATAATTTTGCTTCTCGGCCTTTTTTCACTTTTTTCTCTTTTGCCCTGAAGTGTAAGGGATTAGTTACAGAGAAAGACGGAAGTAGAGATAGATGCACAGGCATTCCTCAAAGTATTAAAATCTTTCAGGTGGCTTTGATTACTTTATTGTCCACATACCTATGGACTGATTGCCAGATCTGATGTCAGTAGGTATTTTCTTCCTAGTTCATCTTTTTACTGAAGGGCATAGACTTGTCTGCCACCTAAGACCACCTGAGAATTTAGTTTAAAATATCCTAAAAGTTATATCCAAAATATTATTGACAAAGCCAATCTCTTTCATCCTTTCTGTCACAGATGATGGCTGCAGCTGAAAGGCTTTGATGACAGTCTGAAATTCATGAAAAGTGTTCTGTATTGTGCAAGAACTGGTGGAGTAAGGCCAAGCAGCTGTTGCACAGTGCATGGGATGGCACATCAGGATGCAGACTTTCCCAGGCTTGGATTAGCTGCGTGTCTCAACACTTGGAAACATAAAGGGTGATCAAGTGTGGTTGCCCTTGCTACAAGAACACCTCTTACCCAGCATTCATTTTACCCCCTTTGTCTCACAGCCAAAGAGCAACGTGTCATGATTGGCAGTGCTGTCTCCCATTACTTGCATCCAAAACTGAATCGGTGAGACAAGGAGAGAGGCAGCATTTTGTCAAGGCAGTAATCATTCTGCATCATCACTAGTCAACCATGCCTTTGTCCTCCATGATCAGCTGTAAGTACAGCTGTAACCAAGCTGTAAGGAAGCCCACATCCACACCTTAGGGTCAGTTTTCCATACCATTTTCCTTTCATCACCCACCAGCACTTTTATATGGCAGTCAGACTAATCATCTAGCCCAGTCCCAGCATGTTGAAACTAAACTTCTTGAAAGGCAGAGTTTTAGAAAAAGCTTAGGTAAAACCCAGTCCTGCCTTTCCCTCTGAAAAAAGTCCTAGCCTTTCTGTCCATTATGGATACCTATTATCAGCCTCTCCTTCCCTCTAACCTAACCTGTGTCATGAAAGGTCATTTTCCTCCTACAACTTCTCTGTAGCTTCCTACAGCTCGCTCACTGGTCATTTATCTTCTTGATCTGCCAGCTGGCTCCCAGGTCCATGCTGGGGCAGCATACTCTGTTACAGTATTCCTACAGTCCATGAAGCCCACGTGCTTTGAAGCTGATGTTATGATTTATAACTGAGAATGCTCTAAATAAAATCTTTACTCTTTCCTTTATGTATTGCAGAAGTCCACTTGGTTTGCAGGATTAAGTCTTTGAATTCTGTCTGTCTTGCAAACTCTGTCTCTCAACTGCTTTACAGAAACCAGTAGTGTAGCTTCAGAGATAAATAAGACCAGGAAGACAGAAATAAGGGGGAAGGGAGGAGTTTTTCATTTAAAATGAGGTGGAATACCAATGAAGCAGAGAAATACAGACAAGTTTGTTCCAGATGACAGGAAGCATAGAGAAGTTTCTCATTCCATCTCTGGCCAGACTGCATGAAGGGGCAGAGAACAAGCGACCACTTGATGAAATTAAAGGGCATTACATGTAGGGGGAAAAAAAAAAAAAGCTTGTCTGCACAGGATGCAGTCAACCTGTAGAATATACTGCAATTAAAGTCATAAAGTTAAATATTAAGGCTGGATTTTTATGAGTTTGATCACTGTGTGATTATTAATAACATGGAGAGCAGTGCCAGGTCACTTAAGGGTAATCAAATTTCAAAACTTCCTAGGATATGCCATCCCTTATCAGGGTGAGCAAAACATGCTAAATTTAGGATGTAAATGCTCAGACAAAATCCCACCATTAACTGGGAGTGTTACCAGGATGTGTTGCCATCTGCAAGAACCAAATACTGATCCCTGCTGGAGAGCCAGCACTTGCCATGCTGACCATTGCTTCTACTATTTCTCTATGACCTTGGTGTTATTTGTGCTCATCACTTATCTTGTTCCTGTTCAGATGGGTATTCAAATCTGAGTATTTCCTCATTTGTATAGTCAGGGAAAAAGTGAAGTGATGTACATCCCTATCCACACTCCTAGGGGATTACTGAAGGTCAAAGCTAGGATATCCAGCATTTACTTCATGCGGGGTTGCTGTTATCTAAGCAGTTCAATTAAGATGAGGCTGAAAGGAAAGCAGCAGGGGCTTTTAAAGCTCTCATCCCTCAACAAGTCATCTTCATGCCCCATACCCCTTATCTACTTGCTTCCTGTTCTCACTGAACCCTGGGATTCCCCGAACACATTCAACATTGGGACTTTGAGGTACTGCCCTCCCTCCCTTCCCTTTTTTTTCACAGGGATCTTTGGGATGTTTCAGCAATTTAGCAGCTTGGAATGAACAGGAACAACAAAAGTTCCATCAATTTCATTTGGAAAAAAATAAGCATAATTTTTAAAGATGATAGGGAAATTTCTTTTCTCCCTTTTTAACCTGCAACATTCATCAGTTACAAGAACATTCTCTGCTCGCATCAACCTTTCCATCTGCATTCGAGTACCCACAAGATCTGATGCAAAGCAGTCCCTTCTCATTTCTGCAGGAGTCCTGGCTGAACACTCCTGACATGCACAGACAGTGCTGTGCTCAGCGGGAACTGCAGTGCAACAGCTACACACCAGCTGGTGAATGGCATTACAGCATCAGTGTCCAGCTTTGAATAAAAGCACAGTAGTAAAAGCATTTATTTGGGAAGTGAGGGATCAGGATTCATTAGGAATGTGCCTAGAAAGAAACTTCAGTTTGGGTAGCAGGTAGGGGTCAAGCACTCCTTCCTAAAGCGTGGGAAGGACATGGTTCTGCTGGAAAGTCTCCAGTGGAGGGCCATGAAAATCATCAGAGGGTTGAGCCCCTCTGCTGTGAGGACAGGCTGAGAGAGTTGCGGTTTTTCAGCCTGGAGAAGAGAAGGCTGCAGGGACACCTTAGAGCCCCTCCCAGTCCCTAAAGGGGGCTACAGGAAAGATGGGAAGGGGCTCTTTTTCAGGGAGTGAAGTGATAGGATGAGGGGTAATAGTTTTAAACTGGAAGAAGGGAGATTTAGCTTAGATCTCAGGAAGAAATTCTTTCCTGTGAGGGTGGTGAGACACTGGAACAGGTTGCCCAGAGAAGCTGTGGCTGCCCCATCCCTGGAGGTGTTCAAGGCCAGGCTGCATGGGACTTTGAGCAACCTGGTCTGGTGGGAGGTGTCCTTGTCCATGGCAGGGGGGTTGGAACTTGATGATCTCTAAGGCCCCTTCCAACCTGAACTATTCTATGATTTTGTCTCAGTTGAAGCCATCTTCTGTGCAACAAAAATTGCAAAATTCACTTGCCATAAAAAAGAAAAGAGAGAACCACCAGGAAAATTCATGGAAGAGTGCTGTGTGAGTTGAAAGTCGATGAAGCAGGGGAGCAGGAGCATATGCTGTTGGTGTGGAGTGGGCGTGAGGGCTGAGGGACACAAGTATTCTGCAGGCATCCTCCATTACCAGCTGGAAGCACAGGTGAGAAACACAAGGGACTTCTTTATTGTGTGCTTATTTAAATTGCTACCTCTTTGCTTCCAGAAGTAGCAGGGCAAAAGGCTGCAAATCACATTTTGGCTTACTCTAACTGGGCCAGACTCTAAGGAGTCTATCTCGTCACTTAACAAGACAAAACCAATTACCAACAACCTGCTTTCCAGGACAAAAAGACCAGCTTGCTAATGAGGGACTATGAGGAGCCCATTCCATATGAAAAGACAATTTCACACCATCCCACTGCTCATTTAAATGTCTCCTTTAATAGCCATCTTTTTGTCCTTTAAGAGTCAGAATACAGTATTTATTCCTACTGTCCAAAGCGTGTCTCCGAAGATTTTAATGGCAACACTATTTTGATTCCATGTAATAGGGAGATGGGATATAAGGAATTATACAGTCTGGTTCATATGCTCTACCATGATCTTCCCCTTTGGCTTGGGAGTCATATAACAATATAGAGTGAAGCCCAGAACTTAGGTTTTGGAAGAGAGGGAGGGTTTTATCTACTTGCCACTCTAGTCAAATTGTCTTTACTAATTGGGCCTCAGTGTCCAGAAACAGGACCAAAAATCATCCATGGCAGAAAATTCTCCAATGTGAACTAACAAAACAACCACAAAAAGAGGTCTTGTTTTATGGCATGCTCCATTGGTATTGCAGCATTCTGCCTATGTGGGCATATTTTCTAACACATTATGCAAAAACAAGTCAGGGAAGATGCTGAGGATTGTAATTTTCTAATTTAATTCTGCCATTTCCAGTAATGGAAAGCCATACTATGGCTATTTATCTTCATAAGTGACAGATGCATTTCATTAAAACTTCCTTAAATAATTTCTCATGGCACTTGAAGGAGGAAAAAAAGGAGTGAGAAGACATCTATTTTGTAAGCACGCACGCATCAATGTTTTGAGAGCTGTTAAGCACGCAAATGATCTATGACATTGCATTAAAGAGGTCAAGTAAAAAGACATTTGTCTGGTGTTTTTTGAAATGCTGATGCCTGTTGAACATATCATGAAACTATCTGACATTGACTGTTGCTGGATGAAAATACGCTAATAATATCACTGTACAGTGATATAATGACTGCCACTTGGGAGAATCCCAAAGCTCAGTGTGATGCTGTGACAGGCAGATACTGCTGAAATGCTGCCGTGTCAGAGCAGGAGGATGCAGCAGCTGTAGAACAAGTGACTCTGCAGAATAATTTGGCCAAGAAGTGAAGAACTTTGTATTCCATTGAAACTGCAAGAAGCAATGTTCCAGGGGTGGTGAATATTCACCTAATTTTCTTTCTGTGCCAGACAACTGATAGTGGAGTAATAAAAGCTTTTTCTTTTTTTTTGAAGAAATCTGCATCACGTGCTGCTGAACTTCCAAAGGGTGGGCATTCTGTGTAAAGTTCTAGCCCAGATCTTGGCGTATAGGAGTTGCAAGAAAGCAATGAAAACATCAAAGAAGAGAGAGCTCCAGGAGAGACCATGTGCTATTTTCTTGTTGTGCCATACAGCTTAGGGAAGTTCGAAGGTTAACAACAGTTTCTATAGGGTCAGCAGGTCAAGCAAAATGGCCAGTGCATCTAAACCATTCTCCTCACCCATTCAGAAGAAAATGGGATGGGGTGGTTTAGAGATAGGACAGTTATTATGCACCCCCCAGTTTCCCATTTAGAGTAACTTTATAAATTAGGAGGTTGGCAAAAGGGGGCAGAGTGGCAAAGAGAGCCTTGCCCAGACTGCTGTCTCAGAACCCTATCATCTAGTCTAGCAAATGCTGCCCAACTGGTGCTGGTAAAAAGGCCAGTTTCTAGGCGACCTGACAAGAAGGATTTCACCTCTAGAACAAAGAAATGTTCTTCCACATACTGCTGGTACAGATGAAGAAGTTTTCATGGTCTGTAGACAACAGTGTTCGTACTCTAGGGTCCCCTTGTTAAGGCCCTGGAGCTGTCAAGCGAGCTGGAAGAGTGCCTGCAGTCTCTGTTGCCGTCCCCCTGGCACTCTGCACGTTTGGCCTCAGCACCTTTCACTGACTCCACATTTCACTCACTCTGAGCATTTCACACACACTAAGCAAATAAACCCAAGTGAATAAGCTGTTCAAGAAAGACTGCCCTCTTCTTGGTTGGTGAATTTTGCAAGCTCTGCTCTCTGTTATTCCAACCTACTCACTGAACATGCTCCACTTGTTATTCTTCCCCAGTGGAGTTTGTTGACCAAGAAGTCATAGTGAGTACTAGAGCAGTGTAAATCAGCACGGACTAGACAGTCTTGTTCCTACACCAACTGAAGAAATGCTAACTCTCTGACTAAAACATGTCACCTTCTTAATGGCAACATTAGCAAACGAGCCAAAGCTTGCTTCCTCTACTCTGCTTAGAAGATGTGGTTTCATAGAATCATAGAATGGTTTGGGTTGGAAGGGACCTTAAAGACCATCAAGTTGCAACCCCCCTGCCATGGGCAGGGACACGTCCCACCAGACCAGGTTGCTCAAAGCCCCATCCAGCCTGGGCTTGAACACTTCCTGGGATGAGGCATCCACAAATTCTCTGGGCAACCTGTTCCAGTGTCTCATCACCCTCAACTTTCTGTAAGTAGAATGCTCTTAATGCTTTTCAGAAGAGCAGAAAAATGGATTTAGAGCAGCATCAGCTAAGGCTTGATACAAGAGCCTACACTTTGGAGCCAGGGTCTGCCTCCTCCTCCCTCCAGCCAGCCTGGAACCTGCACACACTGCCCAACATGCTTTGAATTTATCAGGAATCTACCTCCTTTGAAAACTCCAGCTCCAAAGATATTTTATATCGTGGTCATTCCCAAGTTACCTGAACCTGTTTCCCACCCAGCACTAGGCCTCTCAAATACAGGACCTCAATCAGCAGTAGGAATTCAGCACATAAACTGGGTCCAGCACACATAAGACTTCCCACTCCTTTCTCCCCACCGCTCGTGAAGTCAGTCTTTCTTCATATATTATGGCAATGCTGGATGAGAAGGTGAGGCAGGGCTCCAGCAGGCCTCTTCCCTTGTTCTTTTTTCTGGTCTTATTCCCACTGATGCTTAGTCATGCCAGATTCATAGCAGTCGCCACTGAGTCATGATGGCAGGTGACTCTGTTTGGCCCTGGCCACAAGCGGATGAGACTACCAATTTGGGCAGAGAGGACTAGAGCAGAGGAAGGCACGCAGAGAGCGACTCAGGGGAGCCAGCCTGGCAATGGGAGCTGATGTTGCCAGCTCATCGGTAAAGCCAAGCTTTAGAGGAGGCTGAGCTTTCTTACTCATGCTGTGGTGTTCGGAGCGTGACTCAACTCGTTCCCACCACACGGAAAGTCTTTCATCCACAGCATTTCAGCCAGACTCTTCCTGCCACCTCCTCTTCCTTTTCCTCCCGTGTTTCTGTGCAGGTGATTTGTTACAACTAATGTTCAATGGCTTAACTGTTACCAAAAAGCAGAAGTCAAGGAAGGGAGTAAGAATTTCTCTTGCAATTAATCATGGCCATGCTGTGGAACTCATCAAACTTTGAGGAAGTAATTGAAGCTATTTGCACTTGTGGAAAATGGGGAAGACAAAAGTACAGGAAATTGCTTGTTGTTTTGCTCTCAGCACCACAGCTATGATTACTCTCTTGTTGGATGAGATTCCTTTTAGAAGGAACAGTTTCCAGCTGAAGGATAAAGAGACCAGTCAGATTTTGTTTAGTTTGTTTGTTTTGAAAAATCCTTTTCGTGCTTCCTCTGATCCATAAAGACAATTCTGGTGCATGCGAGAAACACTTTCCTGGAAAATGAGAAGCTTTAAGGCCCAGCTGAACAGACTGCTCTGGCAGCCCCACCTGTCAGATATCTAAAGTAAGGAGGGTTAAAGTACAGCTCTTGCTGCACCTGAGACACACCAGAGAAAGAACATTTTTTTTCAGACATTGTTCTTATACATAAAAAATGTAACTTTGTAATAGAAATGACAGATCTGCACTTTTGCTGAGTGTTTGGAATGGCAAGTAATAAAGACTTTATTGATGAGGCACATGCAGCAAATACAGTAAGTCCTGAGCATCAGGTCTCTGACTTTGAATGTACAGACTGGTCCATTCTCCCAGGACAACAGATCTCCAAGGTGGTCCAGGATCCCTCTGAACACACCTGCAGTCCACATTCCCTGGAATGCCCCTTGGAGATTGTTGTAGCAACAGTCTCTCCCAAGACCAAATTCCCTACTAGGCAACAAAAAACTGGAACTGTGCAAGAATTAAGGGCTTTCTGAGAACAACTTCTCTGCGACCCAGGCATGTCAAGATTTTACCTTCATACCTCTATCTTCATTTCCATATAATTGCTGTGAATGGCCTCCCTTTTGAGGCCCAGGTTCATGTAGCAGCACTTAAAACTGTGACCTGAAGAAACTCAGAGTATTTCACAAAACTCCATGTACGTAAAAAGCACCTCCTGCCAGACTTTCTGTGGCCAGAGCAGAGTATGACAACATTGAAATGAGTGGCAATATACTGGACTTCTTCAGGTGACATAAATCAATGTGGTACCATGGGTTTCATGCCATTTGTAGTTTAAAATCTACATCAGTAGGAGTACCATGCACAGCGAGTGTCAAAGCTCTATTTCTCTTTTTCCTGCCTATTTCCTTTGTTATTTTATCCCTGTCACAGACCCATAGCACTCCTTTATATCTCATTACAAGAACAAAAAACTGGAGTCAATTTGTACTCCATAATACATTAACTTGTGACTATGCATGTGAAACCAATTGTAACGGTCCCACCTACAGTGACAAGTGTTTGGGTTAATACTGTCAGATAACATGTTTTTTTTTTCCAAAATGTTACATTTAGTTTTTACATCTGTAGAGAAACAAGGGAAGAGCCAGCAAAGCAAAGCAAGATCTTTTGTTGCTCTTGTTGTATGATTTTAATAAGATTTAAATTTTTACCTTCACTGGAGGCCTAGATAAGTGATGTACTCATCCCAATGGTATGGGGGTGACAGCTATGTAGCAACCAAACTATTTAATCAGATACTGAAATGAATCTTACATAAGTGTCTAAGCTATTTTACAGTGAATGAGAGTACCTCAAAGCAGTGATAGAAGCACCAAGGTGACCACTAGACAATTTCAAGTCAATAAAATTAGGCTGCAGGTTATTTTGTTAAGATATGATACTGTTTCAAATTGATGGGGGAAATCAAATAAATTGCTGTAATAACACTGTGCTAGGTTCTGACATTTTCTGATTGTCAGTAGAACTAAGAGTCTGATGGATTTGTCAGATGGCACATAAGAAAATGCAAAATATGGTGGCTAACACGACATGCAGGTATGAGAGAAATTCTGCTCTTATTTTTGCCATGTAGATGCTTCATAGAAACCACTTTTGGATGGTCACTAGGGTATATGAGAACAAAATTTTATATCATGATTTGCCTTTTAAGGTATGCCATTGCCCACGATTTTTTAAGGGCATCCATGCGGACATACATATACTGTTTCCATGATGATTTATGTGGAAACAGCTCCTCTGAAATCTACACCCTCTGTCTCTGGGTTTTGTTTTTTAATTTCTTTATCTATTATCTTTCTTTTTAAGACGTTCGTTCCATATAATTGATGGAGTTAAGGTTTTTGTTTTCATCTCTGCTGGGCCCATTTTTAAAAGTCATCCAGTCACCCTCTCTGCTTTTGCCCTCCCTTCTTACTCTGTTAAATCAGGCTCCATATTTCCTCCGATTGCTCCACACAACCTTGCATTCTGCACATTGACCTTTCGTATGCTGCTGTTTGGATCACCAGCTCCAGCCATTACATTAGCAACACACAATTACACCCTCAAGGTAGATTCAAGTGCAGATCCTACCTCTACATAAATACCTTAATGAATGGAAAGATGTTGAGGTATGTTTGAAGTATGTTTTCAACTCACGTACTAGAGAAGAATTCTGCAGAGACTTGAAACCATGGGTAGTGATGGGAGCATTTTCCAAATGTTTCTGTTCCACCAGAGTGCCTTCTGTATGGTGCTGTGCTCTGAAGTGCCCATGCATTTTTATTTTTTTCTAGAGGTTATTGCCACAGCCTCCCCCAGTTGTCACAGAGGCGCTGTCACACGTAGTGAGCTCAGATGGGTAGCCCTGGATTGGTGTGAGGACATGGCACTTTCAAAAGCATTGTTCTTGGTGACTTACTTGATTAATTTTGCCTTTGTTATGAACCACCACCCTGATATGCTGTAGTTTGGTGATATCTGTTGCTGTTTTGGGAGTGTGATGCGGCCATTAAAGTACTTATGCCCTTTATATTTCTTTTTTTTCTTTCTTTCTTTCAGAACTTTTCTGTGAACAAGAAACATCAGAACTGAAGCAACTCTAGCCTCCCTCCCAACAAAAGCACAATCTGACAATTAAAGGATGTCAAAGCTGACATATGAAAGAATTTGCCCCATGGCTATGTGAGTAATGAACATACAGCTACCTGGGACATGATCTAATGTCTTCTTTAAAATAAACTGATCAATATGTGAAATCGTGGTTTTCAACCAGTCCAAGATATTTTTTGTATCATGAATAAAACGTACAGTCCCCAGACCAGTAAGAATGAACTACCTTTCTCCCTTCTACAATAATTCTGCTGTGAGAGAAGGGAATTGGAGAAAAGGAAGAGTATGAGACTATCCTGTACCATCTCTGTGAAGAAAGAGATATCAGTCTCCACAATGTTTCTGAAGGACCCTGCTGGTAATGTGATACTAACTGTGACATTTTGCCTGGTGCAGAGAATCACCACAGCCTCCAATATCAATCAATTAATGTCTCCATAATTCACAAAAAACAATTATCAGATATTATTTTCCATAATGGCATGCAATATTGTTCTTCTTGTATTCTTTACTACACTGATTTTGCAAATGGGACCTCCTCCAATTTACAGAAGTCTTGCTTTAGCTCTGTGCGCACACACACACAAAAATTACTCTTACCTAAAGTTGGTTAAGAGTAATAAAAATCTGTGGCACGAGTGGTTAGTCCAGTCGGCCTGTCTAATTAACTAGTTTGAAAGAGATGAGGAGAAGAGACTACTTCTGAAAGATCCCAGAAGGAAAACGTGTGACCAGTGAAGCTGCTTCCCTCCAGCATATTTGAGGTTATGCCAGTGTTTGATGTAATGACTTCAGTAAAATCCAAAGTGAAGTGATGGAATGAGCAAGTGTTTGTGGGGGAAAAAAAAAGAGAATTTACCCTCTTTTTGCACTCATTACAGCAAGGCTTATTCAAACCTTGTCCCTTGTAGGAAAGAGTTTCTTCACTGAGATCTTCCTGAAGAGAGGAGACGCTGGGTCAATCACTGACTGCCTCAATGGATCTTCAATCAGGCTATGACCCCGCTGGCAAACATATGCAGCCTTCCAACCCAGGCAGGTCTTCCCCAGAGCTGGAGCTGCCTGAAATGAGGCTTTCAGTAGAGAGGGAACTTCAAATATGCAGTGCCTTTTAACTGGGCTTGCAAGAATTAACTGCAGCAAAAACTAGGCATGCTTACAACATGGGCTCTGTCAGGATAAACCTGACTCTGAAACTCTGCAAGGCTTTTAGGAGTGGGAGAATGTGGCATTTCTAAACATATTGTGAAGACAGGTGAGCTGTTGCACAGATGTTTGAAGCTTAGGTAAATATTCATTACCCAAGGATTTAAGTCCAATTCATCCACCTACTTTTTCCTAATTAGACAAACCTGCTTCTTTTACAAAAAGCTGGGCAACCCATAGCTGAGGGTTTCTAAGCAGTTTTACCCCACTGCTATCAGGGTTGGACCTTTCTTTTTCTTTTGCCTGCAGGGTCACAGCGCCACACAGCTACTGACACTGCTGCTAGTACAGGATCTCTACAGCTCCCCTCCCTCTGGTCTGTGGTCTACTACTCCAGCATCATCCTCCTGCCAAACCTTAACAGCTGAACCACAAATCCGTGATGAAGAATTTACTCACAGAAAACTGCAGTATCATGACATAACCTAGGCTATTAGTGAAGTCTGAACACATTTGGGACAATCATTTATGATTGGGAAAAAGGCAAAAATAAAAAAAAAGGGGGGGAAATTGCTACTTCTGACATTTTCCAATCTAAATCCTTTTATTTCTCGTCCCAGCGGGATCGTTCAAGGCTAAACTCAGTCATGCTTACTTTTCAAAAGTTAAAACAAATGAGTCTCCCTGCAACACACAACTGAAGCTCAAAACTAAAGCCTCTCAGTCTGGTTTCACTCTGGGTCAACTCAGACATATACAAATGTTCCTGCTTTACCCATACTGTTGCGGAACGGAGAATAAACTGTTTGTCCAGCTCCACCATTAGAACATGCTTCCACATTGAGCCTGCTCAAGGAGCAGGTGCTGGTGGAAAGCACAGTGTTCACAACCAGCACATGTTCCCACGAACACCCATAAAAATATACAATAAAGATATTTATTCAAAAGTTGAAGAATAGGCTGCGAGTTTTCAGCATGTAATTCTGTTTTCAGTGGGATAAGAAATTTTTCA
The DNA here is from genome assembly GCA_013400375.1 of Thinocorus orbignyianus. NCBI lineage: Eukaryota > Metazoa > Chordata > Aves > Ciconiiformes > Thinocoridae > Thinocorus > Thinocorus orbignyianus. Next base: position 70,232 of record VXBW01006854.1, read on the forward strand.
TATGCTTTGGTGAATTTTAGCCTAATTAAAAGAACAGGTAGGTAACTATGGATAGTATATTATATCATTATAGCAATCTAGTCATCCATTCCAGACCTATTCAGAAATCTATGAGGACCTTGGGTGCAGATCCCATCTTGTTGCTCCTTACTGCAAAGATTACCTTCGTTGAGGATCTTGGGAATTTTGACTGGATTCCAATCCAAATCTACCCAAAGAGTCATCTGTGAACTATCATGCAATTCTGGAATAAAAAATTCCCTCTTCACCCTGAGTCTCAGCTAAGCACATTGTCTTGTGAAAGCCTGCTCAGTTCACTTCCATGGGCGTCCACTTTCTGATAATCTTAAGGCACAAGGTCTGGATGTTTCCCTATGATGATATAAAATACGATGCATGGCTGCTAAAGAATAAGACAAACTGAAAAGCCCATTCTTCTCTAACAACAAGTTAGTACCTTTCTGACTCACATTATGGCTCCCTGCTCTCCCCTCCTCCTCCTTAAGTGCAATTTAACTGCTGGAAGAAGAAAAATCCATGTTAGATCCCAAGAGCTGGGCACTGTCCAACATTTTCACATCAGGAAACTCTGGCAGCGACTGCTGCTGCTCCCTGGTGCTTGATCCCAGGACTCCTACACATGCCAAGATACAGGAGGCTCAGTACCTTGGAGGTAAGACATACAGATCCCTGACGAGGATGCAGGAGATGTGAGTCAGGTATGAGCAAGACCAAGATTACTGTGAACAACACATCATTTGAGCAATATCCGCTTAATGATGGTCAGAGAGTCAGTGGAGCTCCCACAATAAAACAGCTAACATCTCTGTTTTCCAGGATCCATAGTAATACTGTGCCATTCAATAATTTGTGTTCTGGCCTGTAAAAATCACCATTCTTTTTACTGTCTATAGCCTTAAAAATAGGCATACTCAAAAGAAAAGATAATCTTTTAACTTGTAATTTTAATCAGTAAAACAATCCTACCACCTGCTTAACGTGCATGACACTTTTCCCTTTGAAATCTCATAGTTGTCATCAATGAATAGTCTGTATCTTGCTGAACGTACTGGAAAACTGAGGCAGCAGCTGAGCTTTTCACCCTCTAAATATTTGATCAAAACAGAGAGTCAAAAGTTCCACACACAACCTCTGCCTCAACCTCTCTGGAACACTGCTTAATCGCCTATACATATTAGAGACACAGAGGTCTTTGCACAGATTGAAAGTAGACATTTACAACACCCATTCCCTTTTCTAGCAACACTCATAGGTGGCTTTACACATGGAAGTAAGATGTACAGAGCCCCTTGTTTGTACTATATTGAAAGAGTTGCCTTTGGTCTTCCAGTAACTCCACTTGAGACGTGACTGGACTTCTCAATACGTCAAAAAGAAAACAAAATGAAATTAAATGAAATCACCACAGTACCATATGCCCCATTCTGCCTAGGCACAGCAAGAGTAAGTTAAATTTACTATTGCAACTGCCAGAGTGAATTTGTTTGCTTTTATTGGTATATGACTCAGCTTTAATATTTTTCTAAGACAGTTCTTAATAATTCCATGGACATATTAAGTAACATTAATAACAGAAGAGTTGGTCAGTTCCTTCCAATCAGCCTAGTAAAGCTGTTCTGGGTATAAAGGGAGGCAAAACAAGAGTGAGAAAATGCAAATTTTCTTCTTTGGAACGGAATACTCCTAACCTTTCTGCCCTGGGCAGATTTTCAAACTAGTGAGAAAAAGCATTATTCAGTGAGTGGTGTACAAAAGCTGAAAGTACCCAGTTCCTATCCTAGGTTGGAATATTACCTGTGGTGATATTCATTAGCTCTTCCCACAGTCTCAATTTGTTGGACTACAAAATATAAATAACTATTTCCCTACAGCACATATGCAGTAAGACCTTATGAAACTTTCAATAAAGTACTTGGTGGTTCTGGGACAAAAATATAAATGCAAAATTAGATGCTGCTAATTTATACATGTTCCTGCTAATCAGATATGGAATTGCTCCCCAATCTCAAAATAATTAAGTCTTGCACCAGTGGAAGAAGTCTCCTGAAGCTTCTAGAATGAAAGGGGAAAGAAAGAAAGAGGAAAGAAGAAAAAAAGATGGATCCGCCCTTAGATACCAGTTGCACAGATGACCTTAATTCTCACATTTCCTAACCTCCCATTTACGTGACATTGCACATCAGCAATATGTGTGGCTTCTTGTGAATAGCACCTTTATTTATTGCTGCTCAATTCATTTTCCTTTAAGAAATAAAGCTCTGGTACTGCTGGCATTATTTGTCTACTCTTTCCATTTTCTTACAGCTTTGAACAAAATCCAGTTACTGCTTCTTTCTTGTGAAGTGATGCAGAGCACTGCGCTTTGGTCCGCAGCACTGCAAAGTGTCGTTTGGTCTTTTTTAACTGCAACCATGAAAAGGAGTTGGCTTTGTCACAATGACTGGGTTTTGTAGATCTCTCAAAACAAGCCACAAATGAAATACCTGTGTCACTATAGATTTGTGATAATTTCAAACATGAGCATTTCCATTCCTGCAGGCTAACTCCTATTCCCTTCTCCCACAATTTCCCATCAGTCCCGTCCCTTAGACGGAGTTAATTCCTTTCAAGCTCCTGCTGTGCATGGCTCTGACTGACAGCAATGGGTGCTGTTTGCAAGTGTCAGTGGAGCATGACCTCCAGTTAATATGTTGTATGATGAAAGAAAAAAAGCTCCATTCAGCATGTGAAGTCTATGCTGAGATTAGCCAGAAGGACTGAGCACATACAAATTGCTGTTTTGTCAGCACAGCGCTTGGTGGAGTTTTTAAATATTCCAGCTATTCTAAGCCATCGTTCTCAAGGCTGGGGCAACTAAAAAAAGAGGAGAATCAAAATAGCATTTCCAATCCAAACACCATTGTTTTACATAAGAGGTTTGGACCTGGATGCTCAGAGCAATGCATGACCTCCTGGCAGCTGCAGCCCTTGGCTTGATGTGAAAGGACTTGCAGTAACATGCATAGAAGTGTCTGCAAGACTCGGAGAAGAGACCACAAGATACACAGCCTTTCAGTGATAGATGTCAGTTTAACTCCAGCCTGGCCAGGAGCAATTGGAAATTACAAGGATCTCCACAGTCTGTCTGGCTGCTTGTGCTAATTGCTCCCATTTCAGTTGCCTGTGGACATTAAGTTGGTCTTCCAGATGCCCCCTCTACATCTGGCATGAGCATAGCAGTTAGGGGTCACATGGTAGGTGACCTCTTCACTCACCCAAGCAGTTCTGTCCAGAGCCGTGTCTCTGCCTGTCTGGGGGGCACTGCCTGCATTAGTGTTCAGGGCATAGATCTTATCTGCAGTTGGCTAAAACTTTAGAACGTTAGGGAAACCCCAGCAGAATATCAGTGACATTTTTTTGCAATTTCTCCCCAGCTACATAATTGGTGCTTTCTTAGAATTTAAAAAACAATGGAGCTGTTTGCAGAGGGATTGGAAGAAATACAGTTTTGCTCCCCGCTCTGACTAGTTATAGCAGTAACTACCACCAGAGGCAGGACTGCAGAGAAGATATCAAATCTCTTTCTATCTGTGCTTCCTATTGTTGGCTTTGACAACTACATCCATTTAGGGTCAGATTCTATCATACATTGCTGCTTTGAAACCAGACAATAAATGCAGAATTTAGAGTATAATAACTTCAGCGCTTTCAGTGCAAAGGATCCCCTGTTCACCTCCCCTCACTGCCTGCCTCCCTCATGCATAGTTCTCTTGCCTTTCTGCCTGACCCTGTGTTAAGAAACATCTGCATCATCTCTTCTTCTCGCAGTCTTAACTGGACAAGCTGCTTCTCTCTGTTTCCATTGTCATCTATCAGTTTTCTGAGTCCTTTAAAACAGCAAGATCCAAAATGTTCCTCTCTTTTCTTAAAGGTGACCAAACCCTAAGACAATGCTTACTAAATTACGAAATTATTGGTAATACTTCTGTGCAACATCTGGTTTTCCCCTGGCAACCCCATCACATGCTGCCCCAGACCAGAGCTGTTTAGTTTAAGAGATGTGGCCCACAGCTCAAGTTGATACAAAAAAAATCGTAGCTGATAACGGCCACTTTGTCATTCCCTATTTGCTTTTTCTCTCTATTTGTTCATCTGCTCTGCCCTCTCACATGTTTTCTTTCTGCTTTTCATGTTGGTCACTTACAGTGCTAAGGAGTAACCAAGGGGAGAAAGGAGAGAGCATCTGTATTAATACTTATGCAGAATTATATACTACATATTTATATACTAATATTCGTCAAGTGCTTGCTGTAATGGTGTGCTTTCATTTACTTGCTGCTATGGGCAAAAGCCAATGTCATGGTTTTTTGCAAGGACGCAAGTACACAGAAGACTCACACGCAGCTGAAAGGACGAGTTGGTCAAACCGCCAGTGAACAGCAGAGTTGAGTCAGCAGTACAAAATTATAATTAAAAAAAAAGAAAAACCAACCCGGCAGCATTTCCTAGAGAGCTCTGCAAGCTTGCTGGGACGCTCTTAATAGCCTTGCAAATGTTGTGAGTGCTGTGCAGGCAGTTGCCACTAAATGGTGCAAATGGGAGAACTGCAGCAACTCGCCATCCTTCCACAGCGTCAGGACTGGAAAATACCTAGAGCCTGAGATTCGGCCTGGGTAACCTAGACTTGCTCTGCCACCTCCTGGCTGCACCAGATACCGAACAGAATTTGATATGCTAAACAGCCTGGTTTCTATCTTGCTCCCTTTTGGGTCATGGGACTGAAATCATCAAGCTTCAACATAGCCTTTGAAAGTATATGCAGAAGGAACGGAGACATAGACAACACCTTTTGGATCATAAATATGAAAGGAAAGCTTTACACTGCACTCTATGCATGCATTTTGTAATACAATGAAAACATCATTAGAATTCTTTCTATGCCTGCTTCCCATCCCAATGGGTTTTATTAGAGTTTTTCACCTTAAAGGGCAGGGAGATCACTGCCTCTAGAGGTATCCCCGATGTTGTAGTTCCCAGACTTTGTCCTCCCAGATGTTTAGGAATCTCCACTTCTTTATTGCTCTCTGGAAAGGAAGTTCTGTAAGCATACAAAAAAAGGACTATATACTTGTTTGTTTTGTAACCTGGGACTATAACACGGAAAAAAGCTTCTACTTAATATTCTTCCTAGCTGCAATGTCTAGCAATATTTCCGAATAATGTTGGTGCAGGGATGGAGATAGATATTGACTTTCATCTCTGTGCAGAATTCTGGCTTTACTGCTCCATAAACTGCTCCAAGAGAATAATAATAATATGATGTCACGATTTATAAGCACAATATAGTTTTTTACATTTTTATACAGTTTCAAATAGTATTTGCTTTCACAGTTTCCTTTTATCTGAACTTCTGCTCAATAGAAAGTCATAGAAAATCTCAAGGAAACTGTAAGCTTAAAGACATATAAGCTTTCACCGTATGAGTCCAGAAGTAAAGAGGGAATGTGGGTTTGGAGCTCTTGTTGCTCTAAGCCTGCCCTTTAATCATCATCCATTGATTTTCAGCACATAACTTTTAACTTCCTCAATTAGTCAGGTCTCTCACCTGTAAAATGGGTGAGAATCATACTGCTGTACTGAGGTTCAAAAGGAGGTTTACAGCCCTCTGTTCTCCCACATTCATTAAAGACTCTGATAGTCCACTGAGTGATATTACCCTTTAGAAAGGTTTTTCAAAAAATGCAAACCTAAACGAAAGCAATAGTGCCTTCATTTTGAAACCCACATTATCTTTGCTTTGCAGTTGAGTAACATCCCCTGATAGGAGCACATTCTTCTTTCGGTTTAGATGTGTGCAAAGAAGTGTCATATTTTTAATGAGATTTATTTTCATGACAGGAATTGCATTGACAATTTGCATTAAAGATAAGCTAAATGAGCTGTTCAAAAGTAGAACTAGCTTTTTCACATTTGTTTCCTTTAATTAACCCATATAGTACGTTAATTTTGGATTAAGCCCTGCCTTATGCCATCTAAAGATCAAAGTCATCCTTCCATAAAATCTTTGATCACCTCATTTTCTTCATGCTCATTAACCCTTTAAAGACACAGCTCACAGAGAAAAATTGGAAGGGCATTTTGCTTTAATGTCGTACCACGAAAGCACAGTAACTTTGTTTTTCTGTTTTGTCTCAAGTGAAATGGCAATTGTTGAAATTTTCAGCTGGACATAAATGTGTATTTCCAGACAGGTTTACTTTCAGGTACCTAGTAATTTATTGGAATTATAAAGTCATTTCCCATGTTAATTGAAAATAAACGACATTATACAAAACCCTTGTGACCTGCAAATGGAACTGTAACCTTTTAGGTCCCCAGTACAGATCTTTACCACATGTGCTAATAAGTAATTGGTAGCAGTAAATGTCTGTTATCATCCATAGGGATCAGCTGCACAAGGGAGAAACTCAAGTCATAAACCTGAGGGATGCAGGATGGGTACTTCATCACCAGATAATACAGATACTTGCCAACAAACAAAGAAACAGGAAGACTCAAGAAAGCCTTGGATCGTTTCAATGCAGGATGAGAAAGGACAGACATGGGGCTGTATAAATGCTGGTTCTGCTTTCTCCCTGCTTATTCTCCTTCCTTGCAGCTCCCTCCTTCCTAGAATATCAAGTCCTAGTACAGTCTCCAGTTTTTACCCTTTTTATCTGCTTTACCTGCTTCACTCCCCACTCCTCATCCTGAGGTCCCTGCTCTTCCCAGGAGAAGCTGCCAGGTCTGAGTTGCAGCATGAAGCTGCACACAGGCAGATGAGCTGGCAGGTTGAGGCTGGAGGGACTGGAGGATGGTCACTGCAGATGTCACCAGCCAGGAATTTAACTGCCAAATTCTAACAAGCTTCTGCTGAGAGTGTCCAAATTAAAATCAGTCAGAGTTTATGCTTTGGCCAATTCATGTTTTCCTGGAAACAGCAGAAGGCACTTACTTGACACCAAAAATACCTTTTTCTATAAAGCCTGAAAAGGTAAGACTTTCAAGCCAAAATATTGTAAGCTTTTAACCAGGACAACATATTTGCCATCCACACGTTTTTGTGCATGGCTGAAAAATTTTAGATAAAATTTTCCAATTCTGTCAGACATTAGATGTGGAGAAAGGATGCCTAGAAAGACAGTCTTAAAAAACATTTTTAGCTCTCTCTGCAACATCTACAGTTCTTCCACAGTACCACAGAGCCTAATTGCATCTCACCGCAGCGATAGAAACATTCCCCACACCCTCAGTGCCAGAGCATGAAGCACAGGAGAGGCATCTGGAAGGAGAATCATCACTGGAGGTGTTCAAGACCAGGCTGGATGGGGCTTTGAGCAACCTGATCTAGTAGGAGGTGTCCACTAGGGGGACAGCTGGAACTGGATGAGCTTTGAGGTCCCTTCCAACCCGAACCACTCTATGATTTTACGATCTTGAACCTATTTCTTGAATCCAACAGTCACAGCAGAAAAAAATTCAGGAACAAAGCACAATATACACCTTACCCATAGGATGTAAAGTTTAGACCTGAATACGGGCTCAGAACAGGGAATCTCTGTGCTGTTAAAACTGCTAGCACAGCTTTGGCACAGGTCTGGTCTGGGTCAGCTAACACTCTTCCAAGCAATGCCTGCACATGGTGTGGGGTTTACAAAGGTCTCTGCCCTGCCAAGAGTGTACTAGTGTGTTTACTACTTTGTTTGTTTACTAGTAGTTTGTTTACTACCTTGTCAATTCATTTACTAGTAGAGATAGATTCAAACAGGGTCATAGCTCCAAAAAAATGACTGTTGTGATCATCCAGGGAGAGGGTGTAACGGTATCTTACTCCCCACTTACTGCCCCTTCCATTTATCATCAAAGAAATACACCAGTGATACTCAGGTTGTTAAACTTGCCAAGTAAGGCAGTTAAACTACCTACATGGAACAAGAGTTTGTAAAATTACAGCAAAAGAATAAGTAAGAAGGTCATTTCTATACCCATAGCAAGAGACCAAAAAGATAGCATATCAAGCACATTTTGGCAGGAGATGAAGCCAAGGATCATTACTTGGAGAATTCAATAGATGTCATTAGCATCTGTACTTTTCCCTACTTCATTCTTATTATGAGATCTTGGGAAAGTGCTAAGAACTATTTATAAGGAAAAGGTTACAGATGCTGGAGTATGGGGGCAGAGAGGATCACAAGAGCTTGAACTTGATGAACATTACCTGCCAAATCAGAAAAAAAAAAAAAAAAAAAAAAAAAAAAAACTTTTGGAGCTAGTGTGGAAAGATCAAAAAGAACTAGTGGGGCAAAGTAACAACTGCAAGGGTAAGAATGAGAGAAGATGTTTTAAAATTGTGTGCAAGAGTCCAAACATCAAAACGGGAGCAACAGTTGGAAGAATTCTTAAATGAACCGAAACAAATGGAATGTGTAGGCAGAACATCAAGGAACCTTTACAAATAGATAATCCTCACAGAAAAAAAAATAAAAAAGAGAATCATTTATCTAGGGAGAGGAGTGAAGAAAATACTTAAAGCAGTACCATCCAAAAATGAATTAAAATCAAGAAGTTCCAATCTATAGGGAAACTTTAAAGCTAAATATTGGAAAGCAAGAATGATTCAGTCTGTTATCCTTTCTCTTTGAATCCAAAGACAGGTCGTGTTGAAGCCTTATGAACCCATAAGGAGGAAGATAAACAAACCTATCACTGATGATAATTTGAAGCAGATAGGTAAGGGGAGTGGGGGCGAGAGAACCACCTCTCTGGCATCATCAGTCACAAATCAGCCAGGCCTACCTCAAGGCTGCAAAACTTGGAAAATCCGACAAGCACTTAGAAAAATACACCAAAAAATTCTTCTGACAAATAATGTAGCCCCCTTCCATTAGGAGGCGAGTTTTAAGAACTACTGCAGAAGCAGGAGAACCAGTAAAAGTTTAAAAAAAAGTGGTCAAGAAAGATGCTGTTCTGAGAATAGAAGCAAAAGCTCATGCTTGTGTTTAGATCATTCAATTAAATTAGCTGTGAGGATTAACCTCATAGGGAGCTGACATGAGCCTGAAGCCAGCTCCAAATACTGTGTTGAAATGCAAATATTGAGGAGCAATTATGCAAAAGCTCTTGCAAGGCAAGTTTGGGGGTGGGGGTGGGGTGAAACCTTACAAATAAACTGTAAAGAACAGCCTGACCAGGAGTGAGGCAGCACTGTGTGGAATATCAATTGCTATGCCAGGGAAAAGAAATGAAAGGAATGTGCTACGAGTGTCAACTACAACCTTCCTGTGAAACCCTGAGGTTCCCCAAGGCATGAAGTTAGAGGGGTCAGCATTGAAAGCCACCAGCATAGGCAACAAGCCCTTCCTACTGGGCATTACAGACACATGCTCTGGGAGAGGACCACCAACCACCTGCAGGAGAGAGCAGGGCCACTTCCAGAGCCTGTCTTGGGAGGTTCTCTCACAGCTATGCAACATACTCTCAAAAAAAAATGGGGCATTCTGCCTCCCTGATTTTGCATAGAAACAAGGATAGAAACCGAAGCTCTCTCTTCGGTTCTCTGTAGCAAGTTAACAGCCTGGACTGTAGTTCCCAGTTACAAGCAGAGGGCTCTTCTGGAGTTCTGCACATAGGGAAAACCCAGAGACCCAAACCCTCCCGTAACCTACTCGCAACCACCAATCAGTTTTCTGACATTCATTTGCTCAGGATAAAAGAGGCCAAGTCCTAGAGCAATGTGGCTTCCTGTAACGAACCAGCACCCTCAGACTCTCTCCTGCACCTTGATCCACTCAGAGGAGAAAGAATCACAGAATTTTCATAGTTGGAAGGGACCTCTGAGATCATTGAAACCACTCCCTAATTCTCACAATTCATGTTGAGCAATTTTTGGTGCTGGAGTACATTAGTGCAGTCAAATGACTGCTGAAATGTGTATTGCTTGGCCTTTATCCCTGAAAAGACAGAAACAGAGTCCTGTCAGCCCCTTCCTTTTACCTATGCTCAATATTCCCAATGTGCTGCCTGTCCCAGGCCTGAGGAAGGGTGATCTGGTAAGCTCCCAGCACCTGTATGAACAGCAGTTGAGACAACAATATCAGCCCAGCTGTTTTCTGGATTGGAGATTGACACAATCGTGGCAGAAGAGCAACAGCCTTGTGTTTGATCAGTCGCTGCTTGTTTTGAAGATGGTCCCTCCAGACAGGGTGATGTGACAATCCTCTGACAGGCTGCCTGCGATCCCAGCCTGTGCTCTTGTGGGTTAATGAAGCACTATCCAAACTTGTCTTCAGAGCTTTGGGAATGCAGCCTTTCTGCACTCATAAGGAGAGAGCAGGACCACATACTGGTACAGAAGCAGGGTGCAAAAAACACGGTGTCTTTCTACAACGTGTTCTGTCGATCTCCGGGGAATAAAGGATCGCACCTATTCCCCAGCACCTCAGTTTTGCATTTGAGAAGTGGAAATAGCATTCCTTTGAAGAACATGTTGACTGTGACAGGGTTAGGAGAGAACCAAAAGGAGACAATGCTGCTGTAGCTAAATAATAAATGCAAAACTCCTTCCCAGAGCTGGGCTGATGCGATGCAAAATATACAGTTGTAAACTCTGTAACCTCATGAACCAGCACAATAGAAGACTAGAGGCATCACCTTAACTCTGCTCCCCTGTGTGTGTGCATCACAAACATATCTCTGATGACATGATTATATATGGCTTCTAAAATAATATAATATCAGGCAGTTTTGTTCTACAGCTTTATTTATTACTTCTGAGTCTGTTGTCTCTATTTAATCTTTTCCTGCCTGGAAGAACATCACTCCATCAGTGAATCAGCATCTCCAGAGAGGAAACGAAATGGAGCCACGTTCATAATATACACCAAATAGCTGTCTTAACACTCAGTTAATGTTCCACGGTGGATTAAGAATTATTGTCCTAGTATTTCAGCTTAGTCCAGATTTAGTGCCCCAGCGGAAGAATTAAGAGTAGATGAAACAGTGCATGTAAAGCTAGTTTCCAGAGCAATAGAAAAGCATGTTGGTATCACAGTAGCTAAGGCAGGTATGTAAAAATCAGGAGATGTCACAAAGCAGGTTCTGTTTTCACAAAAGCTTGAGTAAGGGGAGAAAAATACATTTGGATACCACAAGAGATAGCAGTGGTATTGCTGGAAAGCAAACAAAGATAATCTGTTTAAACAAAATTGTTTTAATGAGTGCAATTATAGACAGAAATATGACTAGCGCCTCCATGCTCCATGTGTTGTTATGCATTATCCAGTTATATTCTCCTTGGACTGGCTACAACGAGACTACAGCAGCTGACACGTCCTAAACCTTTATGCACAAAAGATTCCCCTGAGAGGTGAGGTATTCAGCAAGGATCTAAATTTGAGAGGGATTTTCTCCTCAAGCTCCTACCTCTATCCAAGGAATATTCCTGCAGCTCTCTATCTGGCCACTGCTTTCCCTTTCTCTTCTCTAAGTCTGACGTGCTCTTGCAGGTTTGCAATGACTAAGGGTTGTTGAACTGTGTGTGCGCTGACAGGACCTGAGCTGTAAAACTTGGAAAGGAATGCCCCCTTGGAGCTTCATCTGATCCTCGCTTGTCCTGCAGCTCCAAATATCAGCTGTGCAACTGTGAACTCACAAGTCTGACTCACCGCTGCTAATCTATTTCCCTCAGCTCAGCTTTGCTTTGGCAATATTGCCACCCCCACGTCTCTGGCTGACTGAACGCCAAGCAAATTAAATCCTGATCTTTCTCTCTGACCGCCTCCTCTTGTTCTCTTTATTTCTTATAACTAAGATGCTGCCATGTTCCTTTTCTTTCAGGTAAGTAGCCAAACAGCTCTGGTTGTTCTCTATAGTCTCCTGCACATTAGGGTATACCTAAATACCAGTGACACATCTTCTGCAATGTTTCTAAAACTCAGGACAGATCATGCTCTTGCCCACTTTTACCTGGTCTCCTGCCTGATGTTACCTCCCCCCTTTCTGGCCTCTCTGACAGTGCAGCCGACCCAAAGCACAGCTTCCAGATCAATCACAGATGAACCTCATGCCCCACATAGTGATAATGTTATTGACACTTACTTTTGCTTCCTCATCCTTGGTTTTCCACTACAGCATTATTTTCTACACATCTCTGCTTTCCACAGTCCCTTTATCAACCTGCTTCTCTGTTTCTGACATTTACTTTGTTGTTCTCCCCTCTATTCTGACAACAGCCCTGACTCTGAGCACAAGTAGGACTTGTTTGTCACTCTATCTTCTTCCTTTCTCCCATGCTATCATGACATAAGTGACTTTTGTTTGGTTTTTTTTTTTGACCTGGCAGACCAGTGACTCTCCACGTGCCAGTACAGCTGTCTGTCCCAGGAGCCACGTGCAATGACACAAATTACCGCAGCTTCCCTCAAATCTCTCTTCAAAACCTACTTCCATTTACAACTGAGGCAGACATCATAAAATCAGAATAACTGAAATACACAATGCCACTGGGCTTGCTGAGGGAATGACAGCCGTGCATTTCTTCCTCATGCTGCTAAAAAAACCAGTCCACTCAGTAACAGAAAGGGAGGCAGTAAATGGTGTTACTGAGCATGGCATGATATACAGACAAAGAAACCCCAAGGTTTTAAGTCTATTCTGAACTCATCATCTCTTCACTGAGCTATATTATCTCCACATTGTACTATAGGACTAAAACACCACCAGCAGCCCCACTACCATCAGCCATTTTACACATCCATTCCTGGGAGAACCACACGGGGCTGCTGGTTCAATACACGATACATTTTCCACTGAGCCTGTGCAAGCTAAGCATTGGTATAGGTTTACATGATAACATGTGTTGCTCTCTTATCTGCTGCTATAGGTTAGCTGATTACTAACTGTACTAATTATGTTTTCTGTTATCAGGTCTTCTACGTCTACACTTGTTACTGTAAACTGATACCAGATATCAATCATAAACATTAAAGAACTGTCCCACTGTTGAGCTGTCTCCCAATCTGGGTTAGAGAAAGAGGAAGGGAATGCTGTTTACTCATTACACTAACGTGGGGTTTCTTCTCAAGAGTACCAGGAATGCCCAAGGCTCACAATATCTTCCCATTAATCACATTCGAAGGCTTTCTGATGAGTCAATTCCTAATACTAGCAGGTGGGCCATCACTTTGAAGTCAGTCCCTCATGTTGCTCATGCTGTTTTTTCATAGGCCTGACCTTGACCAGGAAGCGGGGCTGGTAAGTGCCTTTACATGAAGCATAGATGGATTTGGGGAGAAGGCTAGGAATAAAATGCTTGCCCTAGTAGCTCGAGTCCATCACACATCATTTCTGGCCTTCATTTTCCATGCTGGTCCATGCCTCATGCCAGAAAACTTTGCTGTCCGAGAAAATGGAGGGACATTCTTCCCTGGCAAGGAGGTGGATAATGCTCCTAGTGTAAAAGAATGGACTCTTATGAGCTCTCTGGCCTGTGTTTTTCACCCTCAGTGTTCTGTGATTCATCTAATTAAGGTACACAGCCCGGAAAACAAGAGGCAATTTGGAACTTCTACTCATTAGCTGGGTATGAATGGGATTTTATTTTCTCCTCTTGACTGTCTTCATTTTATCTGCAGTGTTTTTTCATGACTCAGACTCCAGAAGGGCTCACGACTGTGTGGGTTGCCTCTGGCAAAGGCAGTAGCTTGAAAGTAAGTGTCTGTCTGTCTGACTTTTACTTCTCTCTGAAAACAAACACTGAAAAGCCTATTCCCTGTGCAGCTGACCCAGCTGCCATGTCTCGCCTGCTTGTTGGGATACAAGATGATTAATATCCTTGTACATAGCTCAGTACTTAAACCTTCTGTGAAGGGGGCACAAGGGCTTTCAGATAAAGCAGGGATAAAAAAAGACTTGTTTTACGCTTAATGAAGAAATAATTTCCTTAAGAACAAAAAGCTCCTCACAGCCAGTGCTTATAAATTGCTTAATTGGAAATACACATAACAGTCCTGCGAGGATTATCTGAGTGCTTCTGGCACTCAGTCAGAAAAAGAAAAGTCAGGAAAGAAAAGTTATTTTAGAGATACTAATAAAACAGGAGGTTGTGAAGGCTTCTGGGATACATGCAGATGTTTTCTTTTAGGCTTTGCATATAAAGCTGATTTTTAACCGATTTGTTATTGGTTTGCAAGCTCTGCTGATTAGCCTTGAGGCAGAAAGGAGTGAAAATAAAGGGATAGACCCCCCCCAGATCAGAGGGCGGCAGCTCCAGAAAGCTATACTGATTTCTGTTAGCTGAGACTTTAGGCTAACAGGCCTGCTAATGCTGTGTGGGGAGCTATTTGAGGTGTCATCAGATGTGCCAGAAACACAGCTAAAGACTTATTTGACAGTACCTTTGCTTGCTCCTCATAGGTGTCAGCCCCATCAGCAATTCTTTGCTTTCTGAAGGAGATGACCACGATCACAGCCACGTTCCTTGTCTGGCCACAGTGGGAATGCCTTCCTCCGCCTCCTACCACCGCCGGCCTTGCTCCTCTTCAGAAAGGGGAAAAAGGTGGCTCTTGCTCTCACAGCTCCACCACCTCTGACTCCTCTAATGAGCTTTTTTTGTTTGTTTGTTTCGTGCAGGAGTAGTGCACCAGTAAGGCTGCCTTAGAAGCCTGGATTTTATGTGCTTTGCTAAATATAAATAGGGAACCTTCCAGCTTTGGCCACCACAGCTTTTCCCATCCCTCGGAGGCAGCAAAGGTGAGAGAGCGGGAAATGGCTGCCGCCTCCTCAGGGCTCAAACTGCTCTCTGCCCAGCAACCCCAAGAACCATGCAAAACAATTTGCTTCTGTTTAGAGCTCCTTGTTTAAAGCCCAGCCTCAGGGCTTTAAACTTCTTAGGGTACCTGAGGCCCTTCCGTTGCTGGAATAAACCCCGCATCTGTGGTGGCTGACAGTCAGGGTGGCTGCATTGCCTTCCTGTAAGGGATTTTGCTGGTTTGGATACTGCGTCCAAAAGCGGTGGCATCACCACCATCATCATCATCATCATCATCAACAACCGGGCGGGGCGAGGGGAACCCCTCGGGCCTGCGGGATCCCCTCAGGGCGGCCACCGGCGCCGCTTCCCGCCGAAGGGGCGCGGCGACATCTTGCGGCCGGGAACGGCGCGTCGGCCCTTCGGCCGCCTGAGGCTGAGGCTGAGGCGACGCTGCGGCGGCTTCCAGACACCTTAGAGCGCACCAGGAGGCTTAGTTTTACACTGGAAAATATTAAAGTTAAAAAAACAAGCCACAAGCCAATTGCGGAGTGTGGAAACGATCACCAGTAGCAGCTGCACTGGTGTAAGAAGTTGCTTTTACTTCACTTGCCACAGCTCTGGCAGCTGACAAGCCTGAGGGAAGGGAAGGTAGTTCATAATTCCCCTTTTTAAAATTCCCCCCCCTCCCCCTTCCTTGCCCAGCTGAGTTTCTTCCATTTTCTGAGCGACAGTCTTTATTTTCTCTTCTAATAAAAGGTGGCATTTGAGTTCAAAAGAAGCCCCTCGGGGCTCCTGCGGCACTGGCCGTGAGCAGAGGTGGCAGAAAAGGCCCGAAAGGACGTGCTTGGAAACTGTGACAATTTGAGGACTCAAAGGCAGGGCTCTCATTTTAAAATGCACTCTTTTGGTCCTGCTTTTAGCTGGTGAGAGCATATTTGTTAGCAACTCTTCCAAGCTCAACAGCTTTTAGATGTTACTGAGGGTGGCATAAAGGTCCACACTAAGAATAAAAACAGTAGCTACTACAAACTCAAGCTACCGTTACCTATTGAAAGTCTGACCTGATCTTCCTAAATGCAATGAATTGCCTTCTTAAACCTCAGGGCCTTTGCATCAACAGGTCCAGTGTGTGCCCTGTGACTGTGCAAGGTGGCACTGCCACCCGACTGGGACATTGTCCCCAATGTTACTTGTGGAGGGTCTTTTCACCCAGAGTGCAAGACAGAGAGTGAGAAAAAGAAGTGAGACTGATGCAGGTAGTCCTCTTTCACGTCAGCCATGGTGCTTGCATATGCTTTCAAGCTGTGTTCTGTATATCATGTGCAGTAATTCTTACAGCTTTAAATTTGGGTGTTTGACACCCCTCACACACACACTCTGGGCAGTGAGGGCAGAGACTCAAACCATGATGGAAGGGGCTCCTCAGGTCTAAACATCTGCAAAAGAGGTCTAAGAATAGGCATGGACAGGTCTAGATTTGGACCTTGTAATTTAATTGCTGTTTTATGCTTGAAGGGATGATGTTGGTGTGCGTTGGGGTAAAACTGAGACCTTTTGAAACCTGCTTCATGCTAGCTAAAGGACACAAAGCACAAATCTGCTTCTAGAATTTGTTAATTCTGCAAATGCAGACCTGAATAATTTTGAGGGAAAGCTATTCTCAGCTTCCCTGATCCCATATTCAGGTTACTTTCTGTATCTTCCACCTTCCTGAAGCTCATCAGATGTAAGTGAGGCGGTCTAAGTAAGCACGTGTGGATTTCTGATTGCACAGGGAACACATCTTTAAGCAGAAACTTAATTTAGGCAGAGCTCTTACTTCCTATGATTTCTGCTTTCTTTGCAGTAAATCCCAAATTATGCATGGAATGTAATTTTATCTCTGTCTGTCACCATGCAAGCCAAAGCCTGTAGTTGTCACTGAAGCTCGGTTCTACCCACAGAAGGAGTCCCATAAAAAGCATTTGATTAGGCAATCAGCTATACCGGTGAGAAGCTTAGTGCCTGAAAATATATGCCTCACAGCTGAAAATAGCATCGCTCTCAGATCTGTAAACTCAGAAAAAGAGTCTGCTTACAGTGTCACTGCCTAACACCTTCCAGGCAGAAGAACAGATTTTTTGTCCTGTAGTTGCTCATTTTCAGCTTCAATCAAAGCCTCAAAATCAGAAGAGATTTTAAAAATCACATCTAGATTTCCCCTGCAATCTCGAGACAATGCGCTTTACGCTGTAATGGTAGTTGCTCCAGAGGGATGGGCATTACCTCATTGAAAGAGACCTAGTAAGTACTTCTTTCATTAACTGGGCCTAATTATTTTGGATATCACGTGCACATAATGCAATAACATTCTTCAGAAAGTCTGGGCATGAGGTCAGTAAAGAGAGACAGCTGTGGAGAAGGCCATCCAACCTGCATGCATCCCAGTACCAGACAGATGCACATAGAGTAAGGATTTCAGGTCTGTATATGCACTGGTATATTTTAGGCTAAAATATAGGCTTTTAAAAATATAAGGCTAAAATCTAGCTTTTCAAGTCCTCAGTGGAAAGAACAACTGGAGAGGGAAGTGCCATGGGGAGGTATTGAGCTGCTCTACCAACTTCCACCCCATATGGGGCAACAATTCCATGCTGGGGGAGATAGTTCTGCTAGCAGATTTTGCACAAGTTATAAAAATCTTTAGGTACTTGCGATGGATACTGCATTTTTTTTCCCCTGATGTCTCCTGTCAGAGCAGGTTTTACTACAAAATGTACTTTCATAAAAATTAAAATGTTTGTAAATGACTTATTGACTTAAAAGGACAAAAGATAAAGGAGAGATCCAGTGAACAAAATGTGTTTGGATTCTCGAGAAGCTGTTGGCAAGGTTACACACCAAAGGTTATTGAAGAAACAAAACTATTATGGGATCAGAGGAATTATTTCATGAGGTGAAAGTGGGTTACAGCACAGCAAAGGGTGGTATTTAGTGGCAAACTGTTCCAGTGTCTCACCATGCTCACAGGGAAGAATTTCTTCCCGAGATCGAATCTAAATCTCCCCTCTTTCAGTTTAAAACTGTTACCCCTTGTCCTATCTCCTCACTCCCTTATCAAGAGTCCCTCTGCATCTCTGCTGTGTCATTCTCTTCCATCACTGTGCCTGTCCGGAGGAAGGACCTTCACCTGGGAAAGGGTCTTCTTGACCCGTGGGCATGTTTTTTAGTGTTATAATGAAGACAGTCCAGTTAAGGACACCTGGACTTTGGTTTTCGCTGCCAATTTGTTATTGTTTGTAGAAACAGCTTGATTAGATGTTCATTTAAGGTCTTAATGTCCCAAGAAGACCAAATAATTAGGCCACAGATGTTCCTTCAGACAATTCCCTTTGATCCTGTCCTTAGCAACTACTTAGCGACTATCTACAATCGGGTGTCAAGATGGACCAGTGCATAAAATTTGACTTACTGCAGAGCCATGGCTGAACTTTAAATTTGATGGTAGATATCAGGGACCTCATTGATGCTGATCAATATCTAAAGGGTGGGTGTCAAGAGGATGGGTCAGGCTCTTCTCAGTGGTGCCTGTTGACAGGACAAGGGGCATCAGACACAAGCTGGAACACAGGAAATTCCATCTGAAGACGTGGAAAATTTTGACTTTTGTCATTTGTTGTTGGTTTTGTGTTTGGTTTTTTTTTTCAATTGTGCTGCTGTTGAGGAATTTAAACACATGTTATTTTAATTATTTTATAGCGCTTTAACACTACAATGTATGATAAAATATTAAAAGTAAAAAGCAAAATTTTACAACATTATCAACATTTTGTTATTGTTTAGGAAATAGTTTAATAGATCCGTATCAGTTTTCT
Organism: Thinocorus orbignyianus; assembly: GCA_013400375.1. Classification (NCBI taxonomy): domain Eukaryota; kingdom Metazoa; phylum Chordata; class Aves; order Ciconiiformes; family Thinocoridae; genus Thinocorus; species Thinocorus orbignyianus. Next base: position 88,874 of record VXBW01006854.1, read on the forward strand.
TCTTTGTAAAAGTGAGTCCATACTGATTTTGATATTTTGAGGTTTTATTCTGAGTCAGAATGGAAACATGTTTTGCAATATTGTCACTTTTGGTGGAATAGAAATGTCAATTTCCAGTCAGCTCTAATGATTATTTCCTTTTCTAAGGCTTGTCAGCCTCTTCTTCTCTGTTTCAGTGTTACAAACTTACTGAGTCTGCTCTGTCTAAGGAGACAGTTAAGGTATTTCTGGTATTTCTCAAATGCAGCAGGAGGGAGGGGATTGGTTCAGTGTTACTAGAGATCCCCCCTGTTCATTTTTTGTTGAAGAATGGAATCTGCTGCTGCTGAAGATAAAAGCAGTCTTGAGAAAGGCTCATTCTGCCTGCCAGCTTTGTTGGGCTGAGGGCAGGGGTGGGGAGCAGGTAGGCAGCAGCAGGAGGGACCTGTGTCTCACAACCATTGTTGTGGTTTCAGAAAACCCATCACAATTTATTGTTGTTTAGACAATTATTCTTTTACCCGATGGCCCCTCCCCACCCAGAAAGGGGAATCAGGGAAAGCAAGGAAACATGAAGGTTGAAATATAAATAGATTTAATAGGATAAGACTAAATAATTAACAATAGTAATAAAGAACCAGTATTAATCCTGGTACTAATATAAGACACACCAGAATTATACTCAGCCAGTTCTGTCAGCAGGAAGCTGTGCACTCCCAGCAGTGGACACCAACTGTCAGACACTGCAAGTGCAACAGCTTTGGGAGGAAGGGAAGGACTCAGGAGTCCAGCAATGGGGCAAGATGTTCTCTGGACCTGCCAAAACAAGAGAGGGAGCTATGTAGCAAGCCTGCTAATTTCTATTGAATGTGACTTTCATGGTATGAAATAATCCTGTTGGCAGCCTGGATCAAATGCCCAGGTCTTGCTCCTCCTCCTGGCAAGGCTCAAAGACACCAAGATCTCGAATCCCACAGAGCCTAGATGGCTGTGAAGTAAGTATGTTCACTAATTCAGTCACTAGGGTCTTCTAAAAGTGCAATTTTCCCCAGCATTAGAAGAAAAGTTAGTCCCGTGTTGCACAACCCAGGACAACCATTTACGGCATCGCCTCCTTGTGGCAGCTGGAAGACTTCATGACAATATCTCTGTATGAACTAAAGACCACCTGAGTGAGATGTCAGCCAGCATGTGGATGGTGGGGGCATTATATTACCCCAGTTCTGAAAGTGGAACCTGATGTTCCCTGTGACCCTGAAGCCGAGCTCCAGGAGAAAGTGGCAGAGGGCTCATACTGTTGTTTGGGATTCTCCACACTATATTCCCTATTTCTGTTCAACTACAGTAGCTTCTTCCCAGAGGGGATCCTGCCACACTGCTTCTTCCAGTCCTTTTCTTCCAGTTTTTTTCTCCCAGGTTTTCTTTTGTGAGTCTGACAGCTCCATGATAATCATTCCTCCTCCTCACAGCTCGACACAGGAATCTGCCCATCTGACTGTGTGGGTGGGTATTGCTGCTGCACAGAGCACAGTGATCTTCTCTAGATTCTTCCCACCAGTAGTAAACCTCTGCTTCTCAGGAGATCCATAGCAAAACATGACCATACTTTACTAGGGCTGGAACTGGGACCCAGCCTGAAAAATTACGGTGGCTTTTCCAATTCAGGTGGTCTTTGGAAGTTACCCCTAGGGGAACCTTGCTGCTTGGCTTCAGAGGGGTTTCCCAAGAGCTACAGACAACTGTGGGACATCTTGGGAGCTGGATCCCAGTGGCTGCACAGCATCATCCTTATCATCAGCTCAGGGTGGTGGTGCCAGAAGTGTGTTGCTGCTGTGCTGGCCAGACAGACAGACAGGAGCTGGCGTGGGACACACCAAACCTCTCAGCTGCATTTGGGTTGACTCACTCAGGGAGGTGCACTCAAGTAACTGAGGTGTGGGCAGGATTTTGGTCATTGCATCATCTGCTTTTCCTCCCACACAAGGGAATATACCCTTTAAATTTCTCTCTCTGTTTCAATACCCACCTCTCGGTTTCAATACCTGCCTTGCTGCCTGCTGGCCTGTGGGCTACAACTAACTATAGTTATGAAGACCTGAGACTTGGGTGAGACTGGCTGTGAGTGACATGTTAGCCCAGGGCTCCCTCAGCTGCCAGAGCCGCCCGCTGGTGTCCTCCTTGATGGTGAACTTCAGCAGAGCTTCCAGGGCATGAGAGAAATGGAATCAGAATCTTGGTCTCAGATACAGGAAACATGGAAGCAAATAACCCAGAAAACATAGAACTTTGGGGACCACATTCTTGTGGTGAAATAGTCAAGGCTAAATCTTGTGGCTGTGAAGGCAAGGAGGTAGTCTTGGCCTTCTTTAAGGAAGATCAGTGAAATAATTCCCCTTTCTGCATTCTCCCAGGAAACAAATAATTTGCAAGCACAGGCTGAAGTACCAGCTCCTTTGGTTATAGCTTGTACGTACAGGTGTGCACTGAGGAGATCTGTGGGACATTGGCAGTGGAGTCCAAGCCCCATGATCATCATAGAATCACAGAATGGGTTGAGTTGGACAGGACCTTAAAGATCATTGAGTTCCAACACCACCCCCCTGCCATGGGCAGGGACACTTCCCACTAGACTAGGTTGCTCCAAGCCCCATCCAGCCAGGTCTTGAACCCCTCCAGGGATGGGGCATCCACAGCTTCTCTGGGCAACCTGTTCCAGTGCCCATGATCACCATCAAAACCAGCTACCCATCACCTGGAACGCTTTGGGTAGCTATTTGTCCCAGGGCAGCTGAAGAGCTGGGTGGTCCGTGTTTGGGCACAGAAGGCAGTGGGATGGTTAGCCTGGGGAAAGCACAGCAGGTGCGAGGTGCACATTTGCCCGAAGACCTTCAACAGCAGCTGAGCCTACAGAAGAAGTTGGCGTTGGTGCTGAAAGTCTTGCTGGGGCATCTTTCCATGCAGAGGAAACCTTAGGAAGGAAAGGACCGTGTTGATGGTGCACAAACAAGACAGAGAAAGGCGGTTGATGCTGTTCTATGGACTGGAAACAGTTTTGCCATGAGCTGCTGAGAGATGAATTCAAACCTAAAAGACTAAAATCTCCCAAGCCAATTACCTTTCGCCGCCTGTTGAGTCCCTTCTTCTGATTCATCGTGACTTTGCAGCAGACCTGTGAAATGGGGTTCACCTCATCACTTGGGGTCATCACTGGCAGCACAGCCAGCTACTGCCAGCCTGGGAAGGAAAATACTATCTTCCTCAGATCACATTTTTGGAGGTAATGGCTCAGCAGTCAGGGTGAAATCATCAAACACCAAGATGAGGCAAAGCAAAAGCAATAGATACTGGTGGGTGGTTTTGACCAACTGGCTAATAAAAGACACATCAAATTTATACTGCAAGTTTATTACAGTAATACAATCAGATTAAATGAGTTTCACAGCTTATATGCTTAATTATATCAGGGTATGTATATATATTTTATTCCCAGCATATTTTACAGTATTTTTATTTTTAATCATGCAGCGAGTAATGTACAAACACAATTACATGGAAGATATTTTTTTCCCCTAAAAAAGAGAAAACAAAATTACAAAAGTATGGCTTTATAAGAAAGTTGTATCATACAATGAACATTCATTTGTACTCGGGCATGGCAACATTCGGGCTTAATCAGTGAACAACAGTGTCTGTCACTGTCATACTGATCCCCAAAATTGCAAGGGAACTGGGAACAGGGGAATGCCCAGTAGTGTTAGAGAGATGGAAAATATAGATATTTACACTCGAAGTAAGAAAAAATGTAAAAAATGTTTTCAGGGATTAAGCGTCACATTTATTTATAAGCTGACATTAGAGTTATAGAGCCTTGAAGAATGTAAGTGCACAGAAAGTTTCTGTTTTCCTTCAGACCAACAAACATGGGGAGTGAGGCAACTGACTTAAAAACTGTTACTTTGGGTGTACAGAGGCGTAACTGAGGTCAGAATGTGGCCTGTCCTTCCTGCTAATGGTGCCGCAGAAACAGACAGAAGCACAGGGTTAGGGAGTCGGAGGTGGCTGAATTTTGTTGGCAGCCCAGAGAAAACAAAACCAAAGATGGATGTTTGATAGATTTTATTAAAAAAAGAAAAAAAAAAAAAAAAAAAAAGGAAAAAGTCNACAAAACCAAAAAGGGATGTTTGAATAATTTTACTAAAAAAAAAAAAAAAAAAAAAAAAAAGAGAGTAGAATGTGGCCACTGTCACAAACCCTTAGACGGATGGCTGTGGTTGTTGGCAAGCAGAAGCCCTCATGCTTGGTGCTCGGGGGTCAAACACCTGTTTCAAGAGCAAAGCTGCTGCTTCTTTACAGGAGAAGAAGAAATGTCCTTACCTGTTACAGCACAGAGCCTGGGGGACACACACCTCTCACGGAAAGGCTGCTTTCTTAAGGCATTGATCACTGCCGTGTAGGAGTGGGGAAGGATTGCAAGTCAGTTATGGGTTTTACCAGGAGAGGGCAGGCAGAGACACAGACACAGGTGTGCACACACACACCACACACAAGCCAAGTCACTCTGCAGTAACGCTTGCTGATACTGAAGTCACACACATACACACGCAGCTCACATCCTCACAGTGCTGCTCCTCAACATTGAAACTATGAAGATGCAACCTGCAGAGCAAACCTGTAGTCCAAGGATTACCAAAGACTTTACCCTCCCCCTTTTCTCTCATGCTTTTATGCCTTTGTCCAAGTTCAGAAATGCAGATCTTACCTATACTTACTCAGTGTATATATATAAAAAGTAATAACATCACTACACGGCACCAAGCACCCTTTTTGACTAACAAAGTCACTAACATATTTGTCATACAAGCAAAAAGATTTTCCAAAACTACAGAGTATCAGGCTGCAGGAAGTATGGAAGATATTTGGAGTTTATTTTTGCTAACGACCTGGAAAGAATGGAGGAAAAAAATCAACACGGACGGGGCTGAGGTAGATTTGGCCATATCTGATGAAACGTCACTGAACTGAGCAGGAATACAAATGAGATCTCAAACTAACAGGCAGGTCACCACAAGATAAGCAATCTGAGTTTAGGGAGAAGATTCATAGAATCATAGAATGGTTTGGGTTGGAAGGGACCTTAAAGATCATTGAGTTCCAACCCCCCTGCCATGGACGGAGACACCTCCCGCTAGAGCAGGTTGGTCAAAGCCCCGTCCAGCCTAGACTTGAACACCTCTAGGGACGGGATTCCTCCACTCCAGAAGAGCGCCGCATCCTGCACTTGTATCGCTACAGGCAACAGAAAGAGTTGCCACCACGATGCTCATGGCCCTAAACTCTGGCCCAGTGGGACCACACTTGAAAGTCTGATTGTAGCTTAGCAGCTGGGGGCCAGCTGCTCCTTGGCTTCTTGTGAAAATGCTCAGGAAAAGGAGGAATGAGAAGGCTGCGGAGTGGACTTTACAGTGCAGGTTGTGCCTGTTGCGCACTGGGCTGAGGACACCAGAGATTTTGGGTGTAGGCCAACAAGGGATCAACAGCTTTCCAGGCTGTGGTGCCAGATGCAGATATGCCTAGAATTTGAGTTTCTTGAGCAGTTGCTGGGAATCCATCTCTTATCCTCTGTCTGTGGATAGAGGGCAGCTCCCACATGGACAGATGCATGCACACCAGCATCCTGCTGCCTGCTACAAATTCACCTGTGAAGTGCCTAAACCCTGAGCTTTGCAAGGATCAACAACTGCTACAGTCAACAGGAGATCTCTGCACCATCTTGGACCCACTTGCTCCCAGCGGGTTGCTCTGGCTCTCTGGGTACAGGCCCCTGCCTTATTCGTAAGCGCTGCCTCACTAAGAGAATCCCTACGTGCCTTCTTTGATTTGTAAGTGGCACAGCCTTCCCCTCCCTCCTGCCTTTTCTGAAACGCTTTTAGCACCGAAACTCTCATGGCTTCGAGCCAGCACAATAACAGTTGATTTCCCTTCACTCCTTCCCTGCGATCCCTGCTCCCAGGGCCTAATTACTATTCTAATAATATCCATCACCAGCCTCCTCCGCCTCTCGCCCACTGACATCCCGACGAGATACCGCATTGCTGCTGGGGACAAACCCAATCCTGCTCCGCTGGACTCCAGGGGTGCCACAGGGGCCCTGCTCTCTGTACCCACTCCCATCAGCCTGGGGTGAGGAGTGCCTGCTTTGTCCCCTGCCTCCGACAACGGGTTTCTGGGGGCTGCCGGGACTGGGGAACCTGCAGGGCTTGGCAGAAGCAGCTCAGCCACCGCTGATAATGCAAATCTGCCTTGGGCTCCGCTTTGCTTCCCAAGCTGTGACAGCCTCCGCCTGCCGCAGAGGCTGCTGAGTCAGCCAGTGCTTCCCTGCAAAGCCCCCACCCGAGAGGGACCCCCAATTTCTCTGCCACACTTCCCGCCCACCCCCATCACACAAGGAGGAACACAGGAAGATGGGAAAGACTCAAGTCCCCAGGGGCAGGGGTGGAAACACACTGCAGTGTCAGGGATGTGGGATTTCAGGAGAAGGGTTAACCCCTTCCTGGCCACTTTCAGGGCTGACGTTTTCTCCATCTCACAAGCCAACCTGCATCTTCACCTAGTGCCGGGGGCACTGGCACCAAGGTGCTTCCAACACACATGGGAATGGGTGTGCAGGAGGAGCATCCCAGTGTCTCTGAAAGGATGTCTCCTGCAGGAAATCTCCACCTGGCACACGGAAGGTACCCGGCGCACAGGGAAACTGTGTGGAAGTGATCCCTTTTCTGAAAGAAAAATGGGTGCAGCTCCAGCACAGCCACCCTAGCACAAGCAGATGAGGCATGAGCCATTTTCACATGGAGCAATTGAGATGTGAATCCATGTCCTTTCTTAGCCAGAGCATTGCAAAAAGGAATCTGTGTTCCACAGGCTTTGGCTCCAAATTTATTTAAGGAGATGAGGGATTTCCTCACTGCTGTTCAGTACGGATCTGGGGAAGCAGGTTAGGCTACTTCAGCAGAGCAGAGGGTTGTGCTAACAAAGACAGGAGGACGCTGGGGTCAGAAATAAGTGATGTCATAGAATCACAGAATGGTTCGGGTTGGAAAGGACCTTAAAGATCATTGAGTTCCAACACCACCATCCCTGCCATGGGCAGGGACACTTCCCACTAGAGCAGGTTGCTCAAAGCCCATCCAGCCTGGCCTTGAACACCTCCAGGGATGGGGCATCCACAGCTTCTCTGGGCAACCTGTTCCATTGTCTCACCACCCTCACAGTAAAGATTTTCTTCCTAGTATCTCATCTAAATCTCTCCTCTTTCAGTCCCCAAGAGATCCTGCTACTGCTCCATTGGTGCTGAGCATGGCCCAGAGAGCAGGACCAGTGCCTTGAGCAGACAGGGCTCTGACTGGGCGGGGATGTGTGGAGCCCCCCAGGAGGCAGGACATCCCCAGCCTTGCTTTCTGCAAACACAGCCTGCCTGCAGCACCCAGGGGAGACAGAGGGAACTTTGAATATTTTTCAGGCCCTCTGTCTGGAACCAGATGGCAAAAATGCTCTAATTGACAGGTGACAACTTTTAACAGCAGAACATCAGCCCCCAACTAAGGATGACCGGCAAATGCTGGTGGCTCTGAGACCCGCTGGGAAATCAGATTAGTGAACTCGATTCTTTTGTGGTGATACATTCAGCCCTAAAACACAAGTCAAAGGGAAATAATGTCAGTTATGAAGAACAGGGCTTCCACTGGCCCTGCTCTGATTTTCATTGGTTTTACTGGACAGCAGAGAAAATGGTTCCTTCCCCATTGCACAGGTCTGTAGGGGCATCAGGGCTGGAATTGCCTTTAACCCTCTCACTCCCGGCTGAGACAGGATGCCTTCTGTTCAAAATTCTTCAGTCTCTACCCACCCTCCCCCCAGAAATACACACTCCCTGCCCCTCTCTGAACTCATGCTCTCCTGGCTGTGACCTGCTATAAAGTAACTCGGTAAAATTAGGTACCCTGCAGGACTGCCTCTATGTCCCTGCAGCCTCAGCCATCGACTTTCTGATTATTAGAGGTGACGCTGGATCGTTGTTAGAAAGGAAACCTGACGTTTGTACCCCGTTGGTACAGGATGGTATTTCTCCCAGCTCCAGCAGAACGCAGTGCCATAGTTACACCATTTGAAAATCCCACTGGGCACGTAGTTCCTTTTTACCCAGGTAGGTTACACAGGATGCGGTTATCATATTGGGATTCAGATACACTGATACCAGCTGACAGCTACGAAACAAACGTAACACAGTCTCGACTACAGTTAACCCTTCACATGCACAACAAAACAGAAAACAAGGAAGGCTTTTGCCTTTAAAAGTGCCGTGCCTGCAATCAATTAGAAAAGACATTTAAAATCTGGTCACAAAATATTGGATTTTCCAGCATAGCCTAATACGTTAAGTGCTAAAATCACATTAAAATGCAGAGGCTGTTGGATGACCAGCTCCCCTAAATTGCCTTTGAAAATCCAAGACCCAGCGAATAAAGTCAAGGAAAAGAATTTACCACGTTTTTTGTCGGTAGCTTTTTGCCATAGGATGGTAAGGGCTTTAGTGCCTGAGGTATAGGTAGTTCCTGGATGCTTTTAGGGAAGTGGGAGGGGGGAAGAGTCTGGAGGATAGTTTGCATAGCTTGCAGATATAAAGATGCAGGTGTGTTCCCCACCAGGCTGTTGAATTTGTCTTCCCCCAGCAAAGCTGTCCAGTGCTCTGGGTGCTCCTGCAGAACTTTCCGCATCTTAAACTGTGGGTTGGGCATGAAGAGCAAGAGGTAGTCGAGGCAGAGCTTCTTTGATGCCACATTGACTTTGGAGTCCCACATCTGCTCCAGGATGACGTCCAAAGGGGTAAGCCCTTTACTGTCCTCTATCCTGGGAGAAGCTCCATTCCCGAGGAGGATGAGGACCGTCTCTGACCTCAGCAGTTCACAGGCAAGGTGCAGGGGGGTCTTCCCATCTTCCAGATGAAAACAGCCAGTCCTATTGATGTAGGAGTTCAAGCTGGGGAGCTTGTGTGCAATTTTGATGATCAGCCCCAAGATATCTCTCCTGTCATATGTGACCGCCATGGCCAAGTGAGGAGCAGAGGATGGGCAGTAGCAGAAGTGCTCCCCAGGCACCTTGAGAGCCTCCTCTGGAAAATGAGACAGCAGATACTGAGCATAAGGCAGGTGGTTATGCACCACTGCATAGAGAAGGGCTTCTGAAGGTGAATAGGTTCTTAGACTGGCATTTTCTTCCCAGTAAAAATATTCCATAGTTCTCATGTCTTCCAGCATCCACACGGGCTTGTGATCTCTCACAGCCTGGTAGAACATATAGGATAAGAACTTGCAGTGCCTGCTCTGATCATCCTGCAGGCTGGCTTGGTTGCTGGCCATGGCTCAGCAAATAAAGAGCAGCTCCACGTAGAATCACTCCAGACTGTAAGATCTGTGCACTTGGAATGCAGATCCTGCTGCTGCTGCAACCTTCAGGCTGTCATTGCTGCCTGGACCGCACTAGCTGGAATGCACAGGCTGATCATCTCCACCCATTCATTGTTTTTCCCCTCACTGCAGTGGTTTTGTTTAGGTAAGCACAATCCCACAGGCTCAGTTAACCCGTGCCATGCAAGCAGATGGTTAGTGAGTACAGCCCGCTCCGCGCGTGGCACAGGTTACGGGAGCGCTGTCAGACTGAGTGATTTTTTTATCCACACACAGCCAGGGAGAAGAGAGGGAGACTAAAATTAGCTGGAGAGGTGAGGCGGATTTCTGTCCGCATTTCATGTCTAACCAGATCAGCTCATGCATTGCAGTAAGCGCAATATTCATCTATCCCTCGCATGTTACTCACACACACGCAGCTCATTATCTAGTAAAAAATATGTAGCAGTGTAAAATGCTCCACAGCTGATAACACACAGGATTATATGCCTGGAAAATCAAGGAATCGGTAGCTGTAGCATTAGGAAGGGAGCCCTGTTTTATAAATAATGGTATGGATAGCCATTTAGGAGACACTGATTTTAATGGATTGCCTATAAGGCATTAGTGATGTTTAAGATCTCAGCATTAATCTCTGCAGACAAAAACAGTCCAACAGTATGTGGAGTAACTGTGCCCAGAGACATAAAGCATACTGCTGGGTTTAAACGCCTGCCTTTGTTTAGCAAGGAAATATCTGAAGCACTTCTCTACTCCACAGTGGGTTCATAAACAACAGGGTAATGGCTGAACCCCACTTGGGGGTGGATGGAGACCTTTGTTCTAAACATTTCTCAAGTGTCACGCTCCAGGACTGGGGTCAGAGTGAGTTTTAATGGGGGGAAGTGGGTTTAAGCAATCGGAATCCTGCAATGCCCCAGTAAGACACAGAGTACCAAGGCCAACAGGCTTGAGGGAGTAGTGCCTGTTGGATGAGGCAGAAGGACCTGACCAAAATTAAATTCCCAGAAAATAAATTAACTAAACACTCTTTATGGCAACTTGTATTTAAGGAAGGAGGGTTTCCATGCATCTTATAAATGGACAGATTGTGGGAAGATGGTACCTCACCACCTGGATAGGAAAACAGTGAAAATACAGTAAATCAAGAATTCTTTTTTTATTCAGCGAGGGGACAAAAATATATTCAGTATGTTCAAACTAAAACGTATTCAAGTGTCAAATCTGAACATCTCACCCAAAGAGAAAACCAAAACCACTCACAAAACTGGGTCTAGATCTAGCACATTTTCCAAAGTTCTGCATGTTCAAGTCCGTACCCCAAACATTTCATTTTAGGGCCAATTTTCCTACAGTTGCCCAGTTTTCACCCACCATTACTGGGGTTATACATGGAAATGCTGCCACATAGTCCTTTGCACATGGTATTACCTGTTATTGCGCCCATGGTCATAATAAACCATGTGCGTGCCTGGGGTCAGATCCAAAGCCCACTGGAGGGTACTGGGAGGTTCCCATTGGCTCCAGCATGCTCTGGATCAGGCATTGGCTGAGCATTTGGAGAAACAGGTTTTGTTTCTCTGGTTGCTAAACCAAAGCATCTGAAACTTGGACGTAGGTACCCATAAGGGAGGTGAATTAGTATTTAAGTAGCTGGGCTCTTTTGTCTACAGCTCTCAGAGGGCTTTTCCTGCTAGTAAATAATTACTATATCCTAAGAACTGCATGGATTTCACTATTTCTGTGTTGCTGGTGTGGGAAAACACACACATACTTTACACAGCCTGGTTTTACAGAGCAGCTCACAGGTGGGGCTGGGCACTGACTCACGAATTGCTGTGTCTTTGCCCAGGGCTTATAGCCATTTAGCAACTGTCACATGCTGCACATGTTAAGGTAAGGCTCCCTAGGGAAGTGGTGAGGCACCAAGCCTGTCACAGGATGATAGAATTCCATGGGACCTTAGAAATCATCAAGTTCCAATGCCCCTGACAGGTGGGCAGGGACACCTCCCACTTGATCAAGTTGCTCAAAAACCCCATTCTGGCCTTGAACACCTCCAGGGATGGGGCAGCCACAGCTTCTCTGGGCAACCTGTTCCACCACCCTCACAGGAAAGAATTTCTTCGTAATACCTCATCTAAATCTCCCCTCTTGCCATTTAAAACCATTACCCCTCATCCTGTTGCTCCACTCCCTGATCAAAAGTCCCTCCCCATCTCTCCTGTAATCCCTTCAGGTACTGGAGTGGGGTCTAAGTTGTCCCTGGAGCCTTCTCTTCTCCAGGCTAGACTACCCAACTCTCTCAGCCTGTCCTCAACAGCAGAGGTGCTCCAGCCCTCAAATCATCTTTGTGGCTCTCTGCTGGACCTGTTCCAACAGGTCCATGTCTCCTGTGTTGAGGACTCCAAAGCTGGAAATAGTACTCCAGGTGGAGTCTCACCAGAGCAGAGCAGAGGGGCAGAATCATCTCCCTAGAGAAAGATAACTACCTATAATGCAATCATACACAACATATGTAAGGAGTCACCTAGAGACAAATGGAGGGTGTTAAGATTATGTCCATGCTGCCAGTTGAGCACTGCTATAATCCAGGCCTATGTCCTGTTCATATTGCTACATTCAGAAGGTCACCTGAACATTGTAACACAACCTGGAGTGCTCACAAGAGGTAGGGGAGCCTGGGCAACATGCTCTTTCCCTGCAGGTTCTTGTTTATCCAGATGTTGATTAGGGCCAGGCCTTTTAGAAGCAACAACACAGTTTAGTGGCCACCCACCAAAAGCATAGGTTAATGTAACATGAGTGTTGTGAGAGCAACACCAGATTATGAGCTTCCTTGCAATATGCTTATAGTGGAGCCTGCTGCAAATCTGATAGCACAACGATGAAAGAAGGAAGAAGTAGTGATAGGATGAAGGTGATGGTTTTCAACTGAAAGAGTGGAGATTTAGATCAGATATTAGGAAGAAATTCTTTAGAGTGGGAGTGGAGAGATATTGGAACAGGTTTTTTGGCTTATTGAACTCTCTGTTTTCAGGAAAACTGCTTGTGAACGGCTGGGGGGCTTGCCAGAGCCTGGGGACTGTTGAGTACTGCAGGCTGGTCAGGGCAGAATCCCTACAGGCATGAATCAAACACTCTCCCTCCATCAACTCCCAGGAAGGTATTGCCCGTTTCTAGAGGTAGGCACTTAGCAAACACTGGCACAACTCCAAAGGAAAGATAAAGATGTTTCTAACTCTCACCAAATGTCATACATCTCTTCAAATATAGGTTAGGTTAAACAGTACACCTGTGTCTGTCAGCTCAGTTTCATCAGCTATGAAAACTACAAGGCTCATTTTGTCCCATTTTTTGAAAATGCTTTTGAGACCTCATTGCAGAGAGCCAAAAATCCTGGTGTCTCCCATTGCTATGAGCCCATTTGTTTCAGTTCCCAGCTCCTGTCCTAATTTAAGACTGCATTTCTCAAAGACAGTACATAAATAGACAGAATCCCATGCCTCTTCCAGAAAGTAACCTGTCAGCTGAGCTCTGTTTAAAGAACAAAAAGCCCTTGCAGGCAGTCTATGCCGTCGGATACATTGAACCAGATGCTGTTTTTTCAGTCAGTGGCTGAGACTGTGAGAGAGTCTTATATTTTTGGATGTTTTACTATCTTGTGATGATTATGGGTATCAGTGCCCTGTTTTACCATACCTCTATGTAAATGTCAAGACCGAAAACTACTAAGAAGCATCTAGGAAGTCACGAATCCATTTAAGTTTCCAAAACTGATGAAAAGCAATGCTTTTTTTAACCCAAGCTATCATTAACCTGGGGAATTCAGTGCAACACAGTATCAATGAGGCTGAATGCTTTACATTCTCCAAAGCAAGATTTTATTTCTTCTGTAAACATTAAGGTCTTTTTTCTGTGTACGTGCAGCAACGGACACAACACCAAAACTGCGACTACAAGGTCCTACCACCACAGATGGGCAAGTAAATAAAAGAACTATAGCTGTCCCATCCCTAACGCAATGACGACAAATTTGTCTGAACATTCTTAGTAGTCCTAGTGCTGAATAGATACCGCAAACAAAAGCTTGTCAGAAACATGTGACTGATCTGTTTTATGGAATCTATCAGTTTCATTCCATCTTTTGGCAAAACTCATGGTCCAAAAAGGGATGAATATATTCTTTAAATTAATATTTATTGAATCCATTATAAAATAAAAATCCAAGTTACGAGCCGCTCTGTTAAATCTTACAATCTCCAGGTTGTAACTCCATAATTAACTGCTGGAGGTCACTGAAAACAACCTTCAGTTGTACTGTTATTGCAAAATTATTTGTTAAGGAAGTCTTTGCAGTGACTTCTGAAGCCTCAGAGGCTGACAGAGACTTCAAAGTTAATTCAGTCATCAAGACTGACAGTTCCTAGGCCCTGCATTTTGTTGTCTCCTAGAAAATATACTTCATCTGGAACCAAAGAGAACCACTACATTCTCCATGGTTTCCAATAAATTTTTCTGCAATGAGATTCTAATCTGTGATAAGTGCACGGAGTAAGCTGTGAATAAGCACTTCAGAAATACCTGAAAATTGTATTTATCCAAGTAAGATCCTTCTTGACTTTATTATCACAGAAACAAAGAATGATATGGGGTTGGAAGGGAGCTCTGAAGATCATCTAGTCCAACCCCCCTGCCAGAGTAGGTTGCACAGGAACGTGTCCAGGCAGGTTCTGAATATCTCCAGAGACAGAGACTCCATCACCTCTCTGGGTAGCCCATTCCAGGGCTCTGCCACCCTCAAAGGAAAGAAGTTCTTCCTCATGTTTAGATGGAACTTTCTATGTCCAAGTTTGTGTCTGTTACCTATTGTCCTGTCACTGGGCACCAATGAGAAAAGACTGACCCCATCCTCCTGACACCCACCCTTTAAGTATTTATAAGCATTGATCAGATGCCCCCTCAGTCCTCTCTTCTCCAGCCTAAAAAGGCTCAAGTCCCTCAGCCTTTCCTCCTAAGAGAGGTGTTCTAATTCTCTAATCATCTTTGTAGACCTTTGCTGTATTGAAACGGTGGATTCCCTAAACAGGAGACTTGTGATGACTCTGACAGTGACAAATTGCTTCTTCTACCATGTATAATGAGTTCAGAGCCTGCTAACCTGCAGCTGGTCATCTATTTTCTTCTTCTCTATGGATTAATTTATATGTGAAATTGGCCTGTGAAAATATGCTCACTAGTGGACAGATTACTAGCAAAATTAAAGCAGGAAACTCTGTAAAGCTGCATAAAGAAGCAGCATTTTGATGCTTCACAAATGCTTTGGGCACAGCAGTTCCCCATTAGGCCCATTGAGGTACAGTGTTTGCTTGGATTGTGAACTTGCTGGGGGAGGGCTGCCCTGGTACTCATTCACCAGGAAAATATCATCCTGGACACCTCTGAACCATCTGACAATACAAATACTATAAATATCAGAAACCCTGAGACAGCTGTTGGTGCGTAACAGCCTTTAGTGACATCCCAGCTCACAGCTGTTGAATTGAACACTAAAGGAAAAAGTAAAAATCTCCACAGCCAAAGCCACCCTTGACTGAAGGGTGGCTTTGGCTGTGACTGAAACCTCTGGCTTGTGTATCTGCTTGATTCTGGACAGAAACATAAATTCTATTTGTGCTTTATGAAGCATAATGAAATATTCATCAACAGTGCCACAAAGGGTCTTGAATTGCTTCAGCATACTCCAGCATTTAAGTTGATCACCTGTACATTCTATTTAAAAAGAGTCTTTTGTCCATCATGAGCAGAACTCTCTTTTCAATACAGCTGATACTGGTGATAAGGAAAGAACTTCTGCTACAAAGTAAGCAAGCTGGGTCTGAAAATATCTTTAAAATAGACTCATCTTTGTGAAACAGAAATTAATTCTCTTGGCCAGCTCCAGCTGTCAGGACTCATTCCTGAAAATTAGGCCATCTATCATGGAGACAGGCATCTAACTTCATCCCAGATTTGAAACTGTTGGCTTGGAGGTTTGTAACTAAAATCCCAGCAACACCCCAACTGTTCTCAGGCTCACACCAAGGGGCTGCATCTGCTTCAAGTAAAAAAATCTGAATTTACATGAGTCGCATATCAACTCGTTCTACGTAAAGACTCTGTAAAAGCAATGCCAAAAAAAAAAAAGAAAAAAAAAAGCTGTGTGCCAGCAATGCCATGCTTATATTAAAGCCTGTCAAATACAGTCCTAAAAACACTACATAAATAGGTGGAAATATTGAATATGCTGCTGCATCATAAAATCGAAAGTGTTAAACTATTACAGATGGCCAATATGCATTACCTTTCCATCTGTGAAAGTGAGTGCCTCTCTTCATCAGGCAGAGGCTTTGTTCTCCTGACAGCCATGGCTCCTGCAGGAGAAGGGTACTGTCATCAGCAAGCCCATTCAGCAGCTGGAGCCCTCCTTTCCCCCCACAGCCCTGCTGGTCCACTGTCCTATTTAGCAGCTTGGTGCTCAAACAGAATGTGAAAACTGTAAAAAAATAGTGTCACTCTCTGTCAGGGCCAGAAACTGATCTAGTTCCCTGTTGGGGAATGTTGGCATTTCAGAGCCTTCATGATTTTTGTCATGCAACTCTTTTAAGAGTGAAGATTTGCTACTCAAGCCTCACTTCGCAAACTGGAAACTGAGGTAGAAACAGAGATAGTGATTTCCCCAAATAACTGAGGCAGCCAATGTTTCTTTCAATTCCATAGTATTTTTTTTTACATGCCACAACCTGATCCAGTGTCTCAACACCCTCACAGGAAAGAATTTTTTCCTAATATCTAAATCTCCCCTTTCAGATTAAAACTGTTACCTCTCATCCTGTTGCTCCACTCTCTCATAGAGTCCCTCTCCATCTCTCCTGTAGCCACTTTAGGTACTGGAAGGCTGCTGTAAGATCTCCCTGGAGCATTCTGCTCTCCAGGCTGAACAACCCCAACTATCTCAGCCTGTCTTCACAGTAGAGGGGCTCCAACTCTCAGGTCATCTTTGTGGTCCTCCTCTGCACCTGTTCAACAGGTTGCCCAGAGAAGCTGTAGTTGCCCCATCCCTGGAGGTGTTCAAGGCCAGGCTGGATGGTCCTTTGAGCAACCTGATCTAGTGGGAGGTGTCCCTGCCATGGCAGGGGCTTGGAACTGGATGATCTTTAAGATCCCTTCCAACCCAAATCATTCTATGATTCTTTCCAGCTATCTAGGATTCACACAACAGGCAGGGCCAGTATTTGAATATGAGCATATCAGTGTCTCTGAGACTTTCTCTAGCACCTGGTGAATGAACACTAATTTCTGGAATCTGGGCTAAAAGAGTGTGACATACGTTGTTGTTTCTACCCAATTTAAAGTCTTTTGTGTGCATGATCAGCGCATTCTCCGCACATGATCAGGTTTGACTCCATCGCCAGGTATCAAGGCAGGAAAGATTCTTTTTGCAATTAGTTTGGCAGAAACTGCAGGTTTTTTCCTCTTTTTTTTTTTTTTTTACACAATATAAATTATGCTACACTGCTAATTTCTTGGGACAATCTTCATGATTTATGTTTATGACTGTCCTGAATACTGCTGCAGCATTGAGGCTGGTGGCTGTGACTGCCTTTCCCAGATTCTCCCACTAGAGGGGCTTCCTCACTCCCTTTCATCCAGGTTGCAAACATTCACTGCTCACCTCAGCCTGTAAATCCCCATCTTTCCCACTGATGCCATTTGACACCCGGATATTGATATCCATCTCTGATCCAGGGACCTCACTGCTGTCATTGGTTTCCATGTATTTCCAAGTGAGTATCTTCATCTTTTATCCCACAGAGGCAGGTCCAGCACAGTGAAAAGGAAATCCCCATCAACATCTCTAAGACTGGCTCACTTTTCCCTTCCAGGTCTGTCTTTAAACTCTCTGTTGCTGTCATGGATGGAAAAAGCACTCAACAGATTGCTAATGTGCTGATATTACTGCTTCCCACCGCTCAACTGTCTTCATTTTTCATAGCACATGCTTTCCTTGTTCTGTCTTTGTCTATCGTCACATCGTAGGCTCTCTGGGGAAAGGACTGTGTTTTAACCTGTGTTCATACAACACCTAAAATGATCAGATTCTGGATGATGATATTGATAACATGCAGTAAGCTGCTCCCTGCCCACAGGTCTGGAGGGGCAGAACCAGCTCAAGGAACAGGAGGATGACCAGAGCCCAAGGCCTTGCTTTAGAATCACAGAAAAAAATCATAGAATGTGTTGGGTTGGAAGGAACCTTTAGAGGTCATTTAGTCCAGCCCCCCCTGCAGTAAGCAGGGACATCTTTAACTCGATCAGATTGCTCAGAGGCTCATCAGGCCTGACCTTGAATGTCTCCAGGGATGGTGCTCCACCACCTCCCTGGGAAACCTGATCCGGTGTCTCACCACCCTCATTGTAAATGACTTCTTCCTAATGGCTAATCTAAACCTACCCTGCTCTAGTTTAAAACACTGCCCCTTGTCCTATTGCTATGTGCCCTTGCAAACAGTCCTGACCCATCTCTCCTGTACCCCCCTCTAGGGACTGGAAGGGGTTCTAAGGTCTCCCCAAAGCCTTCTCTCTTTCAGGCTGAACAACCCCAACTTTCTCAGCCTGTCTTCACAGCAGAGGTGCTTCAGCCTTCTGATCATCTTCGTGGCCCCCCAGCTGGACCCGCTCCAACATGTCCTTCCTGTGCCAAGGACTCCAGAGCTGGAGGCAGTACTCCAGGTGGGGTCTCACCAGAGCAAAGGAAAGGGTAGGCTTTGAGTTGCCTTGTACCTTCTCACCTTCTCACTCCTATCCTGATGCCTGCTCTCAGAAACATCTCCAACCTCTGCCAAGCTTTCATTGTCCCTTTTCCTGACACCCTCCTCACTTTGTGGACCACATGGCTCTTACCACTTTGTTCTGCCCATGGGTTCTCTGGCACAACTTTGCCCATACTAAGCACCATCTGCCCTTGGAGCTAGGCCTGAAAAAACCCTGGATGGGCACCCAGCTGTGTGGGCAACACTGTAAGAGCAAAACACTCTTTCCAAGACTGAAATTGAGTTTGAGAAGCAGGCTTGAAAAATCTAATCGGCAGGTTAACCATTTGTATTTATTTGTGGTTTTATTGCATTTCTCACCATGCAGAAGTGGATGAATTTGCCTGCTCACCTGCCTATATTCTGCTTAAGAGTCTCTTCCATTTTCTTGATGTAGTCTAGGCTACAATATGTCCTTTTTTTTCAGGACAGCATCTCTTTCCCTCTGAAAAGGTAGATTTCAAGGAGCTGCTGTGTTGTCTGGGATTTACAGATGTGTGATGATCCCACTCGAACAAAAAAAATTATTACTCCTTACATGTATACTGTACACTGACTCTCTCTTCAGCCACTATTTTGCATCATGGGTTCCTGCATACCCACGATAATGTTGGTCCTGTTGCTGTATAAAATACATACCAGGCAGCCAACATTTTCTGGAACTTCATGAACTCGTACACAGGCTGTTGTTCTATTCATGAACACATGCCTGATGCTTCCCAGAAGCTCTGCAGTTGAGGACATGTGCTGTCATTTCCAGGGTAATCCCTAAAGGCAAACACAGCTGTACATATAGTTAATTCTCCCGTTACACCTTCCTGCCAGAAGTTTAGTGAATTTTGTGATGCATGGACTGGCTGGCACGAATTTCACATCTTAGAAAGAGGGAAGACACTGCGTACAGGACAGATATTTTCCCCCTGCATTTCCTCTATAATTGAAAAGTGTTAATTATTTAATCTGTTTACAGTTTTCCAAAAAGACCACTAGCAAAGGCAAAAACAGTTAAGCCATGAAAAAGAACCACTAAGCATTAGAATATGTTTCTGTCAGCTGGCAGAAAACAAGCAGAAAGCCAGTTCCTGATGACTGCCTAATCTTTGACAAGCAGCGTGAGAATGAATCAACCTTTTCATGCCTCACTATTCAAATATACCCTTGCAGAATCAACACATGGAAAAAAGATGGAAAAGACTCATTGCTTCCAAGCACATGTCCACAAGGTGGTGCCATTCAATAATGTTAGGAGGAAAAACACTAAGATACCAGGGAATAGAAGTCAAGATTCAGCTCCCCTTATGAATTGCCACCTATTGCACAAGCAGCTCGTTTTTCTAAATCGTAGGTGAAGCATCACCCCAACAGAAACGTGTGCTCAGTCAGTCCAAAGGATCATATCAAGGATTTCTGGCTGCTGCCTCCTGTCTCCTCCAGCCTCTTCTCTGTTGCAGGGTTGTGCCCACCTCCAAGGGACTTTGCTCCATATGATTAGGCTCTGCGGCAATAAGAAATCTCACAATCAAGACTGCCTCCCTATCAGCACCTCCCTTTCCGTACAGAGGCTGCTTGTCCTTTCTGCATCATCATCTCCTGGTTACAGGACAAACACTGTCCTTCAGCAGCAGCAGACTCAGGCAACTGTGTCAACACAGTGAAGAGGGGAAACCCCTCTTTTCAGTATTAACAAGACACAACCAGCTACAGACTGCTTCAGTTTTCCTACTCGCATGGAGATGATCAGCTTATTTTCTAGTAGGTTTTGAATGGACAGAAGCTTTGGAGGACTCGAAGGTTTCCTGCCTGTGTCGGACTCAGATAGGTGGCTTAGAAGTGTTCCACTCCCTCAGACCCAGCCTGAATCCCTTGCTTTCGCAAAGCTCCTCCTGTCGTCAGGGGGGAGCTTTTGCAGGGTTCAGCTAGCTGCTCCTGACCTGCAGGTTATCTCCTTGCCTTTCAGGCCCTGTTCTTTGCTGAATGTCAAACTACATGCAAGATCAGCAACTTCTAAATCATGTAAGCAGCATATGTTGACCAGACATTAAAATCGTTGCTTGAGGACGCATATTGACTGTTGTAAACACAAACACCAGATTAGCAGAGCTAGCAGCCAAAGCAATCTTTCAGAAAGAATTACAGCTCTCTTTCGCAGCTCTTTAACAAATTAAGTTGTTTTTTCCCCCAGTCAACTTCATCAGCAGCACTATTCATAATTCTAATGAAATTCAAATTATAATCCACCTGAGGGTCTTGATAGCACCTCTGCCTGTGCCTGTTCTTAACTCTGGCCTAGAGGAATGCAGAGGAAAATTGTATTAGCCTGTCTTTTAAAGGCAAGGCATTAAACTTGTGAACATTGCTGTCTAAAGTGTTTCAGTAAATCATAAGTTTACCATTAAGCAATTGTCAGAACAGCACAGGTAAATGAGCAGGAAAATGGTCGTTTATAGCCTCATTTACTCCCAGTTGCTGTTTACTGGTGGAGTGCCATAAAGATGAAGGAGAATGAAAGAGAAGATGGGAGAGAGTGTCTAAAGCTGACACTCAAATGGAGCATGAGGAGTCATGTGCTGCAGGGAACAAAGGGACAGAAAAGCAGTATATAGCATTTGTCTTACTTGAGTATTTTTGTCCTCTCTTTTGTTATCCCTTCTATAGAGATCTATAAAATCATGAAGGGCAGGAGGCTGATAAATGCTATACAATGATTCATTGTGCTTTCTCGTACAAGAAGAAGAAATGAAACTGGCAACTAGCAAGCTCTCCACAAGCAGGAGGAAGTGGTTCTTCACACACTGTAGAAGAAATCTGTAAAACTTCTTGCTGGAGGAAGTTGTAGATGCAAACCCTTACAAGAGATTCAAAAAGCAACTGGACAACTTGATGGAGAACTCACGAGGGGCTTTTGACAGCAGCACCTCCCTCAAAAAGCCTGTAAAGCTGCTGGGTAGGGGGAAGGCACCCAGCACTGAAAGAAGTTTGCCCTCTACAACTACCTGAAAGGAGGTTGTAGAGAGGTGGGGGTCAGTCTCTTCTCCCAAGGAACAGGTGATAAGACAAGAGGAAACTGCCTCAAGTTGCGCCAGGGGTGGTTTAGATTGGCTATTAGGAAAAATTTGTACACTGAAAGGTTGTCAAGCATTGGAACAGGCTGCCTAGGAAAGTGATTGAGTCACCATCCCTGCAGGTATTTAAAAGTAGGGTAGATGTAGTGCTTAGAGATGTGGTTTAGTGACGGTGTTGTCAGTGTTATGTTGATGCTTGGACTAGATGATCTGAAAGGTCCCTTCCAACCTGGCAAATTCTTTTATTCTATGATTCTAAGTTACTTATTCTGGACCACTTGGTGGTGGTGAGGCTACATCTGGGTTGTGGTGTCCACTCCCAGCTCCCATTCCCAGGCCAGAGTGGATGTGGGGAAACTGGCAGGGCCCAGTGGGGGCTGCCTGTGTGTTCAGGGCCCCGCAGGGCGTACCCCCATGAAGAGGTGGAGGGAGTTTGGCTTACTTTGGCTGGAAAGAGGTGTCTGAGAGGTGAGCTAGTGGTGGTCTACAACCACCTGATGGAAAAATAGAGAGATGGCAGATACTTTTCAGCAGCAGCAGACAATGCAAGTGGTGTTGGCACCACTTCACTGTTTGGGAGGCCCAGGCTGGACCTTAGGGAACACATTTTCACAAGGAGACCTGCAGAGGGGACTTCCAGCCAATATTCCCATGATTCTATGAGTATCAGATTCAAAGCCCAACATTTGCATTTTGCAGGACCCCCAAATAGTGGCGAGGGCTTTCTGAGACAAAATATATACCTATATAGAGAGAATAATATGATAGCTGGGGACACCTCCTTTCTTAGTATCCCCTGTTTTGTACTGAAACCATTATGGGCTTACAGTATGTTATTTATGCATCTCATTAAAAGGACCATTCTCAGCATCACTGGGATGACACTGTTCTTTGTATTTTAACAGAAGCAATGCAGTCACATCATGTTCCAATAAATAGGCCCTGACCTCTAACAGTAGCTGCTTGAGAAATAAATCAGCCTGTGCTAGGAAACTGGGTGTCTGTCACCCCAGACTCCCCTGGTTGGGGCTTCACAGGCTATTTTGGGCCCCAGTCCACTTCCCAGTTCAGCAGGAATTAACTTTTCAAGCTATGGTCCTAATGCAACTCACTATTCACAATACTAACATTAGGTTCATAAAATACAGGAGTACCAATAGGAGCACCTGCTACCTGAGACACCGACTCAGAGTAAAATGGCCAACAAACTCCCAAAGAGTCTCCGAGGCAGAGAAAAAATCCTTCTAGGGGCTAAAAGCAGGAGCTACCAGACAAACAAACACAAATGTGGCACACGTCAGCCTCCACACTGACAACTTTTCTTTAAGCATTTGGGCTTCCTGAGAAGTATTTAGACAGAGAATAGCAAGTGAGATCCCGGGGGTGTGCTGGGGGAGCTCCTCCCAGCCACAGAGAGCATCATGAGACTCTGTTTGCTGAGCAAAATATAACAAGCGAGGGAAAAAGAGCAAAACAGGATGATATGAAGAGCTTGGTAACAAACATATGCAAGGATCAAGGATATACAGTGGAAAGAGAAGAGCATTTTTCTTGGATAAAAAAGAGAACATCAAAGGAGGTATGTAGAGAAGGGAAAACACCACCAAGACCTCCTGCTGGGGCAAATAAGCTCTGCTAAGTGTATAGGGAGTTGACCGTTACCTTTTGTAGAATATTTCAGTGGTTTATCCATCCCTTGGCCTCATTGCTAGGGCTAAAAAAAAGCTTTTCTGTAATCTCTTGGTGGTGATTTTGTGGACTCCTGTCAATTAGCAACTAGAAGATATCGTATGTTCCCTTTATTGTCTGCTAGGATGGGACCTATTTCTGTCTGAAGTGTCTCAACCAACTTCAGATAACGGTGTCCTGGAGATTAAATACTTCATAACCCTGGAACATCCCAGAGCTTTCCTTATGACCCTTCCTCAGCCTGACTGAATGAGATGTGAAAACATGGGAAGGTCAGGGAGCTTTTCAGAGGAAAACATTTATGGGAAAATATGGGAGGAAATGGGGAATCTCTCTGTGCTTCAGCCCCCACTGATGCAGGAAATCTTTTGGCATATTTAATAGGAAGTGTTTTGACCAGCCAGGTTTTATATTACTTAGTATTTACATGGTTTGAAATGACTGTACACTTCTCTGAGATACTGTTGTGAGGGAGTTTATTTTCTTATTGGTATTATTTTTTATTTGGATTCATTGCATGAGGATGGGTGAGCTCAAGTTAGGCAATCTGCACCCAGAAGTTGAAGACGTAACGATTCTGGAGCTGAGGTTCCCCAGGCCAAGTAGCCCTGCTCTAGATCAAATGTTAGATTTCCTTAATGTCCTGTGATGCTCAGATCTGAGGGCTTTGAGCCTGTTTCAACATTAATGTGCCATTTCTCTTCATTACAGCTCTCCCATGCTAGCGCAGAAACTTTAATGGAGGAGACACAGGCTACCACTTGCAGACACAGTCCTTCTGTTTGAGGAGCAATCAATCAGACGGCAGTGAAACATCACATCTCATATTCTGGACAACCAGGCTCTTCAAAATGTTTTCCAAGAAAATTATCTGCACAGAGTTCTGTAAAAATCTAATTCTACCCCATTAACCAATATTTTATAACCAGCCCAGAAAAAACTTCAGGTATAATAGCCCTATGACAAATGTACTAGCACTTAGTCAATTCATTTATCTGTCCACTAAAGGGATGCTTTAAACCCAAAGGCCTCACCCCTTTAACTTTCCTGGTTAATGTTTCCAGATGACATACCAAACATATCCATTTTAGAGGTGGGAAAAGTCTGGTGAGTCATCTTGGTTAAGTGGGATTGTTTCACAAAGAATAATACAGAAAATCTATTAACAAAACTTCAAGAGCTTTTTGAAGTAAAAATCACTGATACTCTTTCTCCATTTTGCTCTAGCCAACTTGCTGGCCATCAAGCCCCAGTTTTGTACTGACGTACCCATTGTACAAATACAGCAAAGAAAGCGGCCCGTGTCACAGCAACCCAGCCCAAATAAGACAACAGAGGTGCTATCTCAGAGGTCAGCCACACTTCTAAGCAGTGGGTCAGAGCCGAGTTACACACTTGTCAGTGGGTTTAGTACATGCCCAGTGAGTTTTCCATGAAGCTTATGGCAGGAGAATTTTAGGAAGGAACTCATAGGATGACCTTGAAGTGTGATGCCATGGTGTTTAAACAGAAGAGCTCCTTTGCTGTGAGGTGCAGAATGGAAAGAATATCCAGTCAATGAGACTGCTCTCCTTCGCTAAATTGAGACACAGCCTTAGAGGCAAAGGGAAGCAGTTTGGTTTTGGCGCAGCTGACAGAAGAGTTTGCAAAGCAGCAGTGATGGTGCAGGAGCAGTGCGGTCACCCCTTCTGCCCTCAGTGCTCTGCTCTCTGCCTTCAGACATCTCTGGTGTCAAACCACACAGCCTGCTATCCTGTCTTCCTAACTGTGCCTGGGAAAGGTTTAATAAGCTGGTTATGGACATGCAACTGCCCTCTCAGCATGTTTTCCCTACTACTTAGAGGAACAAAAAGGACCAGAGATCTGCAGGGAGGAAGAAGGACGGTCAGTGAACCTCCTGTGGCTATGCAAAAATCTGAGGATGTTGCAAGGACCCTGGAAGCAGAGTTCTCTCAGCCTGTTCCACATCATAGCCTTTCTGCTTTGTAGCTTTTCATTACCATGCCAGAAATTTGTAAAAAGCTGGAGTCAGGAGTGATCACCATCCTGAATGTATTAGGGATGTGGAATATTCCAAACCACTGAGGTAATCAGATTTACAACCCAAAAAACATGGGACATAGAATCGCAGCTCTTGAGAATTTCAAATCCAAGGCAGAGGCTGGTTGTACTTCAGGGAGGATGCAGATTAGAGAATAAGAATGGAATACCCTTTACAAAGGAAACATATAGAATCTTAGAATGGTTTGGGTTGGAAGGGAACTTAAAGATCATCCAGTTCCATCCCCCTGCCATGGGCAGGGACATCTCCCACTAGACCAGGCTGCTCAAGGCCTCATCCAGACTGGTCTTGAATACCTCCAGGGATGGGGCATCCACAGCTTCTCTGGGCAACCTGTTCCAGTGTCTCATCACCCTCACAGGAAAGAATTTCTTCCTAAAATAGAATCTAAATCTCCCCTCTTGCAGTTTAAACCTGTTACTTCTCGTCTTATTGCTCCACTCCCTGACTGATTCTCCCTGAGGGAGACTCCTTTAGGGACTGGATGGGGCTCTAAGGTCTCCCTGCCTAGGAACACTGTGGAAGCTTTGACATTTGAAATATTTAAAATATGCTTAGAATTAACTAGAAGTACTTGCTCCTGCCTTGGCCTAGGAGGTGGAGGTTGGTGATGTCCTGAGCTGGCTTCTGACCTTTCATTATCTCAGTTTCTGGTATCAAATACTAGCTTTCTGTCTACAACATGCCATTGAGAAAATGAACTCAACTGTTTTTTTTTTTTCTTGGGGGTCTTAATTCCCTGTGGTAGCCAATGCCACCAAAGCATTTTTATTGTGGTCTGTTGTGGGGATTTATGGTCAGCCATTTGAAAGCAAACTGCCCTCACTAAACTTGTACATGGACAAATATTTACCTGCAGCAGAGCACAGGCAACTGTAGCTGCAGGCTCCTCTTTATTTATAGCTCAAGAGTACAGGCAAGCTGCAGTCTCCCCAGTTTTGGTCACCTGCTCATATCTTGAGGTTAATGCACGAGTAAGCAGTAACTTCCTAAAGGCTAAACTGTATTTGCAGAAAAGATCACTTTATCCCAGACACCGCTCTGGACAGATATAAAGTAATCCTGACAAACATCTGAAGGCTGAACCTGCTTATCTGATGGTGTGAGGTCAGAGGAGGAAACGACAGGACTATGAGTTTCTAACAACAATTCTGATTGCTTTGCAGACAGACATCCCTCAAAGGCCTTTTTTTCAAAATACTGTCAGGCCAAAATACAGACTCTTGAGCAAATTAGGGTTTTCATAATACATCATCTCCTATCAGGCTGCTTTTAATCACGGAAACACAAAATAGCTGTGAGATATTTTCTTCAAGAGGTCAAGCTAATCAGATGTCATCTTACAGGCTTAAGCTGATTAGTGCAGTGGTTAGTAAGGAAATTCTCCCCACCAGACACAGTTAGTACCTGTTGGTAGCTGAGGTTTTACCTAGCCCCTGTGGCTAGGTCCTAGCTGTGGTGGACCTAGAGCTAAGCATGGGCTGAGAAGCCAGCCAGCACTCACGTCCAGTTGGCTGCTGCCTTCTTCAATTAAAGGGTTGGGTTATCCCTGCCTTCCTTCCCCTGCATCAGGCCACTTGGTTCTCTGCAGAGGGAAGTGCCCACTGTCCCACTGTCAAATTTGGCTGACCTTGGCCAATAGGTTCCAGATTTGCCGGGGAATAACCGAAGGGGAAACAGATGGACTAACAGCACGAGAGCGCAAGCTTCATTTCCTTAGAAAACCAAGCTAAACTGTCCTTCTTGCTGCAGAAGAGCAAATAGGAACCTGCATGTTCAAGCAACTGCTTCCTACAGCCTGACGTCTCTTTGGGCTTCAAAGCCATGAAAGCCCTATGAGATATTGCCACATCTGCCACTTCTCACTATTGCAACCGAACTGCTGTCCTCCACAAATTCTGGTTGCAGCATTGTCCAGAACTCAGCTACAGGGCACATCTTGTTATCTGGTGGACCTCCTCCTCTCCACCTTCCCCACCACCCTGACTGGGTCTGTCTCCAGCCTTGAAGATAGCAGCCATTCTACCCCTCCATTATACAGAAGGAATGCCTCTGAGAGAAGGTAACTCAGTTGTAGCTGGAATACAATTGTGGATTATGTTGTAGCAAAGCACTGACTACATGTAACAAGAACCACATGTTTTTCTCAATAACAAATAGTGATAATGTATGTCATATGATAATTAATTATGCAATAAACATTCATCACAATATCCCTGCAAAATGTCATAAAGAGAGGAATCCAAATTAACATCTCATTGAGCCATAGCAGATTGGGTTTCCCTGTGGGTTTTAGCTCCTGCCAGACCCAAAACCACGCAGATTCACCAAAAGCATCTGACCTTTGGAGCACAGCAGGTCGGTTGGTAAGACAAGAGCTCCAGGTAGAGAAAGTTCCTGGGCTTACAGCAGTTTGTAAGGTGAAGTGGACCCGGTGGCAAAATACAAGGGAGATGGGTCTGTCTGTGGGTGGTAGATGCTGGAAGAGAAAGGCAGTCAAAGTAGGCAGGGAGCACATTTTGGAGCAGGTTGGTAGACCTCCCTTTCGGAAAAAAACTAGGCTTAGGCCCAAGGTTACGAATTTCTGCACCAAGAAACTCAGGTTTTACGAGGGTCCTTCAAAACAGATGCTCTCCTGGCTTCCTGTAAACAGTAACCAGGCTGCCTAGTCCCTGCAGTGGCTAATACATATGCTTGGCCTGGAGTCTCTGTAGTTCTCCCTGTCCCCAGCACAACTGCCTTCCAGCTGTCGGGGGAGCAAGTTTCGGTGGGCCAAGTGGAGGTGAGGAACCAGTGCGCAGCAACCTGAGTGGGTCACCCTCATCAGAACAGACAGGAGCCATTCTGTGAAGAGCTGAAGGGATAAGGCAACTTGTCTCATTATTTCTGTCCTGCCTGCATGTGGAAGCAATGCAAACTCCGGCATAACCCCAGATTATGTTATTCACCAGAAGTCACTTGATGCTAGGATTTGGCAACCAGCCACTTCCATGGAGCATTTCCTTCTTACAGCCACCATCATTTCATCTTCCCTATAAAAATCTGCAAATTGCCTTCCTTCAGATTCCGCCTTTAAAATCTTCTTTGCTGGGATGCCAATGAGAACTGATACACTCACTTCACAGCTTCTGATGTGATCTACCCTAATCTCATTCTCTCTTTTTAACTTCCTTTTGTTTCTCTCTCTGAAACAAAGGATGCTAGATCTCAACGGGATTCTCAAATGCTGTTTATTCCCAATCTGTGTTGTTTTCATTTCTATGCCTGCAAATACAAGCTACTGTTAGAGCCCAGTCTGAAAGAAAATATCCAAGCATATGGTGGGCAAATGCAGCAGGCTCAGCTCTTGTCTCTAAATCTTGTTTTCCAGTGCTTCTTCGGGGAATCAACACTGATTAAATGTGCCAGTGTATTTCATTGCATTTGGAGGATCTGCAGATCATTCTTCAGACGAGCAGCAGCATAAAAAAGTAACCGAGTAACCAAGAGCAGTTTACTGTATGGGGCAAACTGCTATCACACTTTGAAACGGTTAAGCCCCAGCTCTAGGTAAGAGATACCTTGGTGACTTCTGTGTCCTTTAATCCCTTTGTGAACAGCAGTTGATGGTGTTTGGATAAACATCTACTGGAAGCATGAACAAGAAGCGACTGAGTTAATCTCTGAGAGCAAGATTTCTTCAGGGTTTCTTAAGATTTAACTTGAAACACTCTCAGATTCCAAGCCCCCTCCCTCAGATGTGGCCATTGATTATGTTTCTTCAAGCTGACATTTGGTTTTCCGCTCAGGTTGTCAGCCTTGTGTTTTTGTGGGAGGTGGACACAAGTGCTGCTCTACAGCAGCAAGGTCTGAGCTGGCAATGTAGGATCCAGCTCACTGGCCCAATCCAGGTCACCTTCATTTGATACCAGGACCCCATAACCCAAGAGGTTGGAAATATTTGGTTTTGTTTTTTTTTTTCCCAAGAAAGCTTAGATTTTCACATTTTAACTTGATCCCAGGAGCTTCTCACTGTACAAAAAAATCCAAAAACAAAACCCAAAACAAACAATCCAAAGCTAATATGAACAGAGAGCTCTCCTCTGGTCCCTCCAAAATGCCACTCAATGTTCTTCTGTCCTCTTCCCTAGAAGATAAGCACAACATTGTGCTTATGGATTTTTTTTTTGGCCAGGGCGCCACCAGCAGGTGTGACAGTAGTGGAGATCTCAGGCTTTTGCTGGAAATCAAACAAAAAGCCACGCCAAAGCCAGTAGTGACTAATCCACTCAAATAATTACTTACGGGACTGATGATGATGATTTTCAGAACCCAATATTCCCTGTGAACTGCTGTCACTGAAAACACTTTGCAAATTTGTCAGTGTGACCTCCATGTACGTCCCAGATTTCTTTGCTTCTTCCCTTTCCCATTCCAAACCAGTATCATTCTGTGTATTTCCAAGAGTATATTTTTAGGTTCTCTAAGAGGAAAAAAGGGGCTAATACTGTGAGATTTTTTTCCCACCATACAGGTAACAGAAATTATAGCGTGCAGCTGAGACTGCTCCCCTCAGATGGAACTGGCAATCATTCCCCACCAACATTTTCTGCCAGTTAATTAAAAAGCCCTTTCTCCCTGGAGGGCTGTCCACACAAGGCCCTTTGGCCCAAATTTTCCAGGTGGTTTAGTTCCACTAGCAGGATCATGATGGGGGCCACTGGCACGGATGATGGCTCCAGAGCACATCAATCACGAGCTTGGGCTAAGAATCATTCCTGTCAGAGGGAATCAGGCTAGGAGAGAAAAAAAAATGGGGAGCGTTACATCCGCAATAAAAATCAGAATCTAACAATCAAATCTGTGTCTTGATGTCAGCACCAGGCTGAATTATTAAAGCTGAAATGATTTTCCGAGGCTAATTTTCGTTTCCTTGCTTGTGTTAGTGGATCCTGCCTAGCAACAGAGGTGACCTATTGAGGTTGATTCTAGCAGTGTTTCACGTGGCTCTGTTT
Organism: Thinocorus orbignyianus; assembly: GCA_013400375.1. Classification (NCBI taxonomy): domain Eukaryota; kingdom Metazoa; phylum Chordata; class Aves; order Ciconiiformes; family Thinocoridae; genus Thinocorus; species Thinocorus orbignyianus. The sequence continues at coordinate 118,973 of VXBW01006854.1, forward strand.
GCTCGCTGTCTGCAGCTCCTTCCCATCCAGACAGCCGAACGAGAATAGCCAGTTTCTTTTTCTCTTCTCATCAGTATTATCCTCCAATTGCTATGTGACAGCCCTGCTTTGTGGCATTTCAAGTTATAAACACTGTCAAGGGAGATTTAAATCCCCCAGAAAACAATTCATCTTTAAATAAAAATAAGTATCTATGAATCACTCTTTTTAAAAATAAGCCCTTATCAGAATTCACACGGTTTCAGTGCAGGAAGAGCTTCTGTTTGCCTCTAACAAAATCAGGGGAACTCTGCAACAGAACTGTCTGGCTTTCTTAAGGTTTTTTTTCCCTCTGCTTCAAGAAAGGATAAAGCACAGGCCACTATGGTACCAGACAGTGCCAGCTGTTTTCTCTGCTTCTCTCTTTCAAATCAGGGTGGATTTAATCTAAGCTCTTAATTATAAACCCCATACTAAAAACTGTTCCCTGCTAAAATAAGGTACCAATTACACACAGTTATTCTGCGGCACGGGGGCATGCAGCAAGTTAATCAGTTCCCTCACATCTGGTATGGCCCCTACTGCCTTGCAAATCCCTGCCTGCAGACTGCTCCCACCTGCAAATGGATTAACCCCTTTCTTACTAGCATCTGAACTGGCTATATTCAAGTATATTCTCAACTGCAACCTGAAATGTTTTGCCTTCAGCTCCCAGGTCCCACTGAGGGCCTCAGAGGGCAGGGTCAAGGCTGAAAATAGGAAAGATGTGGAAAATGTCTGTGAAAGAAGCTTGGAATTTATTTCCTCGATGCCTGCCTAAGTGTGAGGCAACATGCAGTGCAGGTCCCAAAAGCCTGCCGTCACTGCAAGGAGCAGGAGACAGGAGAAATAAACCGCACCAACTCATCGCATCTCTGTCTATGCTGCTTCTGTGCTTGTTTATTCCTGACTTTTTTTGCCTGGATGTAGCCCATTCCTTTACCTCCCTTTTGCTTGAATATATGTGTTTGTGCAGACAAAAAACACCATTGAGATGGAATTCTGCCATCATGGAGAAAACTAAGGCTGGTTTGCTTGTAGGACCAAGAGCAAAGTCCTTGCACTCTGCCAGCCTTTTTCCTGGCATAGACTCTATTGATTGCCTTGTGGAGACCTCTCCTGTTTGCCATAGCACAGATTGCCTCTGCTTCCCTCCTCAGCCACAGCTCAGCCTTGCTACAGCTCCAACAGTGGCACGTAAAACCAACAGGAGAGTAACACCAGGAAACTATTTCCTGTATTTCCTATCTATTTGTCTTTCCACTTGTCATACGCTGCTTTCTAGAAATGAGGAAAAATACCAGTGTTAGTTGGAAAGCCGAGTCCTGCTCAGCTGGTAGGAAAGAACAGCTTGACGCTGTGGGTCCCAGCTTGCGAGCTGCTGTCATTAGCCAAAAATTGACTTCTAAACCACTCTGTCTCATGTTAAGTATTTATAATTCTATGATGCTCTCCTAGACAGTGGGGATTGCAAAGCTTAGCCCAAACTTAAATGACACCAGAAAAAGAAAAGCAATGGAGAATCAAGCACACTGCACACAGTGAGGAGGAACAATCTGTAAGAAATTCCCAAATGCTGGTTTCCTTGAGGCAAGAAAATCATTGGGCTGTGGCATTACAGTGAGATAAGATTAAAAGGCCTCTTTTATAAACTGGTCTCCTGCCGAAACATAGCACCTCACATTATTTTTAAATGGTTTATAAATGGTTTATATACACGGTTATTTTAGCTCGCCATTTGGCTCAGTTTGCTTACCTTCAGCAGCAGCATAAAGACAAACTTCTCTAGGTTTCAACTTAATTTATGTTTCTCAGCTTTGTCCCAGCATTGCCTGGACTTCTATGTTCAACAGCCAGCTCGGAGCTGGAGCTTGCCACTGCCTACATGCAAATGAAAGATCAGATTGTGGGTGTGGGCCAAAGAACTGAGGAACAGTTAAAACAAACAAGCTGCATAGCAGTAATTTAATAGCTGAGACTAGTGCTAAGAATCATTTGCCCTCCAGTCTGGTGAGTCAATATAGACAGAGCTACGCCACACAAAAGAAAACCTCCCAGGTTACCCAGAATAAAACCCCACAAATAATGAAGCCTTGATTAGCTTAAATTGATCATTTAGCAACCAGTTCTTGTTTGGTCCCAATTGTGTTTGCTGACGTTTTTCTCCAAAGCGTACGCAGTGAGTCACTGTGTGCTAACCTCCCCCTGACCGTGACCCACTGCGTTCATTTTCCAGTAGTTAACAACAACTATTAGTAGCCATGAGCTAGCACAGATGCAAGCATGTGGGCTGCCCGTGGACGGCTGTGAGGCAATTTAACCTGGCTTATGGATGCATCACTGTCCTGGAAGTTAAAGACGTAGGCAGGAGCATGATGCTTTGTAGGTTATCGATATCCATCAATGGTGCCAAAGAAACCAGGGAGTATTTAACAAGCAGAGAAAACTCACCTGACTGGTTCATCTCTGCTTCCAGTAACCTACCAGGTGCTGAAGTGAATTTGCCAGGGAAAGCTTTTCCCGGTGTTTCAAACAGATTTTGGCCTATTTATTTCTAATCCATATCTTGGCTCTGTCATTTTGCTTTTCTGCCCCTAGTTCTGAGCCGTTCCATTTGTTTCATCAGCTGTCATATTTTCATGTATAAGTATCACTGGATTTATCTTAGAATCATAGGTTGGAAAGGACCTTAAAGATCATCAAGTTCCAACCCCCAAGCCATGGGCAGGGACACCTTCCACTAGAGCACGTTGCTCAAAGCCCCATCCAGCCTGGCCTTAAACACCTCCAGGGATGGGGCATCCACAGCTTCTCCGAGCAACCTGCTATATCGTTTCACCACCCTCACAGGAAAGAACTTTTTTCTAAGATCTAATCTAAATCTCCCCTCTTTCAGTATAAAAACATTACCCCTCATCCTGTTGATCCCCTCCCTGAACACAAGTCGCTCCCCACCTCTCTTGTAGCCCCCTTTAGGGTCTGGAAGGGGCTCTAAGGTCTCCCCTTCTAAGGTCTTCTCTTCTCCAGACTGAACAACCCCAACTCTCTCAGCCTGTCTTCATAGCAGAGGTGCTCCAGCCCTCTGATCATCATCTTGTCTGCTTTCTATTTGGGGGTAAAGAGTACTGCATTGTGCTTTGCCTTTGGGAGCTGCCCACAAGAAGCCTTCCAAACAGAAACACGTTTGCTCAGGACCCACATAGCCTGGGAGAAGCCAGCTCCCTTTGCTTACAAGTGGTTACACTGCTTGCATGCTCTGAGGTTCTGACTTTGCTTCTCAACTTGACATAGCAAGAAAAAAACCCAAACCCCAGAAAACCCGCAAACCCCAGTAGGTTTGACTACTAGATTTTTCTGGCAGGGGATGAAGAGTACAAAAGGGCTCTGAGATTGGTACCAATGAGATAGGAAAATAAAAGAAACAAGAGGTCAATTGAGCATCAAGTTTAAAAGCGCGCTAGTCCTCATGATGTCCTTCTTCTTGACTTACTTTGTTCTCAGCTATCTAAAACTAGATCTCCCCAAAGTGAACTGAAAACTGCCAAGAGTGCACATGATTTTTTTGGGCAAATATCTGCAAGGAATTGGAATGAAATCAGACATATTTCTCTTGCTAACCAATCAGATTTGAACCTAAGACTCCCCTAGGCTGAGGTCAGTACATTTCCATGGTTCTCCATGGTCATACTAAATTTTAATAGTCAAATTTATTAAAAAAAAATAATTGTGAAACACCAACAGAAGTACCAGACTGTAAGACATCCAAATTAACCTGTTCCTATCATCCACTTAGTGGTGCCATTTTAACTCTAAAATAGAAAAAGCCTTAATTGCACTGGCCAGCTTCACCTGAGGCCTCCAGCAATGCCCCTCACCCTCCACCCACGGCCTCCAGGGCTCCATTTAAGTGCTGGACTGAGCATTCATTCAGTTTTTGGTTGAGCTGTGTTGCAGATGTACCTGGCTGCCGCCCTGCCTCTGGGATGCACCATGGATCTCCCCTGGAGATAGTTTTTCTCTTGGATGGGTCTAGCTTGTCTCTAGTCCTTGTTTTGGTTTTGGTTTCTTTTTGGTCCAGCAGGGACCTTGTACCTGGCTCATTGCTTGCTGTGTCTAGGGTGCTGATAGACCCTGTTACTGCATCTGTCCCTGCTTGCTGTATTTGGGTCTTGTGGGACTGTGTTCCATCCCTGAGGGCACTGCTTGTGCTGGGATTGCCTTTGGCTACTGGCCTGCCTTCCATTTGGGGCCAGTAGGCCATTACTGGTCCCTGGCAAATATTCTGGAGTTAAGCTTGTCCTCATTTAAGTTACTGGAAGAAGCAGTTCAGTCTAGCATTCTTCATAAGGAGGTCCATCAACCTGGGGCACTTCATCTTCACTCATGCAGAGCTGTCTATGCATACTCGCAAAAGTTCTATGATGAATATGTTTACTTACAGTTTACAGCTCCTCGTTTTTATCTTAGGAATAGGTTTATATGGGTCCCTCCTGTTGTCTGCTACGGGTTTCTTCATATCTATTTACTCATCCCTCTGGAGATATCTTTTTGGAATGCTGTTGAGTTAGCCAGTGGCAGTGAGGGGTGGCTGGTGGTGAAAGCAAGCATGGGCTCAGCATTCCTGTCATCCCACCTGATGGCATCCTAAGCTCTACTAAACTCCAGGGTGTCTTGAGACATGCAGAGGGCCACACGTTCTCAGGACTTCTTCAGACCTGCTGAATTAGCCTTACTAACTGGCCTGTAAAGAATTTATCTTGCTGGCTCATCAGAGACCATACTAGTATAGCCGATAAGAGAACAGCTTTCTTCAGTGGCAGCCCAACACCCAGCTCTCCTGCTGACTGTAGCAGACTGTTTCCCAGGTTTGCAGTCCTTACAGCAGTATTTTTCCATTAAATTAAACACAGTCTTACTGTGCTGATATCTTCTTGTTGCTGCTGAAATGTTCTATTCATTGCTGTATGATTCAAGTATCTGAAAGCAAAGGGAGGAGGCACAACTTTGCAGGTATACCACAGTCTGTCTTGTTCAGAACTTTGTGGAGGTGGAGACTGTTTTTCACACTGTGGTTTTCAAGGGCTAAGATGTAGCGTGAGATGGGTTAGTTCAGTCTAATAAGTCTTTTCTAACCAGTCTAGATTTTAACAAGACACCCGTGAAAGTACATTTGCTTTTTGCTGGTTAGAGATTCATGAAAGGATGATCACTTCATCTACCCTCCCACGTTCTAGCCTGAGGCTGGACTATGAGCGAAGTCCCTGTTGCCTAAGTCTCTCTGAAATGAATGGGAGTGAGGCACCTACATGATGCCTTTTAAAAATCTGTCTAAACGCTGTAATAATAATAATTAGCTGTCACATTAGCAGATGCCTAGAAGCTTGACTAATAATGATGCAACCACTGTAATGATGGAATACTCTTCTATGCTTTATTGGCAAATTACTGGTTTTGTTTTCTTTGTTCCTGCGTTGTGCCCCCTCAAAAAATATCCAAGAGTGTCCAACTCTTCCCTTAAAGCCTTTCTCTTCCAGAACCGAGACTGCTGTGTCCTCCACCCTGTGCTCTCTTGGATGTGCAGGTACCACACTGAGCTGTCACTGCTGCAGCTGTGCTCCCTGCTGAGTTACCATTGATACCCTCTTGCCTGCCTGTGATACACTTGTTGATGCATAATCATCTGTGAAGGCAGCTATCCCCCCTTGTGTCATGGCTTGCAAATCTAGGAAGAAAGCTGGTTTGCCTTTGCCAAATGTGAGCAACCTGTATGTGTAGTCCCAGTGAAATAAGAAAACTGAATCAGGCATGGTGTGGGTTGCTTACGTGCTTGCTGTACTGCAGTTTTGTGAGTCTGAGTTTAAACCTGCAGTACTCTTCTTGTTTTCACCTATTTTACTAGCTCATGAGTAACTCAAGCTACCTTTACTAGCAAGTCCGTTGCCAGTCTGACTTGGAGCCTGTCCTGTGTAAGGCCAATCACATGTGCCGAATAATTATATTATTTGCCATATAAGCAACTGACCACAAGAAAGCCCCCAGGTCCTCTCAACCAAACTGGAGCCTGGAGAGCACAACAAAAAGACTATTTGCCTAAATAGAAAAAAATACTCTCCTGGCCTAAACCTGCCATTTCCCCTCTGGAAGGACCAGGGGCTTTGCATCATTTGCTTTGCCTCTCTTGTACTTTTATCTCTGCAGCAAGAATGGCACTGCTTACTTAGCTTGGGAAAGTACTTTAAAATTTTTGTATGCATGATACTGTGTAAGTACAAAGCCTCATCGCTGTATGTTCAGATGCAAGACTTCCAGCAATGCTTCTAGGTTTTTTGTTACTATTGTACCTGGGCAGAAAAGAAATCCCTTCTCACTCCTGTGGTGGTCTCAGTAATGCCATGGAATAAATCATGTACCATCTCTCCTACTTTGTCCCAGAGGCAAAGACGTTCTTGTTTATTCAGCTGTACAGCTGGCCTCTGAGTTGACAGCCCCCTGGAAGACCCTTGAAGCATTAGCAGAAGGGGAGCCAGACATTTTCCATTTCATCAGGTGCATGCTTCTCTCCCAGCACTGTGCCTTAAGGGAGGTGGTTCCACCCACGTCATTGCTGCTGGACAGAAACTAGATTTGAAGTTTGCCTTCCCAAGGTTTCTCCATCCTGGAGACTGATTTTAGACATGAACATATATCTGCTGAGCTCTCCTCTCAGTCTTACGTGTACTCTGTTTTCACAGGAGTGTTTGGCTACAACCAAGTATGATTTGGTTGTCAAGAATATCACAAAAGCCTCTTCCCCCACATTGTTTCAGTGGTATGGATGAAGCTACTTATTGGGTAGGCTTCCATGTCCTGTCTCCCCTCTTTATGTGGGCCACTTGTTCCTTCCCCCAGGCTTTGCTTGCCTTTGGCTCTCTGCTTCCTCTGAATTTAGCATCTTTGGTAGAGGTCCTTGGGTAGACATCTATGAACAAAAAGGTAGTAAGGCTAGGTCTCTTCCTTTAAATACCTTTGATACCCAAGAGTGTGCCTCCTCAGTGGGGGGTGGTACTGTTAAAAGACTGATAAGGATGCTGAATTGGATCCAAGACCTTCAAGGAAATGATGTGTTAATTGTAGCTGGGAAACCCCACCCAGAGCTCCAGCTAGGAACAGCAAATGAAGAAGACTGATAATGCTACAGAGATGTCTCCTCACTCCTGACTGCCAAGTGACAATTGTAATGGACCACCACTTTCATCTCTTGAGAAATGCAACCAAAAATTTACAAGAATTAATAAGGCCTCAGGTGTGAAAGTGTGTACATATTCTCAAGCTAGTAGATTTCCCTGTTTGTATCAAAAAACAGGGATGCACTATAGCATTTAAAGTGTCCTATTCTGCATGTGCTCTGAATGTCTCCATGTGGGGCCCTTTCTAGCCCAATCTGTCTTTGTTCTCAGCCCGTGCTCACAAACAATAGGGAAAGCCCAGACTGTTTGATGAAGTCCACGTGCACTGGCATAGCTGCTCTCACCCAAAATGTTTATCTCCTCTCCTGGTAGGCAGCTGTTATGATGTTTTTCTGTGCCAAAGGAATGGTTCCAGCTTTACCTTCTCAGCTGAGGGATGAGAGCTCACTTGAAATCACCTACTGCAAAATGCAGGGGAGGTGGTAGATGGATCATGGCTTGCCCAGTTCAACTCAGCTGGTCATTGGAGCACTGCCACATGGCATCCTTTCTCCACTCACATGTGTCCATCAGACCAAGACTTTGTGTGGAGGAACTGGCATAATCAGATGGCTGTCATCCTTGTGCAGGACAATTGGTAGAATTTCCGCCCAAATAAAAGACTGATAACTCATATGATCTTGCAAAGCACTGCACCTGTACAGTGATTTGTGAGACAGCAGCAGAGGAAGGCACAAGCTTGCAGCTATCATACAGGTAGCCTGTCTTCCAAGCTTCTTGTGATCTTCTGAGCAGGGTCAGGCTTCTAAACATTTTCCAGGAAGGAGGTACAGAGTGACCCTGTCCCTTGGCAAGATAAGGTGGTTATGGGAGCCTGTATACAGAAAGAACAATAATTAGCCTTACTGTTTCCAGAAGACCACAACCACAGAGTTCTCATTTCAGTAATCATCCTCCACCATGGAAGACCAAAAAAAAGAAGGCCTACAAATGCAAAAAGCTCGCAAGATCCCTGTCCCATCTTTGATATGTTTCTATTACCACCCAACCTAATTAGTATCCTTGCTTTCTTTGCTGGGCAGTGGCAGTGAGTCCCGCTTATTGCAATAGTAACTGGCTTCAGGGTGATTTGTGTCCCTTTGCCAGCCTCCCTTAACAGAGGTGTTTGCAATGATGACTCTTTGTTTCTGCAGGAGTGTTATGCAGTCCCTGCATCCAGGCCTGCTTACTGTCTCCACTCCTGACATCTTAATAATCACACATAAATTCTGAGTCCCTCTTTGGGCATTAAGTTCTTTCTTTGATAGGGCTCCGAGGTGTTTTGGGATTTTGCACTTAAACACCTTCTAAAATCTGCAAACAGCTATGAGGTATGGTTATGGGGTAATGAGACCAGCTTTGCTGTTATGGAAAGGGAATAGAGGGACCTCTTCAACACTGATCTTCATCTTCTGATCTTGAGATTAACTATATTAATAATTTCCCCTTGCAAAACACAGCCATCTGAAAAAGCATCTGTAAATGGCACTTGAGCCCATGTCAGTTTTCAGGTAAACCAAAAGCTATAGGTGTCAGCTTGTGAGAGGAAATGAAAGGTAATTAAGGGTTTTTTGCGTGTCAGTGGGCTTACTTTATGAGAATGAAGCTGCAGGCTGTACTATCTCCACTGAAAACAGACCATCAGTAGCCACTGTCAAATAACAAGAGCAGCTCGTGGGATGAACCCAGCCTTTGATGCAAGGCAAAGCTGAGAAGGCACAGAGGGAGGCATCTAGGAGCCAAGCTGCCTTCTCAGGGAGATCACAGCCTAGATCAAGTCAGGCTCTGTATTTCAGCTGCCTCCTCTCTGCTGCCAGAAATCCTGCATGTGGGAGAAACAGCAAAGGAAAGTCCCACTAGATATTTGTCCCACCTCGGGCACGCCTGTTTTGGTAGGCTCAGCTTTGCCATGCAGGAATCCACAAGTGTACTGGAAAATTAATAGTGGTTCTGGCAACTGAGTAGGAGTAAAAACCACTAAGCTGTAACATACACTCTTTAATGAGAATGTCTGCATGAGCAGCCCCCAAGCCCTGACACTAACTCAAAGGGACATACCCAGGTCCTTCTGAATTCCACTGAAGTTTTGTCAGAGGTTTCAATTAGATCAAATGTTGGTGTCAGAGTTTCACTGCACAATTCCTTCTGAGATTGTGAATAATTCCTCAGTCACCTCTTTTTTTTTCTTTTTTTCTTTTTTTTTTTCTTTTCTTTTTTTTTTTTTTCTGAAATGCTTCCTATAGTGTTGCTCACAGTGCTGGAAAGTGGATTCAGATGGGGCAAATATGAAAGGTGGGCCTTACTAAGGCTGTTGGGTGCAGGCATCTCCTCTCCCTCTGGTTCATTAAGTTCCAAACCTAACACAGCCTTTTCTGCTCAGTAGAGCTGCACTGAAGACTGGTTCCTCCAGAGTTATTTGAGCTATCATGATATGAATCAGCTGTGGAAAAGGCCCAGGGTCTTCTCAAATCCTCGCGTAAGAAGAAAAGGAACAAAATGCTGATGGCACTGCATTTCCCTGTGTCAGGGGAGGATTAATTAATGGGTTCAAGCTGCTTTGAAAATTAAAAAAAGAAAAAAAGAGTGTGCCATGTGGTACAATGTAGCTGTTCCTGCTTTTCTCCCTGTAGCTGATATGTAGCATGTCCTTTACAAAATAATTGGAATTTGATTCTGGTATTTTTGGTGGTTTTGAGCGGAGCTGCTATAGCCTGCTGCTTTGTTCTAATAAATGTGCCCTACCTCACCCTCCTCTGTCCCCCTTCTCTAAGCTCCTCTGCAAGAGAAATAAAAACATCAGTCCCAGGCACCATCTGTCAAGCACAGGCTAATCCGTTCTCTGCTTGTCTCATGGTCAATTTGGTTTCTTTCTGATTGGTACAGCTACCCTCCCTATTATGGAGAATTTAATACTATTCGTAGGTTTGGGTTTTGTTTTATTTTCATGGTAACATTATGATGACGATTGCAATGTTCAGGCATACATCCCCTCCATAGGCCCAGAATGAAGTTTAGTACTTAAGCAAACACGCAATTGCCCAGTAGGGCAGGTAGCATTGCTCTCCCCTTTTTCTAGAGGGAAAATGAGGCAAAAAGGACTTGCCCAGGGACAGAGGGATGCCTCGGCATCAGAGCTAAGCAGAGAACTCCTGGGTCCCTGAGTAAGACCCAGGTACTGATGCCAGCTAAAGTACCATTGCTCTGCCTCTCTTTTTCTCTCTCTTGTTTTGGCTTTGTTTACAGTGATCTCTATGGGAGCTTTGCAAATAAGATTAAGATGTGGCCCTTCATACTGCTCCTGTGATGAGACTGAGCGGATCCACCAGGGGCAAAGCTCAGTTACTCAGCAAGTCACAACAGCAGATCATGTCAACCTGTTAACAAACAGGGCACGTTTAGACCAATTATTTCCTTTTTTTGTTGGTGGTAAATGGGATCCCAGGTACAGTCTTTATGGCTTCTTTCTAATATTCTTAGTACTTCTATAGTCCCCATGCCATTAATGAAGAGGTGATTGTCTGACAGACTGCTCTGCCACTTTGCACTTCCTTTGCATGATCTAAAGAGGCTGATGACAGGTCAATGAGAAATGTCAATGCTCAGCTCTGTTCAAGAACAGGCCAGAGCTGACCACACTGAAGAGATCTGATTTCTTGAAGTCTGCCCAAAGCAAACAGAAGTTCTTAACGTACTGGTATTGACTCATCACTGGCTGTCTACCCTCATGCAGGTGGTTGCGTACCCCTCTCCCTACCTATTTCTAATGGTCAAAGAAAGAATCCATGCGAGAAGACACAAGCTGAAGAACAGCTGGGCATTTAAGTACATGCTGCCTGCTATAGATTCACAGAGATCTGCCTTTGATATGAAATGACAGAAGAGCCCTGTCAAGTCATTCCTTTCTGCAGCTCCTCTGGTGATACCACACGGATAGACTCAGCAATCACCGTATGTGAAAAATGCACTTTCGCTAACATGGAGGCGGTAGTATTAGAAACAAAATTCTTAAGTTGGTATGGCTTGTCCCATAAAAACACCCCTTTTCATGTCCTTATTCGTAACTGACAACTTAAAAGGACTTTTTTTCATTGTGTTTTGGCCAGGGCCACCATTTATTTGCCAAGGCTGCAGCACTGAGCCATTAAGACTGTCAGGGAACTATCAACGCTTGCAACCAAGGGCCAGGAAGGGCCACAAACATTTTACCTTTTTTTCCTGCTCTTTCAACTCCATCACGGGCAACATTTCAGGTGTCCGTGCGGGGTTTGACTTGAGCGGCCTGGAATACTGCGAGTGCCGCCTGTCGCAGCTTCACTGAGGCGGTGATGAGGCTGACAGTCATCTCGGTGCCTTCTCCCACCTCAGAACCTCACGGGACTTAGGGCAGGGTGAAGCTCCACGGCCGAGGCAGGCCAAGCCCCTGGGCAAGAGAGCGGGACCGGGAGCTCCTGAGGGGAAGGGGCTTGAGAGGCAGATGGGGGGGCTAGGGACACCGCCGCCGAGGCGCACTGGGAGGGCGGAGAAGGGCTGAGCCATCCAGCCACCACCCCGTTCGCCCGACCCCATCGCCGGGCCCGGCGCTGAGGCGGGGCCTGGGCAACGCCGGTGATTGACGTGAGCCGGGGGGCGGAGTCGCGCCGCCGAGCCAGAGCGTCGGGGCTGTAGAGGGCGGGGGGAAGACACTGGGCACGGAGC